>JARJHM010000546.1:50000-222222 GCA_033356055.1 Carex pumila | reverse complement strand
TGTTAAATAATTAAAAGGGGATAGAGAAAAGAATGTTAAGTTTTTGTGAGGAGTTTGGATATTATGGTGTTGTGATGGGAAAATTGGCTATTTCAAAAGTTTGAATGGACATACAATTAATAAAATGTTATTAGATGTACATAATTTCATCTAATCTATTTAATTTGGATTATTATATTTTTAAAGATGGAATTTTTTTGAAGCGGGGTCAGACTTTTGAACTACGGAGATCAAATACACATTGGAGATCAAGCATATAAAATTTTCATGCTAAAAATGATAGTCAATTTTACAATATCCATAATATTTTATGCTAAATTATATAGAAAATCATACATAAATATAAAAATTAAAAATAAAATGAATGGATCCACACCCTGAGGTTTTTCCCTTCCAAATCCATACCCTGTTAATACCGAAAAGAAAAAAAAATCACAATATGAATTTCAAACTCATAATTTTCTCCCATAGAGCATTACTTTTGAGTTTTGTTGTTAGACTAAAAACTGATATTTTTTTTAATTTAATTTGACTTGAAACAAATTAAATAATACTTTTAAGTTTCTCAATTACAGCAGACTTTAGATTGTTACTTTTAACTTCATATATATAAACAGTTATTATTGGTCCATAGAAAAAAGAATTGATAATGCGGCCATTTTTATTATTAATATCCTAAAAAAAAAGATTTTTTAAAAATTTCCCCCACATTCGAGTTTTTTTTTTCAAAACTGCTTTGACCGCATTAACCACGGACGGCCCACTCTCCTAGCAGACCACTAGAGACTAGACTGCCCCTCTGCTGGATAGTTCTCTCTCTATATATATCAAATATTTTATTTTTTTGGTATACACCCTAAAAATAAAATTATTTAAATGAAAATATTAAGATATCTAAAAGAGAGAGAGAGAGCCATCTAGTAGAGAGGCGGTCTGGTCCTTAGTGGATCACCCCTGCCCCGGACAGTTTGCTAGGAAGGTGGACCGCCTGTGGGTTGGATGATCGGGACAGTTTTGAAAAAAACCCGAATGTGGAGGCCATTGATAAAATTTCCGCTAATAATTTCCGTACGCAAATCCTACAAAAACTTTAAATGATTTATGATATGTTTATAATTTACATTTTTGCTATGCAATTAAACTAAAGGTAGATTACAAACCTTATAGTAAGAGTTTCATGTTTAAAGTGAAAAATTATTGGACACTGATAATTGCAATCTTATATATCCACATTCTATTCTGTTACTTCTGTATCTGCATTTTCAAATATTCTCATTTTTAGATTTTTTTTCCATACAGGCAAGAAGTATTTGTACTAAAAAATATTTATACATGATTACCAAAGTGTTTCGTACTTTGTGTTATTAAAAATAAATTTTAAAATTGTTGCCTATAATTGCATTAGAGTACGGCTGCCATGATATATGTAATATTTCAGTCTAAATTATCACCAACTTCAAAATCTATCAAATCAGTTTCAAACGATAAATTGAAATCATTCAAACTGATTTACTTCATGAGTAGTATGTTTACATGCAAAATTTATCTAGAATCAAGTCAAACAAGAGTTTGGAAGTTAATTGTAATACATCTAATTTTTAATATTTTTTGACCGCTTGACTTGATATTAAAATAATTAAATAAAATTATAATTTTAAATATGAACGCGTCACTCATAAAGTAGATTAATTTAAATGATTTGGATTCATCGTTTGAAATCTATTGGATAAATTTTAAAATTAATGGCACATACTATCGATATTGTAGTAGCTGAACTTCTGTAATAAAGTGTTTATGGATACTAAACAAAGTAAAATATTGACAAATGTATATATACATGTAGCTTGCATTTTTTTAATATTTTAATTTCGCTTACAATCTAGACCGAAAGTTCAACAAGCATAAAATTCGAGGTTAAACTATTTAATTATATTAATATCTACTATAAATTTTTTATTTGAATTTTGAATTTACAATCTCTCACACAAAAAACATCTTTATCACTTGACCATCATACAATTACTTACAAAATTGATTAAAGGCTGAGAAAGGATGTAATTCCTTCAAAGTGTTGAAATACAAGGGTGTTAGTAATTGTATTTCAATACTTGTATTTGTTCTCAGACTTTACTTTAAAGAATTAAATTTTAAAATACAAATGCAATGTAAAAGGCGTTTGTAATTTCTTTAAAGAGTTATATACATAATAAAAACATGATTATATATTTTATCACTGGAGAAAAGAACTTATTGAGATTTACACTTTAGATAAAATACTTGTATGTACTGAACAAAGTTACGTAAAATTTGACAAATGTACGTAGCTTGTAGCTTAAATTTGTTCACACAGAACTATTGGCTAACAATCACGACATAAAATTAAACAAATATATAAATCACTCACAAAAATATTTATAACAAGTATGATATATGTTCATACGTATATGTATTCTTATACTTGAGAAATTCACATACATTTGCATAGAATTGGTATGAAATTTACAATAAAAATGAAAATAACTCATTTGGGAACTTGTAGTTAATCATTTAGAAACGTGAATTGAATATTTTTCTAACTTCCTATGAAAACTTTTAACATCCAAAAAATCAGGAACTTCATTAAAACCTCAAATTTGCATACAAATTGAAACATAATATGCCCCACGTTCTAAACTCATTTTGTATATAATACATAACTGAAAGCTACGTACGATTTAGAAGAGAAGACAAAACATGTGGATTATTTAAAATCTTGGGGGATGTAACTAAAAGTTGCGATTTGAGGCGTATATACATCAATGCATGGTCTGTCAAACAAGTTTAAATAATTATATTATTTGTCCCTTTTAGCGAGAAATATGACATTACATAATAGAATCTTTATTCATTTATTTAATGTTCAACTTTTTAGATTTTTTGTAATGAATATTTTAGACTTGTCACAATCCAACTCAACCGAACTTCTTACTCGATCTTCTGCTTGAAAGCGAATTGCCATTGACAACATACAAAGAAAATTGGATTCTTTTTCTCACTTTCTTCGGAATGTATCATTGCATCATTAAAAAAAATAAAAAATATATATACAATATTTTACTTTACTTTCAGGCAAAGATTTAAATAACGTTTATCGCATCATAGCAAATTAACTGAAAAATAGCGCTATGCTCAAATAACTCTGCTATAGTGAAAAATAGCGCGCTATAGTGCCAATAACACAATAGCTTTTATGATTTGAAAATGCTATAGCGACGCTATAGCATGCTATTTAGAACCTTACTTTTAGGAATTGTTCCGTTATTTTTATCATAACCTTAAAAAATAAAATAAAATATATTTTAGGTCATTGTTCTTTGTTTGAAATCTTAGGTCAATGTTCTACTACAATAATAATGGACGTTTCTTTCATTTTAACATTAGCTACTGATTTTGAGGTGGGAATTCCTTTACTTATCCCTGACAAGCCACAAGTATTCACATATGACAAATTACTATCATATTCACACAATTTCATTTTGGAAACCTCATTGATAAAACATGACCATCCAATCATGTTAAGCCGTCTTACAAAGAAATTGGCGTTTGGAGAGAAATTGTCTACATTTTGCTTTCCTTTCGTTTGATTTCTACCAAACCTATCAGTCCTTGCGAATGGGCAAATATATAGTTTTAGCCTTTTCGAGTATTAATTGGCATTGTACCTTTCAGTTTCGACTTTACCTTTCCAAAACGAATTCCTGGTAGAGTCTGCCAAAAGTTGGTACATGCATCTAATAGCAGAATGGTAGATTTTTTTATAGGAGAATCCCGTAGGCACTTCATATTAATAAAGGATCTAAATATAAATTGACACAAATCTTAAAACTGACAAATTTTTATTAACATTTCCGTGCATTTCGATCATACTTGAATTCTTTATCCATGCTGATTTGGAACAACCTTATCCCCTCACATACTTGTCATCAGATTGAGTTTAGTCCGGTTAGAAATAATTCGGGCCGTCAGATGCTAATTTTCCTCAGTCAGGTACCTGGAAGGATAGTGATAGTCCCCTCCCCTCCCTCCCCCCCACCCCACACACACGCGCTATTTTCAAGTGCGCTATTTTAAAACACATTTCAGATAACTGCCAGAGTGTCACTTCAGCACTATTTTAATAACAGAAACTGACAGGAACACCAACTTAAACATTGGTTACATTGCCTAATACTCGATAAACTAAATTGCATAAAACAACGATTCAGAGACAATCATAGTTTACCAACCAAAGAATTTTTGCTTCTTTTATCTTTACCAACATTTTCTTATTTATCATGTTAATTCCATAATATATAATTGAACCTTTCTCAAACATAAAATTAGACCAAACAACTTGAACAAGAAAATGAATTTGAGATCCTGGCAGCTCTTTAGTGAGAGAATATAAGTGGTCCTTTCATAACCCGAATTAAGAAATGAAACTTGCCCCATTTCAAAATCAAAAGCTCTTGTAGTGCAGCTATATAAGAGCACTCAAGAAACATTTTGGATAGCTGAAGCTGAAATTTAAAAAAAAAAAAAAATTAAAACAAAAATTTACAAGTACAGGCTATTTCGGAGTATCAGGACCTGAATCGGTACCATTACCAATACTACCCATTCGTTTTCTCAGTCTAGATCTGGTCAAACGAATCGCATCCTCAATAGCTGACTCTTGTGCTGTCTTTTCTGTCCCATCTCCCTTCTCCATCGCTCCAGTTGATCCAACTTCAGTTGGTTTTGGTAAATCAGAGCTGGAGGCATCCAGTTCATTCGTATCAACTGGAGAGGAAGAAGCCACAGCTGATCGTTTCTCTTGTGCATGCAACTTGGCTGAAGGCACATTATCCTGTACATCACATCGCAAATTATGTTATTTATCCAGAAATACATTTTTAAGTTTTTTTTCTTCCGGGCCAGGACCCAGGACCATATGTAAAAAAAAGTAAATAGTACGGGTGGACCGTGGTATTCATGTCTCCCTGCTAAAACAATTATTATCACAATTACCCCACAAGTTAGAAGTACGGGTACCACATGTACCCCAAAAAAAAACACAAAATAAGGCATCCTCAATAGCAGACTGGTTTCCATATTTCTTCAACATGTGACAAGGGAGCACTGGCTTCAATTAAAACAACACAAAAAGGTATCCTCCAAAGCACACTGGTTTATATTAAAATAATTGAGGAAGAGAGAAGGGGTCGTTCAGCATTCTCACTTCAACTAATAGTATAAAGGGCTATTTAATGACCCTAGTAAAATGAAATGAAGTGAAACAACACTTCTTCTAAGCTAAAAGCAGATACAAAAATTATACCACATCAAAGAAGGTATACTGTGGAACAAAAGGCATGCATATGTGGAAGGTGTATTGCATAAAATGGGCAGCGTAGCTCAAATGGTAACAAAAGGCATAATAAATTGAAGAAGGTACAAAACTGACAGTGAGTATTGTTGTTTTAGTGTTCAAAAACTATAGAACAAAAAAATAAATAACAAAACCTTGACAGGGGATGTTTTGGGGGCAAGAGGATATGTGGAAGCATATCTGATTGCTTCAAAAATCAGTGTCTGAGAATTCATTAAGGCCTTTGAACAATAAGCTGCTGCAATGTCAGTGGCTCTTGTTCTCAACTCAACCAAGTTTCGATCAATCTCTCTCTCATGCTTTGCCACAAGTGGCCTTAAGAATGTGTCATACACATACGGTGTGCCCTATAAAACATATGAAACATATACAGCAAGATGCATGGTGCTATTGAAAAACTTGTCTTACATGTAGCATATAACTGGTACCGGAAAGGGTGCCTTTTTAGTATATTAGGTGTCAATTTTGTGGGTAAGACTAATATGCTATGAGTTGCATAGAGGGCTACAGTACTACGGCTCAATTTCGAGTTTTTAAAATTTTAACGTTCGATTTGAACCATTTATCTTGTTCTCTATATTAATTATATTAATATATGTTCGGAAACCAAATTTTACATTTTTTTTAGATAGGTAGAAAATCAAATATATGAATGGTGCAGAATTTTTTAGATCAAGTGATTTTCTACTTATCTGAAAAAATAGTAAAAAAAATTTTAAAAATGTAAAATTTGGTGTCCAAGCACATTAATACGAAGAACAAGATGAATTGTTCAGATCGACCGTTAGGATTTTGAAAACTCGAATATTGAGCCGTAGCAACATAGCCCTTTATGTAACCCATAGCATATTAGTCTTACCCCCAATTTTATTTTCTAGGTTCTAGACAGTGCCTTTACTTATCACTTAAGTTACTGCATATACCATGCTGGTAATATGAGTTGAATTTGCAATCTTTGAGTTGCAACAACTTAGATAAACCCAACATAGTGTGTAGTTAAGATGAGAGAAGAGCATCATACATTTGTTTTAGGATACCAGAGGTACACAATAAAAGCCAGCTTTGCCTCCCCATACATTGGCAACCTAAAAGAGACAGTTCCAAAATTAGAAAGAAAAAAAAGAAGATTAAAATTGGACATGTTACATGTAAGAGGCATCATGTTTAAGTTTTACCATGAAATGATGTAATCTGAAAACCTTTCAACAACAGTCAGGACGGCAATCAATATCCTGCCAATAAACATTAATATTTTCTTTTTTTAAAAAGTCAAGAGCAAGAAACTATACAAAGATCCATCATGTCAGATGTTGAATTGAATAATAAGCCCCTATATAACATTTCAAAGATGTCAAATTTGCTCTGGTTTTCATACTTACATTCTAGGCATTCAGTAATTATGGTAACAAAGCAATAATTTCAAACCCAAGCCTAATTCTTGTTCAATCATTAATATCTAATAATGATTCGGCTCGGCTCAAACTTGGATCGGCTCAATGAGAGAAGCAAAATGATTCGGCTCTAACTCAGCTCAGCTTGATTCATGTAAACACTTGATTTGACTCAGTTCGCGAGCTAGTTCATATTGCATGTTCAAAAAATAATCAAAGTGGGATAGAGATATTCTACAAACTTTAAATTACATGTTAAAAATCTTTGATCATTTTTTAAAGAAAATGATCATTTCTTTAAAATAATTTCAAAATGCCGGCTCATATTACATGTGAAAAACTTTGAAATTTGAAAAAAAAAAAAGTTAAAATTTGAAGATGAGAATGATGCGACCAATGATTTCGTCCATACAAATTCATCAAATTTTTTTCCCTGTATTAAATAACAATATAGAAATATATAGCTTGATCATCTGATCATTCGGAAAAGTGTTTTGCAATTGTGCTCCAGAAAAATATTATTGTGACACGACATCTGACACTATGGACAATCTACCTTCATTAAAGGGTTAATTGACCTCCATTTTTTTATCAAATGACGAAATATGAGCTGGCTCGCGAGTCGAGCCGAGCTTTTTTTTACAAATGTGAGCCGAGTCGAGTTAGGGTTTTTTTTAGTTTCGAGTCCGATTCATTATGAAATATTAAGCCGCTCAACCCATTGATTCGTGAGCCGGCTCAACTCATTAGCAACCCTTATTCATTATGGTGCTGCTATTTGGCAAATATTTGGAATGGAGGAGGGATGGGATGTGCAAATTTCTCATAAGAGTTCCCTTTTTCACTTATCAACTGACCAGTATTTTGACCAAAATCGCAACTTCTCAATATCTGGCCTGTTCAATTCTACCGTCTTGTAGCAATTGTAAGCAGGATAAGCATAACCAAGAGCCAAGCTACGCAAAAATAAAAGAAAATATTTAAGATCAAATTATGATCCATCAGTTAAATCATTTCAAAGTTTAATCCATCACATTTCTTACATTAGAGCTCTAGTAAGGAAAGAACCTATCATCTTTTCTCAATTATCCTTCTTAACACCAATTCCTGCAATAAATAATTAAACTTACTTTTTATAAGAAATTGAAGAAGCATATAATCAGAAAAACTCTTAGTCATTCGATTGCTCAATGCATATAAACGTAATGGACAGAAATTTTAAGAAGAAAAACCAACGAAGCCAAATCTTACTCTTGGTTGATATGGAGAAACTGCGAATTTACACAAAATTGGGGACTATTGAAACAAAAAGGACTTGAGCGGGACTTGAGCCCGCTCCACCTTTTCGATAAAATGTAAATCAAAGAAAAATGTTAAAACTGAGAGAATTTATAAAAAAATATGGCGCCAGCGTGGATACCTTCATTAATCTTCTACGCGAGAAAGAGGGAGAAACACTTAAATCGGTGGGTCCAGGATAATTTTAGAATGATGGAGGAGAGAGAATTTTCAAAACGCTTGAATCGGCGCGTACGTACGGCCCATTATGGGAATTAGTTGGCAGTTGGCAATTGGCATTGTCGTCGAAGCGGGACAAAACGGTGGGAAGGAGCGAATTAGTGAAGCGGAACGACTTCATCCTTTTGAGTTTATCTGGGCCAAGGAGGCCTTACATTCTCACATGGGCTTGAAGCTCATAAAACTGAGCTTTAATGGGCTTTGAACCACAGAGAGGCCGGTGCAACAGCTGCTCCTCTCTTATAATAATTGTTCACGAAGAAAGTTAAATTACTCTCGTGGGATTAATGAGCCACGAAACCGGAACTATGTAAGGCGGCTGGATTTATTGGGGGCCTCTAGGGTTTTTCTGTTCATTAGAGCCCATTGGGCTCGTTTTCTTTGTGCAGCCCTCAAAACAAAGAAACTGAATATATACAAATATTCGCAATAATATTTGTTTGGTGTTACTTATTAATCTTTCTATTATTTCCTTCTTAGAAAAAGCAAAGAATGGAACTGCTCGCCTAGGGAACTCCGAGAGGCCCCAGTGAACTCTGCAGGGAAGAAAGAAGAGATCAAAAGGTGAAAACAAAGACGCAGATTTGAGAGTTGTTTAGTGTCGGCTGCTTCATCCCGCTCCTCCATCTATCCTCCTCGTCGATCCAATTCATTTTGCTTCGTCTCAATTAAGCGGATGGCTCTGTTTAAGAGTTTCGTCGTTTCTTATCTTGTCTCGACTCTTCGGGTTTAACTGAGGGTTTGTGCTCGTACTATCTACTATATCTAATATATGAATAAGGTACGTGTTTTTGGTTGTTGCCGATGACGAGAATGCTAAAAGTTGTCTCATTTTTTCTCTCTTTCTTCTTCTTTCTCTTTCTCTTTGAGTGGTGACTGTTGTGGTCCGATTGATTCAGTTCCCGGTTCCGATTTGATTTAGTGCCATCTCGGCTGACTGGTGACTGTCCTGGTTCGATTTGATTCAGTGCCATCTTTCTTCTCATCTCTGAGTGGTGACTGTCTCGATCCGGTTTGATTCAGTGCCTCTTGACTGAGAATCCCTCTAGGCAGCGTCAAATTCGGAAAGAAAAAGACGTTTCGGCCTCAGAAGGGTTCGACACGGCGTAGATCGCGAGCTATGCAACTCGAAGAAATTACTGCTATGCCTACATTATCAGATAAGAAAATCGGAAGACCCACCTACTTGTTATTCGGGCGCGAATAGACCAATTCGCATTATCTGACTTCACCTACTTTTTTTTTTAGACATAGCAAATTAGATGATTTTACAAGCAGCTCAATGTATAGGTTTTAATGTTTTTTAATTTAAATAAAAGAATCATATGTAATAGCTACTTTGTAAATTATCAGATCAATGCAATCACTTACGGATTTTCAACCAAAAAAAATATATATATATATTTGTTTGGTGTTCAAGTCTTCAAGAATTATTTGAACTTGCTATATTCTATATTTTCAATAATTTAATTAAATACCTTTTCTTTTAATAAAGATGGAGACGAACTTCTATTTTTATTAGCAAACATTATCAAATTATTTTACGTTTTTACAGTTGGTAACTACAATATAATTTATGCATTACGAATGCCATCAAAATGAAAATAAAATAAAATTATGCAAGTGTTTGAAATTCATTTTTTGGGGGAATATTGTCATCTCTATGATCCAAAAATCTGTTCTCTTTTAAATACACATTTTTTTGTCGCTGCGTGAATTTGGGACCATAGCCAGCAACTTGGAATTGAGAAAAAAAAAAAAAACTAAATGAATAAGTATCATATAATTTCATTTTATGCAAGGACTAATAAAAATATTTTTGTAAAGATAAAAATTAAGTAGTATTCCCCCTCTAAGGGTTTCGAAGAATTGATCAATGAACCGACAAAAACACGTATTTTACTTGTTGGCAAACATTGATGCATTTATTGCCCGAATCAGACCAACAAACCAAAAATAAGAAGAAGGCAACCACTTTATTTGGTTGGTTAATGTTTAGCAACTCAACTCAGTCAAATACTAAGAATCAGTTTTTGATTTAATGACAAATACACATAGTCTCCGTATAAGAAGTTATGAGTTTGAAATTCGAATAAAAGAAATATATTATTATAATAATAAGAATATTAAATAGTTGGGTAGTTTGACCTCTAATCTTTACTCAAAAAAAAAAAAAACTCAGCCAAATACTTTATTTATTTTAGAAAAAATAAAGATCTAATCTTTATTTGCTTTATTTAGAAAGGTTTTTTAAGAGAAGCTCTTATACAAGTTTTGAAATACATTCAATAAAGTTGAATTTGTCCTTGAAAAACCATAAAATAAAATAAAAGAAGAAATTTTTTTAACTTAAAACTCTTCTGCTAAGAGAACTCCTCTTGTCTCTTAATGTAAATAATAGCTTCACTGATTCTGTACCTCTATAACTAGCTCATGTTTTGATTAACGACTGTATAAATGGGCAAATTAAATATTTTATAATGAATTGCTATGATAATTAAATATTTTGTGCGTGTTTTGGAAAATAAGCCATTTAAAAGAACTAATTGCTGAAGGCGTTCAATCAAAATTTTAGATTACATATTTTATTTTATTTTGAAAGAAAGATGAAGATCAAGACTCCAAATTACATATTCTTGTTATTATAATAAGAAAAAAATTTCATTCAAATTTTAAACTCACGATCTCTCATATAAAAATCATATAGCAAATACTAGTTCTTAAAATTACACTTTGTAATACATGGATCTAAACAACTTGATATTATTTTGGAAACAAGAACATTCGTGCTTTTCCTTAAATATTAGGCAAAAAGAAATTTCTAGACCGCACTCTATTTATTAGGCTTTACAAGTCTTTCCGCCTGCTGAATTCAGATCCAATTCGGCAACAGAGTAGAATTTCTAAACTATGACCGTTCTTTAACTTTATACGAATCTCAAAATGGATCCCTTGTATCTACACTAGGTACCGAATTCTAATTGTTCAGCTGGAATCGTGCCACGTTTATTTGTAATTTGGTGCGGTATCAGAAAGGATACAGACTCCCCCTTGCTTGCAGAGTTATTTTTTCGAGGAAATGCTTGCATAGTTCATGGTTGCAAACTTCTGATATGAATTACTAGTAATTATAAAGAGGTCTAATGCTTTGGAAACATCGCACAAAAAGAATTCCACGGTTGAAATGATTTTGTTGGATCCTGCAGTCTTGTGGAATTTGATTTAACTGCCCTAGTTGAAACTATAGAACTAAAAAAGTCAAATTCTAATGCAAATCGTTTAAATTGTATTTATACAGCAATTATGTGAATAATATAGAGGTGCATGTTTATGAGATTGTGTAGGCGCCCCTCACCTCGAATTTTTGAAGGTTTTGAGGGAGTGTACGTGAAATTCCCCTTTTTTTTTATCTCCACAGCTAGTGCGTAATAATGAGATGATGTTTTTTTGTTTTTTGATGAAAAAGGTTATAATGAGAATATGAGATGATATATGTTTTAGTTTAAAAAGAATAAAAGCAAAAAGCAAGATGAGAGAACCTAGGTCTAGCTAATTAATCATAGTTTCAATAACTGGTAAAAATCAATCTCAACGGAAATAAAAACTTTTTACATGCATTTCCAAGAATAATAACATCATACTAACTTTTACAACACATAATACAACAAACAATAATTCAATCATGAATTGGAGCTCCACGGTTTACAACAAACTAACTCGACTACAACAAATCCAAATCACATATTTTCCCTCAGCCCGATTTCTATAAAATGGCTCTATCTAGCCCTCGAATGCTCTTCACACATATCATATGCATTGCTGCATTGCACACCAAATCCAGGGCTATCAGCTTAGATAAGAAAACCTAGGTCTTCTTAACAAATAAGGGAAGCTCAAGTGGTATTATACAAACTCATGAACCCTATGAGAGAGAAAGAGAAACAGATGAGGTGGTGACCAGCCCAGAAAGCAGCCCAACCAGGACAGCACTGTTATACGTGCTCGGCTCATTTTGCATGGAGTTATTTCTCGAATCAATGAAAGAATCATTTTTAAATGGACCACCAACCAGGGCTCCAGTTGCAACATTAGGGTTTGGGCTAGTGGATGTAAGCCATTGAAAACCCTTGCAGCCGGTATTGGCATCAACTGGAATTGATGCGCCACGGTGGTGCACCTGTTGTGGGTAGTTGTCACTGTACCCAACCAGGTAACTCATCTTCATTGGGTTGTTGCCTAAGAGGTAATCAGCCTGGTAAATATTAAATACAAGACAATTAGAATAAAAAATGTTTATCAATAAAGGTAAGAGTATTTGGATTGTTGTGTTCAAATTGTGGCCGAAAACACTACTATATTAATTCATCTTGGCTCTTAAGCAACTTCAGTTGGCTGTCACAAGTTGGAATCTCAATTCAAGCATTTGGGCAAAATGTGGCATTGTGCCCAGTTCAAAGCTCTATTGATCAGAGCGAGGCAACGACAATATTTACATCTATTGGCCATTATGCCCACTCCCTTCCCCACGCAAGCATTGCCGAATTGTAGTATGTACCTTTCTTCATCCAACGTAGTCATATTTTCTTTGTTATTTCTTTAAGGATTTTCTGATGAACCTTCTAAAACGGAAAAAAAAGGAAAAAACTAAAAAGAACAATTACTTGGGAAGCTGCAAATTTGCGAAGATCAGTTGGAGAAAAAGATTGACCACTGCAGCTCACTTCTGAAGTACGTGTAGTCAGCATATAGTCACTGTAAACTACTGCTAAGAACGCGGCTGCCACAGGGTGTTGGAGAGCATTCCACTCATCTATCCACACTAAGCCTCCTGAAAGAAAATCAACAGCATAAATAAATCAGTCAAAGGCTGGTAAATCAAATGATAAAAAAGGGAAATTACTTTCACCCGCCAAAGAAATTATATAAAGCACGTCAATGAACTACAGTATGCCTTTTTGAGTTTTTGTTAACATGATAAATCACACTAAGGCATATAATAATAAAAAAAAAACATTTTTTGGTTACTTAATGATTAAATCTGGAAAAGAAAATGTTAAAATTTAATAAACTTTGGTGAGACTAACCACTTGTCCGGCTAGTAGTGGCAGTTGGTGAATCAGGTAAGAGACCACACACTACAGCCTCAGCTGTTTTCCTGTACATACCAAGGCCATTGTTCTCTGCATTTGAGGCTTCTTTTGAACTAAAGAATTTTACTCTCGATAATAGGACCTGTAAGATGCAAAGAAAAGGGAAAAAAAAGGTTTTAGTTGTTGCTCATATCAGTTGTCAGAAAAACCTTTAATTAAGACCAAAAAAAAAAAAAAATCATTAAACTTCAATCTGAATATGGAAATTAGAACAAGTTATCAGTATGGCAATAACCGAAAAGGGTTTTAACTATATGCTAATTTATTTAAGGAACCAACAAATAAAATCACGCACTGGGTGTTAACAATGCCAAGTACAGCCTGCGATAAATCATACAGTAAAGAGGATAGCTAATTAAAAAAATCAACTTGCCTGTGTACCAGCCCGTTTATCATCCCAGCTAAACCATGTCGGCCGACCCCAGTCAGCATAAGAATTCCCATTCTTCACCGTTACATAGCTCAAGTACTGGCGATCTCCAGTTGCATGGTACAACCAGCTTGCAGCCCATAACAGCTCATCATGATACCCTGTCGAATTATAATACATCTGGATCTTGGGGTAGGTAACAGTATATGACCCCGGATAAGTGTCCGCAAAAGTGAACAGCTTCTGCGCATGCTGGATGAGAGTATCAGAGTAATCCTTATTTTTGGATTTGAAGACCAGTGAAGCAGCTGCCATGGCTGCGGCTGCCTCGGCCGCCACCTCACTTCCAGGGTTGTTTTTGTCAATTTTTATTAGCGGCCTTTTCTCAGTCATGTCTTCAGGTCTTTCCCAGCATTTGTGATCTGTGTCGGGGTCACCGACCTGACAAAAGAATGACAACAGTTATGCTAAAAAAAAAGAAATACTTCAAATATAATGTGTTGCAACTTGCAAAGTTATTAGGCAAGGTGTAAAACCAATTGCTGCTACATAAGTGCTTTATCCAGAAAAAAAATTTAATCAAATTTGAAAAACCTAAAGAACCCATGTAACATATTTCAAAATAACACTGAATTGTTATTACTTAAGAAAGATTATGTTTTCAATATCTGTCTATCTATAATCCTTTTCTGTTTTGTCTTTAATTATTATTCACATACAGTGGTTCTGTTCCAAATTTATGTAATATAAGCAATTGACATTGTTCAAAAAGGTAACGAACTAATAATATATTGCCAACTCAGATTGTTTGTAAACTATCATGAACTTTTCATGCTTAAAGCTTTTTTTTTTTTTTATTAATCTAAGACCGCACCTGAATGTAAAACACATTATCAGAAGGATGAGCATTGATGAGAAAATCAGTTATCCACTTAAGCGCATCTAGAGATGGATCAAGCTGCTTAGCAGCTGCCATCTGATCTCCATACTCCAAAATTGACCATGCCAGCACAGTGGCAGTGAATGCCATAGGAAAGCCAAATTTCATGTGGTCCCCAGCATCGTACATTCCTTTTGAAAGGTCCAAACTCGCTTCCTTCCCATCATCCAAGGCTGAATCACCTCTCCAGGAAATCTTGTTGTTGACCAACTTACCAGCTTTACAATTAAATTATATTTCTAGTTAGTAAGAGCACATATATGATTATATAATAGTGTTGTTTTAAAAGATATTCACAACTAAAACATTTTTCATGTTCTTATTGCCACTTCTCCCTAACTCCCTTTAAGGTTCTATGATTAACTCAAAGCAGATAGCCTTTTATCATGGACAAAATAAATCCACATATAATGATGTGATGATTTGTTTTATATTTATATAGTACAGAGGATTTCAAATCTGCCTTATGCTGATTTTTTATATTTGTTTTACACATGAAATAATTTATTTTATATTTGTTTTTAGCTCAATCAATAACCAGAAGTAACATCATTTGGTTGACTATCCAAGAAGAAAACTATAAACAAATGAAAAGTTAAATTAATTATTATTTGGAAACTCAAGATTTGCAATAGTGTCACTGACAAGCAGGAACCGCTTACCAGTCACTGGCTTCATTTTCTGGATTGTGAAAACGATCAGATCTACCTAGATCTAAGAACAGTAAAACATCAATTTGTGTATTGTGTTCCCCCAATATAATCACGACTAATCCTTGCTTGTATTCTCAGATAAATAAAACAGTTAACCAATACAAAAATCTATAATTAAATTAATTAGAGATCCAAGCTGGTAACAGCAAAAAATAAGGTAATTACCTTTCTGGACTTGGAAGAACTGGAGAGCAGTGCCAAGTGCATTGGCGTATTTCTGATTTATCGCGCCGGGTGGGCCCGGGACAGGGAGCGGCTCCGACTTATGGGACCGCTTCTTCATGATAGCCACCACGCCGGCGGTGACCACCAGCGCTGCCACCACCACCACAATCAGCCAACCACAACACCCCTTCGTGTACTTCGATGCCCCCATTCGCACTAATCCCAAAGCATTCAACGATAGTCGGATAAATTAATGCTCTGTAATTTGGTTAGATCTTTTGGGAAATGTACGAGAAGTGGTTAAGATTATGGATCTCCAACCGACGGTGGCAGGTACAAGGCGTGTGTGTAGATTTGGGAGAGAGAGAGAAGCGAGGGAGGGAAATGATTTGTTCGAGAGCCTTTTCTGAGCTGTTGTTCCGTTGCTCTCGCTGCTCAGTGAGGGGTGGTGTGTCGGTTGTAAACAAATTACGGTAATAGCCTCATTGATGGTCACGATCAGTTTGGTAGGGATTATCTATTTATCTAGAAGGATAGCCGAGAGTGTAACGGGTTGACAGAAGCATTTATTTCGTATGTTTTTCTTATAATAAGATATTATGAAGGACCGGATAAACTATTCTTTGTCGACAACACAACACGAAGAATGCCAAAGAAAATAAAATGATAGAAGATAAACAATTCAGAATGAAAATATGCTGCATGTACCATATACAATACTCTGTGGCGGGTGAAACTCCCAGTGAGAAAAGTTAGCAATTGACAAGATTTATATTAGGTTAGGATTCATTAATAATAAATTAACTCAGTAATTTTGATGATCATAAGAATAATTCTTAATATGAAATCCGATATAACAGTTAAAATGTTGTATTATACCTATACCATGGGCATGCAAAATGATAAATTTGACGTAAATTTTGCTGTTCATCAAACGACTTATTGTTTACAGCAAATTATTTTTAATGTTTTTTTTTTTCTGAATATCAGTTGACAGTAAAGTTACATTAAATTTGGTATGCAACTAATTATAAACAGCAATAACATGACTATAGATATTTTTCATTTTTATAATATCTTAGTGTTGTAGTGTTGTTTGTTCAAGTTGGTCCTATGTTATTTTCAATACTGAAGTTAATTGCCTTGGGTTGTATTGACAGCTGACATCAGTGGGTGTTTTTGCGGTAGCATATTTAATTTTTTTTCTGTTTTTTGAAGAAGCTTGTGAATAATTCGGACTTGGAATTTACGAGACAGATTAATAATAAGCGAGCAGTTCTAAGATTTGTATTAATTTGTAAGTTGTAACATATCGTTCGAACTTAACCTGAATTTGGTTGTGATTGAGGTTGGTCAGGTCTTTTTCATATAATTTACTTGCAATGTTTATATATTTTGATAGTAGAAGTGGTGGTCGTAAATGGCCAAAAACCACTTCATATAATATCTGACCAACCTTTCACATTTATTGTGCCGAGAACAGCAGAACACCAACCATGAGTCTTATCAAAGGTTCTATCGTTTGTTCTATATATGCTTTTTCATTTTCAAAACTGCAGTGCATCATAGAAAGCAATCTGATACCAGCGTCAGAAAAGCAGCAAATCAGGTTCGTTATCAGTGCTGGTCAAGATTCCTTGAATAATTTTTATAATTGTTTTGTCATCAAAGTTAGAATAATACTTATCATCTTATCATGTTAAGTCAACGATTCGAAATTCGCAGATATCTATCATTTTTTTTAATTAATCAGCATGTTCGCAAGTAAATTAACAATGAGCTTTAGTCTATCTTCACACTGTCACACACTACTAATGCGAGTGCGATCTCTTAGCTTATGGCGAATTATCTCGAATTGCACTGTCATACACTGACTATGAATTATGGTATTATATAGTGGGGAATTATTAGAAGCCTTCATCTGAGAAATGTACTGAACAATTTTGAGACAATGTCTTAGGGATCTGAGCCCGAAAAGACTGGCCCAATTACGAGTTCTTAAATTTTCTAAAACCCCTTGGTTCAGCCTGTTTTACCTTGTTAACGGATCACACCCATTGAACCCAAACCCAGCCCGTTAAACATCTCAAGCCATATGCCTATACCCGTTCAACCGCTCCAATTTTCAAGCTGCTCTGGGGTTGTTTTATACCTTGCAATCGGCGCGGATTTGATTGTTCCTGCTATGCAGCAAATGCACTCAAGGGAGAGAAAAAGTTAACCTAAGTATCGGAAATATAACCAATGGATAAACAGTGTTGATTAAGACAAACAAATATAAAACAAACAATGGAATGCTTTAGCTACTATTGTATGTTTTCAAAATAATTCACTTCAAAGTTACGTATGACTTCAATTTGTATCTTCATACGAAAATTTTCACAAGTTCCTGCACCTTTACCAAAATCACCTGAAACTACGTCCAAACAACACTACCGTGCAACTTTTTAACAGTTCTCCTGAGACCTCCCTCTTTCGGGAAACTCAATTTAGTCATTTCACAAACTCACTTTCTAAGAATTTTCCATTCAAACCATTTATGTTCTGGATCAAACAAGCCCTTACGGAATGTTAGCAAGGTTGCACTCACCTCCATAATATCCAGTTTAGCCTCTACCAGTAAGTTAGGCACAAGTAAGTGTAACAAATATAATACCAATTTCATTCGGAAGCCTGCAATTGATTTTGCAATAAGACAATGCAAAGCTCAGTAAACAAGCCTATGTGTACCAGTACAAGCTGAATAAACAAACCATTTTCGGTTATTGTGTGCCAGATTGATTCTCTTATTGCCAGGGTACAATGATGAAGCTGAATAAATAAACCCCTGATTCTGCAATTAAGGATATACTGATTTCTGTCACCACATCAACTCCCCAACCTACCACTAAAGACAAATCCCAAAATAAAGAAAAATAACAATAAGATTGATGAAGACAACACCACTAATACGTACTAAAATCCCAATAAATTAAAAAATGAAAAATAGCAGAATCACTATTGTGATGATGACGATGCTTATATTTATATAGATTGTGATTCAGATACCTGGGAATTTGGTTCAAAGCCTTTCGGCAAATGTCATGTTTGATACCATGAACAAGACAAACTCATGACTACTGAAGACATCAAATGCTTACCAGACTAAGTTATAATGTGCTAAATGTCTACCTAGATATCATGGCAGGAGAAAAAAAGGCAAATAAATAAAAGCAGCTACCTTCATTTTTCTTATCCTCACAAAACACAAAGTGAGCTCCACAATAACGGGTCAGAAGTGATAAGAATATGATACTGAATTCATTTTTTTACATTTATAAGGAACAGAGAAAAAAAACATTGTAGAGAAACACAAGTAATTCAAAATTACAAAAAGATGAGAACAATACACGGGAAAAAAGGACAACTCTATAAAATCACCTTGAAAGCAAACATATAAACCACTTGAACTTATATCTGTGAAACGATTGAAACAGCAAAAGAAAGCATGTTTATGAAAGCTACATTGGTTAATAGTTAAGAAAAAACAAAATTATGTTAGTGACTGCGGGACATGCAGTAATTCTTCCACATAAAAGAAGAATGTGTAAAGAAAAAAAATATTTACGGCTGTACAAAATCCGTCTTGATTTTCAACAAGTGTACGACTTGAATATTGCCCTACAAATATTGAAACAGTGAGAAGCCTGTTTATGGAAGGTACATCACTTATTAACAATATTATAAGAAGACATAATCTGCTGGTTAGTGACTGCAGAACATGCAAAATTATTCCACTGCTGGAGATGAGGTAACCTGCAACAAAATTTTAGAATAGAATCATGTATAAATGGAGAAACCTTACACGTAACACATACATTGTTTTCAGAAAACAAATTTGATTGCCAAATGATGAATGGTATACTGTGAATAGCATCATAACCAATCCAAGGGATAAATAACACATGAACTTAAAACAATCACCGTAGGCAAATAAAAAAAAACAAGGGTCTTTGGGGAATCTGCAAGTCAGTTATGACTTTATACAAATAAAGACCATAACCTTGAAACGTTCGCAAAAGATATGGAAGAACTTACCAGGATTGACAATCTGCAGACCCTGGAACCCAGTAACCTCTGAAAAGTGTTGACCTCATCTCTATTCAAATGCAAAAAACACTACTACTCATTACACCTGTCGAGTGGGCCCTGTTGCTAACCTAACTGTTTGCGGGACCACTACAGATTTACAGCAAAGAAGTGCAACCAAAAGTTCAAACACAAAGATCCCTGTACTAATCCACACAAAAATTGTCCATCTCCAATTCCAAATTATTTTCTTGAGCAAAGGCAAATCAGACTCCAGCCTTAAAGAAGCTGAATAAATTTCTGGTATACCTGCACCAGGATTAAACTCAGCTCTTTGTTCCAGAATCAATCTTATGCAAGCAGTCGGGTCTGGTCCCTCTTTTAGACCCTTCAATTTAATTTTAATTATTTGGGCTTCTGACAAGTAACCAGTTACAAGGGGCCAGGTTTTGATAAAGGTCTCCAGTAGGTGCATGTGAGAGCTCTTGAATCTTAACATGCATGGTTGGCTTGTAGTATATATAACTTTGCCATCAGAAGACAAAAACTCTGCTCTGACCTAATCAGAAAAAGAAAAAAAATCTATACATAAACCAACAAATAGAACAAAATTAGAAAATTTGACCTATACAAAACCTTATTCATGCACCTACAAGTTGGACAAAACAAAATATAGGTCCTAATGGGCATGTAGTTGAAGTCAACCCTAAAAAAAATGTCTTAACAACCCTTTATGAAGGACTGCACAGATGAAATAAATTGTGCAGCTCTAACTCATTAACATTGATGAGAAATATAATTAAAATTTCTTATAAAAGGAGCACTGCCCTGTAACTTCTTAACGATAATTTCCATTGGCAGAACAATAGAGGCGGTAAGAAATATCACCAGCAATGCTTTCAAGTTGTAACTGGTTATGGCTTCCTGATATCATCTAAATAATTACTGCGGTAAAAATGGTATATGCTATATAAGACCCAACAATTCATCCATAATAAACATCTTTTTGTGAATGGTTTGTCGGCTTTGCTTCTGTCTTGTTGCTTTTCCTAACTAGCCAGATGATGGGGCAAAACATAGTATATAAAGATTAACCAAAAATAAATATACCTGGAAAACCCCAAGTCTCCTGTTATAATCAGACTCGGGCAAATTCAACAAGATTGTCAATTCGAACTTATGATTTGCCGGTATCACTCTTGTACCACCCCACTTCTTATGAAAATTCAGTACCCCGGTGCACGAACTAATTGGCACAAGAGCCGCTGGGCTAGGTTTAGTGTAGTCAAAGTTTAACTCCTCCTTTATCTGAACTGGCTTATCCACTATTTTCCCGACAACCAAGCCGCCTCCCAGAAACGCACCTAGAAACATCCCCATAAGCACCACACACACATAAATAGCCCAAAAGGAGCCCCGAAAAAGCCTAACAACCAGCTTCCCAGCCTTATTCATCCCCAATTTATCTCCAATCTTTTTTAAAATTAACGAAACCTTGACCAATATGTATTTTCTGAGGCGCTTTATAAATCCAAAAGGGTCCATGAGAAGTGTGACTGAACAGTGTAAAAGCCATATGGGAAATGTTATGGAGCTGACTATGAGAGAAAATTGGAAAAATATAGCTTTAATTATAAAATTAACGATAAACTCTAGAAGGCTGGGCGCATGTGGTGGTGGTGGTGGTGGTGAAGGTAAATTGATCACGGCCGTCGATCTGGCTAGAGGTTCAGCTTCAATTGTGATTTCAGAGTTGGGTACGGTTTCCAAAAGGACCGGAGGAGGATTGATCGTAGCCGTTGGAGAGGTGCCGTCTGTGTCCGAGACGGGTTTGTCAATGGGTTCGAAGGGTTCCGTGTCTTCTAGAAAGTCCAGTGCGTCGAAAAAGGAATCAAAATCGGAATCGGAGTCGGGGTCAGAGTCGGAATTGGAGGCGGAGGAGGAGATGGTTTCCATTACAGGAGACTGGAGGGGAGGTGGGAAGGGAATGCCGAATGCGTGAGGAGACGCACTCTGTCAGCGCGGTTCGTTATTTGTTTATTAAATATCGTTCTTTCGTTGCCGAATCCGGGACTGATTGGAGAAGGAAACCAGGGGGTGAAAGCGACGCGGTGGGCTTTTCTAGGCAAATATAGGCCAATGCTGGACCACCAGCTCTAAATTTTCTGTGAAATTTGAAGAGAGCTCCTGTAAGTGTAAGGCTGTAATTCTATCACTTGCGGGAAACCTCTGTATTAAAAAACTAAAAGGCCTCTCCATAACAAGCCCATCCGTAAAGAGAGGCAACGTGGCAGCATTTGGATAGTGTCTGCCCAGTCTGAGTCTGACGTGAAGGCGTTCGGTCGGATGAATCCAATTTTATATCGTTTTTTAATTGTACCTTCAGGTACTGAGGGGATACAGACCCTTGTCGGACTGGATCGGTATCGGATAAAAACGGATACATATATTTTGTTCATTAATTGTCATGAAAAATGTCAGTTATTTGAACTAAGACATAGAGAAAAGGAAATAGAATTATAATGCTTTTAAGCTTGTCAAAATTTTGATGAGCTCAATTTCAAAAAATCTATTGTTACTTTTTCAAAATATAAATTTAAACCATTAAAATGATTTACTTCGTGAATGATGTGTTTACAGATCAAATTTATAAATTTAAGAATTAATTTAATATAAAGTTAATTTTAATACATTAATTTTTAACTAATTTATTTTATACTAAACTTACTCGAAAAATTAAATTTAACATGTAAAATTGTAAATGCATCATCGTAAATTCAACGATTCAGATTCGTCATTTAATTTAATAAGTTCAAAAACACTATAATTCTACTCTAGAAAAAAATCCATTTAACTTTTTTTATAGAAATTCGTACTCTCCCCTAAATTTAACAGCCACATGGATAATTATTTCGTACATCGTTGCAAAAATATTTAACTGTATTAACATTTAAATCTAGGTTCATCATGTCACGGTCCCGGTCCAAAAGTGAAGATCAACCCAACCTAGCATTATTTTCTTTTTCAAATAAATTCTAGAGTCAAAATATTTAACTATTTAATATTAAAAAAAAATCGAATCTATGATTTTCTACACAGAAAAATATCAAAAATTAATTCTCCAAATCTAACATTATTATTCATGTTTCTAAACCTGTTTTATTTACTGTGCAATTATCAAATTAAACACAATATCATATAGACCACACTAAATTATCTTTTTTGCTAGCATAATATCACTGATCTTGTAATGAAAAAAAAGGGAACGGAAGATGCTGAGTTTATTAAAGGTGCACCTCAAGCCACATACAATAAATTAACAATATATCTTTTTTTTTATTGACGGTCCGTAGGCAACAATACAATTTTTTTTTACTTACACAACAAATCTAAAATTTTTGAAGTTACAGACAGTTTTGTCTTTTAATCATTTCCTTCAAAAGCTATCCTTTTTTCAAATAAATTTGTTTCCTTTCAAGTTAAATTCAACAAAGTAGGGTGTCAATGGCACCCTAGTATTTGTTTATCTAATTCGTACTGTATCTGATAAGACGGGTATGGGTAAGATTTTTTTTTCATAAATTTATTGGGTACGAGTACAGATAAAAAAAAAATCCTAATCTAATTGAATAAGGGTACGGATAAAGCCTATTTTTTACCAGTTACCTGATCGAGTAATTATAAAAAAAAATTATATATATTATATATATTAATATGCAATGAAAGAGTATTTTAATTGGTTTACATGTACTTGGTATTTATCAGAATTTTTTTTCCAACAAAGTAATGGGTTTGGCTAGTATAACATCAGTGTCATTTTAGCCTATATAGCACCAACTCTAAAACCTATTAAATCGACTTTGAACGACTAATTCAAGCCATTCAAACTGATTTACATTATGAGTGATGCGTTTATATATATATTTTTTGTATTTTCGAGTTATTTTAGTATCAAATCAAGCGGTAAAATATTGAAAAATTAATGTATTAAAATTAACTTTAAAACTCACACTTTTGACTGCTTGACTTAATACTAAATAAATTCGAAAAGTTATAAATTTTGCATGTAAACACACAACTAATGAAGTAAATCGGTTCGAACAGTTTGAATTCACTGTTTGAAGTCGATTTAATAGGTTTTAGAGTTAGTGTTATATATGTTGAAATGACACTGATATTATACTAGCCAAACTCCAAAGTAATATACATGTGTGAAGTGTATATATATTTTTTAATATTTATTTAATAAATAATAAAAATAATTATTATATTAATATTATCAGTTATTTACTCATTACTGTTTTGTTATCCAATAACTCTAACGAGAGAATACGAATAAGATAATTTATAGCAAATAAAAAAAAAGTACAAATAAAAAAAATTTAACAAATACGGATATAAAAATACTTTCACCCAACAGAAGTTGCAATTTTGTAAATTATTTCTGCGCTTTTTATGCGGGCCCCGCATTAGTATTGATTACACGCAAATCAAAACTTGTTAGTTGTTAGCAGGTGGAGAATCTCGTAACTGCATATTAAATCGAGCGGTGTAGAATGTGCACGGACAATAAATTTAGTGCACAGGCCGGTGTATCCACTCTTTACCTAAAAATTGAGACGGAGGAGATCGAATCATCTAATTTTATTTTATAAAAAATTTAATAGTGTTGATGTATATGATAATCATAAACTTTACCGGACCCAATTATTAATTTTAATTTATTGGAGACTTAAGTCTTTTTTTTCTCTCTCATTTCACTCTACCGCAGTTCTGAACTTCTTTTAGTTAGTATTTAAAAAAAAATTGAAAAAATATCAAAAATTAGCTGGAATTAAGGCTGTAAACCGATACGGATTATTCGTTCTGTAGTGGACTCAGATCTAAATTCACATAAAACGGATCCAAATACTTTCGATACGAATTATCTTCGAATACATATTGGGATAGTTTGATATTTATCGAATATCAATGAAAATAGCCGGATTCGAATTCAAATACATAAATTTCGATACAGATTATCTTCAAATACAGATTGGGATAGTTTGATATTTATCGAATATCAATGAAAATAGCCGAATTCGATTTCAAATACATAAATTAACAGATTGGGATAGTTTGATATTTATTGAATATCAATGAAAATAGCCAAATTCGAATTCAAATACATAAATTAACAAGTTGGGATAGTTTGATATTTATCGAATATCAATGAAAATAGCTGAATTCGAATTCAAATACATAAATTAACATGTTGGGATAGTTTGATATTTATTAAGGTCTAAACGGAGCAGATATAGGGTGCGTTTGGATGCACTAGAGAATAGCGAGAATAACTACTATTGAGAATAGTAAATTAAGAATAGTGAGAACAGCTATTATTTAAGAATAGCTATTTAGAAGTTGTTTGAATTGAACATTGAAAATAACTACTTTTATAAAAATAGCGAGAACAATATTACAATATTATTATCACTGTTCCCGAATATATTTGAATACGGGAATATGTTTGTCCCGAATATGTTTGAATACGGGAATATGTTTGAATAAATTAACTACTGTGTCCCGAATATGTTTGAATACGGGAATATGTTTGAATAAATTAACTACTGTACATCCAAACATACCCTATTTGAATTTCAGATATCACAGCAGCATTCACTCTCTTCCGTCTCCGCTTCTGATTGCTCCGATTGTTATGTTATATATAAAGTCGTATCCCTTCTTTGTATCTCACAATTGGGACTAATCAAATACTCACCAGAACCGGACATAGTCCTTTTCTCTATGCGGTTTTATTACTATTTCATTACTAATGTATTACAATTGTCAATTGATAAAGCGATCAACTTTATAAAGCATTGACTATATTCATTCCCAATATGTTACTATTGTGCCACGTATCACACAATCCGGGCAATTTATAAAAGGCTCTATCATAAAAGGTGAGGAGTGATTATTGGTAGAACGCCTCAATTTGCATAATCTAGATTCGATCATACGACTCATATAATTCAAACTAGTCTTATATTAATTTTGTTTAATTTTACAGTACAAATAATTTAATTTGAATTATACAATTTTGATTTGCATAAATTATGTATTATTTTTAAGTTCTCGTTAAGAAAATTAATTATAAAAATACTGTACACGCTCTCTTGGCCTACTATTATTTGACCCCTATATATTCAAGAAAATGTAAATAATGAATAAATATGAGAAATTTTATTAATATAGATGAATTTTCATATTTAAATTTTGTTAATTTGTATTTGTATCTTAAAGTTTATATGAGTCAATTATCCGACAATAATTTGTTTTGTATCTGTATTTGAATCCGTATTCGGAAATTATCTGTTTCGTATCTGTATCCATTTAAGACGAATTTGATTTTGAATTTTGAGATCCATTTACTATGTCTATATGCATCCGTATTTGTATCCGCTTGTTGAAAGGTGGATATGAATTTAGTTCCAGTATTATCCGCTCCGTTTTAACCCCTAGCTGGAATGCTTGACCTGATTTTATAAGAGTAAATTTTTAAGTTAGTATGATACTGAACAAATTCCGGAACTTAGCATGATATTCAAAGTTAGCATAACTTTGGAAATTCAGAGTTGAGGAGAGATGACGCTTGATCTGATCTGAGATAAATTTGAATGCATTCGTGAATTTAAATAGTATCTTATGGTGCACAGACTTAGGTTCGAGCATCAGTTCTTAGGTCCTGTTCGATAGTAACTTTGAGAGTTATTATTTACGTGAGAAATAAAAAATTCATTCAGATTGAATTTTGTTTCCCGCATAAATAGTAACTTTTAGTTCTTACTCGTGAATTTAAATATTATCTTTCCACTGCTCATACCTAGTCTACGCTCAAGTAAGAAATAGTCTAAAAAGAAAACAAGGAACACACACTTAAATTCACGGATGCATTTGAATTTACTCAGATCAGATCAAGCTTTCTCTCTCCTCAACTTTGAATTAATTTCAATGTTGGAATAAATTTTACCAGAGGTCACTCAATTTTATTTTATTTTATCAACAAACGAATTCATCACTTAATTTTAATTTATCTTCAAAAATTTAAATAATATTTATTGCATCATAACGGCATGGTTAAAAAAAATGGTGCTATAGCCATATAGTATCGCTATAGCGCGAAATAACGCGCTATAGCGCCATAGCTTTTATGGTCCGAAATCGCTATCGGCACGCTATTTAGAATCTTGTTTATCTCTCTATAGCTATCAAACCTTTTATTTTATTTTTTCAATCGAATTGCTCTATAACTTTTTTTTCAATCACGTCACTCTAGAATATATTTATTCTATCCAAAATATTAACAGGTATATATGCTCATCCATCTCCTATCACTTTATATATTATTTTTTTGAGAAATAGCCTTTGGTCCAATAGCAACTGCAATGCTCGCTGTGCAAGAGATTACAAGTTTGAAACTCGGAATGAGCAATCTTTGATGGATATTAAATAGTTGGGTGGCTTGACCTCTAGTATTTACTAAAAAAGAATTATTAATTTTTTGGACAAAAAAATAACAAATGAGCATATTTTGTTAATATTTTAGATAGAAAACTTGCATAGTGATTTGATTGAAATAAATATAAAGTTCAATAATTATAAAGAAAAAAAATCAAACTTGTAATTCATAACAAAAAAAACAAAGTTTAGTGATCATCCACAAAATTTATCCCTAATATTATGTTAACTTTAAAATGTCATGCTAAGTTGCGATTTTTTTCAATGTCGTACTAACTTTGAACTTCTATTTTTTTTATAAATACTAACATTAAAAAAAAAATCGGCCACAATATAGATAGCACAAACCGCTTTATAATATGCATATCAATATATCATAGCCTCACTAATCTTAAAAACAATTAATATTTATAAAATCCAACATATAAAATATAATCTGTACTTTATACATATTATATACATAAATAATTAGATGTTATGTAAGTTTCACCGCTAATCATACATTTGTCACGGCTTTTACAAACAGCCCCATTTAACGACACTTGATAGCCATGAACCATTAAATTGACACAACTAATCTATAAGTGAAAGAAAGACAACTTGTTTATAAAAGAAATGTTTTAAAATAAAATTTTTGTAATTTGATTTGAAATTTTTTATCAATATAATTAAAAAAACATTATAAGCTGTTGTCAACATATCCGCCGTTCTTACCTCCGATAAAATCTTTTAGGAATTAATTAGGTTTTAATTTGCAGCATTCACACGACTACAGCTCTTAACGATAATAAGTCCAGAAGATAATGGTCCACCTGAGAAAGAGAAGGTAATACAATTAGTTAGAAAAAAGTCTTAGAATTGTTGTATCTAAAGATCAAGAGTTCGATTTCTTCTTATAACTTTGCAGCTTCTGCGAAAGTTAAAAAAAATAAAATAAATAATGGTCCACCCTACCTTGACCCCTTGCGAGCATTAATCAAGCAGTCAATGGTCTTGGCCCCTTGATTAACAACCACAGAATCCATAAATCAAGTCTCAGATTGTGGTGCCAAGCTCATTAAAAGAGCGGTCCACCAAATCCGGTCTACACGTTATCCTGCTGCTCCTGCTCCTGCTCCTGCATTCAGCCGCATTAAATCCCTACTCCAGACCACAATCGTATAGCAGATTTCAAGTTGGCTGCCTCATATGTGTGTATAGCAGATTTCAAGTCGGCTGCCTCATGTGTGTGTGTTTTTTCATATATATATATGTTGTTGGTATATTCTTAAAAAAATAAAAGCTTGTACCACTGTACTAAATTTTCATTTCATATTGTATATGTTTTATTTTTTAATTTTGAAATTTCATAGTAAAGATGGAAAATGCAACTATATGATTTTCACTTTAAGTACATATGAAGATTTTAATTTTTGGATTTATCTTTATCCCAAGTTTTTTATTGTAATAGTACAATTTTTTGAGCAAATAAAAAGCTTCTTTAAGAGAACTTATTTTACAAAAAGTTACGAGGTCTTTTGGATGGTAATTAATAAACATCATATGCATTCCTAAATCATATCTTAAAAGTATTTTGTAAATTAGCCAATATTATGTTGTCAATTTTAGCTTACAAGATTTACATTAAAAAAAAGTTATACAATAAAATATATGCACTCCTAAATTTATAAAATTTTCATATAATACTAAATATATCCTCCATTTCAAATGAAAAGTCATAGGTGTAAGCAAAGAGAAGTGAGAAAAAGGAAAAGGGAGAGACAATGTGACCTATAAAGACATTTTCTTAGTAATTTATGAGAAGAAATATTTTATTTGTTAGTTTGAAAAAAAAAGGGACAAATTATACATTTTTCCGAGTTCCAACATACGTAATCCGGACTCCGGACTCTGGAGCGGGTTGATAATAACCCGCTACATTTTGCAGTACACAGAAATACGCTCACGGAACCCGTTTTAATCGATCCTACGTTTTTTCTCATTCATTGCCTACCAAATACAATTACCAGGAACCGCTTTCGCCTGACCTGAGCCTGACTCCTCACGCTCGCATCATAAGTGCTCTCTTTATCTCCGCTCCTTTGCCAAATCTAAGCAAATCCCAATAGATAAAATTTAGCCTTTTTTGTATCTTTTGTTCTTCTAAATTTAATTCCCAAAAAGCGCGATCTACTCGTCAATCTACCAATCGCGATCCGCCCGATCAGCTAATAAAGGAGGCGATGCGAGGAGGGATGGCGTCGAAACGGCCGTTGAACGCCGCGATTTCATGGGTGAAGCGACAGCCGCCCAAGGTGAAGGCGTTCATGGCCGTGGTGGCAGGCATGGCGACGCTTGTTTTTATTCGATTTATCGTACACGACCACGATAATTTGTTCGTGGCAGCGGAGGCCGCGCATGCGATCGGTATCTTGGTTCTAATTTACAAGCTCACTAAGGAGAAGACTTGCGCCGGTTCGGTTCTACAATCTTTATCTTTCTTTAATTCTCTTTATTTTGGTTTGATTTGCAATTCTTGTTGGGTACTCGATAATTGTAGTAGTGTTCTTTGCCTGGTTAATTTTGTGTGCGAGAGCTGTTCTTGTTGACCTGATGGATTCTCCTATAGTCAAATCTTTCAGCACAGCAATTGAATGGTCAATTGCTGTAGGATGTAGTGAAATTTCGGCTAAAATTTGGGGGGTTTTCTGCAGAATTATTTGATTTGAGGTTTGTTACCAACTTCTTTCATAGCAAATATAAGCTAGGGTTTTGGATACCAACCATTATTTAATGCATTAGTTCCAGAGGATTTTGGTAAGCTGGGTGTTTCATCCAATCTGTGTTTTACCATTCTTGGTCAGAATTGATTCACCTAGTGTGATTCCTTAGCTGGCCTGGGTTGGTTTCATACGACTTGAACTACTTGCTGCTCTATCTTTCCTCTTACTTCCATAGTTCCATCTATGTATTTATGTGAGGGTTGAATTAATTAAGGCTGTTTGATAAGATCAAAGTTCGGAGCAATTTCAGCTGAGACATCAAATCAGCAATTCTTGTTAGTCAGAGTTAACAATTTTTTTTGGATATGCTTTACCATCCAATAAATCATGTATTTCAGTGCTGGTTGTAACTGTCTAATATTTACTAGTTTGGTCCATCCCTTTTGTTGGTTTTGCAGGATTATCTCTAAAGTCGCAAGATCTGACGGCTCTATTTCTAGCAGTTAGGCTTTACTGTAGTATTGTCATGGAGTTTGATATTCACACACTTCTCGACAGTTGCACACTTGTGACTACTCTTTGGGTCATTTACATGATCCGGTTTAAGTTAAAGTCAAGCTATATGGAGGATAAAGACAATTTCTCCATTCTCTATGTTGTAAGAATCTTTCTCTTTCTTGAAACTGAAATCTATGCACTCCAATTTTGAACTAATAACTCTATCAACTAACTTGTTCTGCTTTTGACTTAATTTTTAGATAGTACCATGTGCAGTGCTAGCCCTAATTGTCCATCCATCAACCTCGCATGTTATTGTAAACAGAATCTGCTGGGCTTTCTGTGTATATCTAGAAGCCGTTTCTGTCTTGCCTCAACTTCGCCTCATGCAGAACACAAAGGTACATACTAGTCTCTAAGTTCACTTTTTTGGGTTTGTTGCTAAAAGTAGAAATTTCGATTTTACTTTGTCAGTACTTAAATATTGTATCTTCCATTTTTGTATCTCGTATTGCTAGATTGTGGAGCCTTTTACAGCACACTACGTGTTTGCATTGGGTGTGGCTAGGTTTTTGAGCTGTGCACACTGGGTCCTTCAGGTTATCTTCTTCTTCCTTTTTAAATTTAAAAAAATAGCATCCTTTTTACCAAACTTTAACATGGTACTGAGTATTTTGTTAATATTCTGTTGGTACATATTAGTATAGTTTCTCTGTTCATAGTCTCATTTTTAAAGTGTCAGGATCTTTGACAGCCTTCAAAAGCAAATAGAGTTCGAATTCGGTATCATGATTTCATGATATAATGATAAGATTCTTTAGTGGCTAAATTAAAGGATGCTTGATGTATAATCAGCGCTATTTAAAATTTTATAGATTTTATTGCTAGGCTATACATTTGACAATCACTCTTGACTTACTTTTCTTTGCTGAAACTTGTTTGACATGATCTTAGGAACATTGTCACCTGTCAGTATCTGCAAACTTTTTTCTATTGTTAATGGAACATCATTGGAACTTAATTCTGTGTTTCTTTCTAGAACAGTAAAATCCCTCCATCCAGATTTCTAGAAATACACATTTGGATCAGGAACCTATAAAAAAGTTGACGTATTATTTTTCCAAAATTAGGTTTTGGACACACGAGGGAGGCTTTTGACAGCTTTGGGGTATGGGCTCTGGCCACCTTTTGTTCTTCTCTCAGAGGTGGTGCAGACTTTCATCCTTGCTGATTTCTGCTATTATTATGTCAAGAGGTTAGTAACTAATAGTTTTAACTTCTTATTACTTATTATATACAATTGTAAATATATTACTAATTTTGTAATTATGATTGCAGTGTTGTTGGTGGCCAGCTGGTGCTGCGGCTTCCATCCGGAGTTGTGTGAGGAGGAAGTATAATCTATGGAAAGTTAATTTGAAATTTTCATGTAGCTTAAAAGCAACTGTTGACTGTTTGCTCATAGTTTTTTTTCCCCCTCTCAACTGCAAGGACAGAGTAATTTTGTTCTCGTTGTACTGAGATTGTAAGTTGACTTATAAATTATGCTTAAGGTTGAAATGCTGATGGATTAGGTTATTTCTGTATCTCCTGTGTTTTGTTTTCTGTCTGTTGTTCTAGTACTCAAAACGTCTCTAAAATGTCTTGTCACAAGTTGAAGCATAATGATCTTTCTTGTTAGACTTGAAATCTCATCTCAAGTTTGGGTTTGACACGCTTGTTGATGCCTTGCTAAATACACACAGCAGGAGTCTAGCCTAGTAACAAGCGAACTTCTATGGAGGGTACGAAGTCAACAAGCGTACTTCTATGAATGGTACGAAGTCAACAAGCGTACTTTGTGTTATCTTGTTTTGTGCATACTAATTTAATATTTAACTATGAAAGTATCAATCGGTAAGTATTAATCAGTCAGTTGTTGCGTATTGATTTTTAAATGTGTTTAAATATTGACTATAAGTGTTAATTAGATTTATGTAAAGTTGAACCAAGTAGGGGTGCTCATTGGTTCGGTTCGGTTGAACCGAATGAAGTTACTTTGGTCAGTTTGGTTATTTCGGTTTTGAAAATTCTAAACCGAACCGAACCGAACCATTAAACCGAAAAAACAAACCATTTAATCCAAACTACTTTGATTCGGTTCAAAATCAATTAAACCGGACCCAATGAACACCCCTAGAACCAAGCATCCATTAACTTTAGACTTAGCCAAATGACGAAACTTTTAGATTGCCCAACCTAAAAAATCATGAGAAGAAATAATTATTGTTGTTAATAGTAAAATATAATTGCTCCACATGTGTGATCAAAGGAGGCTCCAAACTATGATCGATGTTTTTGAATTAACTCAAGCAAGTAGATTTTTTTAAATAGAAAAATCAAAAGGAAATTATGGAACTTTAATTTAACTGCATAATACTAATAACTGTAAAAAAAAAATTAGAAGATAGTAAATTGCCATAATTAGAGAGACCAATAAATGTGCAGTTGTTAATATGACGTATCTAAGGGATGGCTTAGATTAATTTACCTTAAATTAGATTACTACATTATATATATATAGGGTCCGGCTAATTTGCTACCGACAGCATTTTAACCGGAGGTGCTGCTAGGTTTTTTTTTTTATTTTGTGATGTTCAAACAATAAATCCAAACTGTTAGATGTTTAATCTATATTATAATCTACTTGGAACAAAATTTTACATTTTTTGAAATTCTTTTACTATTTATTAAGCTAGTTTGAAAACCGCTGTTTTCAGTAAATTTCTGCAGCATTGAAATCAGCGGTTTTCAAACCAGCTTAATAAATAGTAAACAAATTTCAAAAAATATAAAATTTGGTCGCCAAGCAAATTATAGTATAGATTAAACATCTAATGATTTGAATTTGTTGTTTAGACATCACAAAATAAAAAAAGGTAGCAGCACTGCCGGCAGCAAATTAGCCACAGCCTATATATATATATTTTATTGACAGAGGCAACGATCATACTATCTCTTACATGCACATATCTCATTCTAGTCCAGTTAGCAATGTTTATGCCACAGCAATACAGCATCGCCTCATGTACCACCCTGTCTGCCAGCAGTTCTGGTAGCATCATCTTCCCTCTGAAAATCATCTCATTCCTTTGCCGCCAAATAAACCAGCACGCACAACTTATCACTATTGCCACCCACTTCTTCCAACGAGTGGTCTGTTGCGAGTTGCTCGTACCGACTTATGCCCCGTTTCCTCTACAGATTCACCCAGGACCTGATGTCCCAAATATCTTGTGATAGCTAGCCAGACCCTCTTTGCGAAAGAGCATTCAAAGAGCAGGTGTTTGGCCGTTTCCAAGGGGCATGTTCTGCAGAGAACATACTCCATATCACAAGGTATGTGTCTTGTAGCCATTACATCATGAGTTAGCACCCGTTGCCTGAGTAGGAGGTATAAGAAGATTTTTACTGTGTGAGGGATATGCAGCTTCCAATTAGCAGCATCTTTTGGGACAATCATTCCTCCACCCATTACCACATTATAGACTGATTTGGCTGTGTAATTACCATCCGGCTCCCATCTCCATAGCAGTTGATCAGCCTCCTGTTCAAATGAAATCGCATGTACTTCATCCTGCAGTTGTGGGGCTAGTACAGATATAATTTCTGAAGCATCTCTCAATGAAATTCTGTGCCTAACTAACCTTGGATTCCTTGTTACTCTTATTGGCTCCTGTCCCCATTTATCATACCAAAATGAAATCATCCTACCATTACTAAGTCCACTGAATGCACCAGTTGAATAGTGGAAGCAATTTTTGTAGGTGGTTCCAAAAAAAGGAGCCTGAGAGGCTGAGACTGCAAGAAGCAGGGGTCCCTCGTACTGATTTGAAACTGCCTTAACTGCTCTGATTGTTGTAGCGCACAAGGCAGTTGGATTAGAATGTAACCATCGCCACCATCTTAGTAACAGTGCTCGGTTGTGCATCTTCAAGTCGGACAAGCCCATACCGCCCCATTTGATGGGCAAGCATACTGACTTCCAGTTGATGAGAGAAATGCTTCTATTATCCGACCCATTTTTTCCCCATAGAAAATGGTGCCTAATTCTGTCCTGCCTTTGAATAACCCGAGCCGGCAGTACAAAGCAAGTCATATAATAAATTGGAATGGCCAATGGAACCGACCTTACTAATTGGTGATGACCGCCTCGTGAAATCATCTTTCTCTTCCAACCGCAGCCTTCTCTCTACCTTTTCTATTAATGGCATGAAGAGGTCTATTCCCGGCGCTGTAATAGTCAGAGGCATTCCAAGATACATAACCGGCAGCCTTGTTTGCTCACATTGTAGAATCCGACCAACCTTTGAAGCTCCTAGCGGGTTCATGTTCAGGGGCACAAAACAACCCTTGGCATTATAATAATCAATGAAATTTTGATATATCTTTAGCATTTCTTGACACAAGATGGAACTGCAAATAAAATTTCATTAAAAATAGTATATTAACATCAGTAGCGCAACTGGTCCGAGACATGTACAAAAGAATAGATATTTCACAATTGTTCCGAAAATAAAAATTACAAAAATAGAAAAGCGAAAAAAGAAACAAAAGGGAAGGTCGGTTGTATTGGCATCCCTTCATTATTTTTCGATTTCTCATTCATTACCTCTCCTTTCTCATTCTTTCCAACCTCCCTCCAAGAGAAACCGAAAACTGTCTCTTTTGTACTCAAATTCTCTTGTACTAACAATGTCAGACGAATACTGCTCCGAGTGCAAGCGCGAGACAGTGGTGGTGTATGAGCACTCGGCTGGAGACACCATCTGCTCTGAGTGCGGCCTTGTCTTAGAGGCTCGCTCCATCGACGAGACATCCGAGTGGCGCACCTTCACCAATGAATCAAGCAACAATAATCCTGTTCGTGTCGGCGGGCCTGTCAACCCACTCCTGTCTGATGGTGTCCTGTCCACAGTCATCGCCAAGTCTAGTTGGCCCCGCTCCAATCAACTTTACTCCCAGCTCGGTAGGTTGCAGAATCGGGTGTCTGGTGATGACAGGTTAATTCAAGCTTTTGGAAAAATTGGTAATATGGCCAATAGGTAATTGTAATCTTGCGATGCAAGTTTTGTCTTTCTTTTGTTTTTGTTTCGGTTTTTTTGAGTGATTTAGTAGAATTTCTGTGAAACAGAATATAGGGATTGAAGACCGGTACGCTTTGGTCTGTCCTGTGAAACCTTTTGGCACGGCTAACTTAGTAATTAGGATTATGAGAATTAATAATATAAGGAAATTTTTTGCACTATCAGCTTTAGCTATGAATGATTTTTACTTTTGTTTAATTATATTTTTTAATTCCCATTGATATTTTAAGGTGCATAAAGCAATGATTAAGATAGACTACGATACGGTGATTCTATATTTGAGTGTGGGTACTACAATTGAACAGCATATATAGCATCATTATTTTGAAGAAATAAAAACTGCATGATTTATTGATTGGTGTTTACTAAGTAAAAACTGGTGTTCTTTGTAAAACTTTTTGTGCTTGTTAAGAAGCCTTGAGTAAACAAAATATAATTTAATGATCAGCCTGACTTCTATTATAAGCAATAAGTTATTGTTAAACTTGAGAAATTGTTCATTTTAGCATTTGTTATGTATTTTTATTATTCTCTACTAATTTTGGAATTGTACCTTTTCTGGCAGATTGGACCTGGTAAACACTATCAAGGTACAAAGATTTTGTAATATTACTTTTAGGTGAAACTTTGTTATGCCCTACATAGTGTTCCTATTTTAAGGATAGAGCAAATGAGCTATACAAAAGGCTGGAAGAAAAGAAGGCGGAAAGAAAAGTTAATCAAGAGCAAAAATGAAGATGCAATTCTTGTTGCTTGCCTCTATATAGCTTGTAAACAAGAAAATATACCCCGCACAATTAAAGGTATGTTTACAGTTAAATTTTTCTTCTGCCTTGCATGTCATCGACCCGGCCAGACTATTTCCACTAGCACATAGCATAAAAAGACATGAAATTGAGGAAAATACAAAACTATAGAAAAGCCATTGTACCATGCTGCCCCTGGCAAGCGTGAATTTGTAGGAAAAATCTTTGGTCATTGTAAATTTCACTTAAGAATCTATATTTTTTACAATTTGGAACGTAGAAATGTGCACAGCTACGCATTGGATGACAATAAAGGGCCTCAGCACAGCGAAGAAATGTATAGAAGAACAATTGGGAGAACATTTGGGCACACAAACAGAGTCGAGGCCTCGAGGGGCATTATTCGGGCGACTGATTTTGTCGTATACATTCCTTCATTTGGTTTCAACTTGATCGAAATGATTTCATTTCAGCTGATTAATTCCTTCCAAATTTCTTCACAAATAATTTATCCAATGCCAATGATTTTGCACTCAATATTACCTCCCAAATAGAGAGATTCCCAAAATATTCTGTTGACTTAGCATTTCATGAATGTCCTTTGATTGAGTTCCAACCTCCTACAGAATTGGTTCACTCATGAATTCATCCAATAAAAAATACTTGACTAAACAGAATTGCAGTTTTTCCAAATAAATTCTATCGACATAGTTTATAGTTGTGTATGATAAACCCATGTCTCGTGCATTTTGTATATTTGGGTTGTTGGATCTGTAGAGACCCTTCTGTTTGACTCTGGGCTTAAATCCTAGCACAGTGAAGACAGTTCAACGGAAGTGTGAGGAGCTGGAAAAGTGCGAGGGATACCCAGTCAAAGACAGCCAAAGTAAGGTGGGACGTGGTATGGGCGGGGGGAGTTTGGACACTCTGGAGAGAGCGCAATAGAAGACTCTTTTCAAACAAATGACGGTTGGCATCATACCTGGCCGTCGATGCCATTAGGGAGATCATGTTTTGGCTTCAAAATGGATAATTGTCAGTAATTTCAGTTCAGCTCACTCTCAGTTTGTTGCACTGCTTTTCTGTTTTCTTTTAGGTTTTGGCGTTTTAATTTTACAACAAGGAACCTTAGAGGGCAATTATTGGGTCTAGCAATTTAGACCAAATAATGGTCACTAGTGTGGAGGGACTGCTTCTGTTTTATTTTTGAAAATTTGTGTAATTAAATCCTTTATATTATTTATAAAATTTGCTTGGCGGTTACCTGCCAACAATAACAAAAAATTTTTTTAAAGCATTTACTTCATGTACAGTAGCATGAACTACTTGCTGAATTATTAAAAGGTTTACTCTGTTACTTTAATTGTAGGTGCTACCCTATATACCAATCATTTACATGATAACTCTGTTATATTCTTTTTAATTATGCATACTTGCTCCATTCAAAATATTGGAATGATCACCCTTTATTCAATTCAATTTAGGAACTGTCCCGCATCAATTGTGGCTGCTGTCATTTACATGATAACACAACGATCTGACAACAAGAAGTCCATTAGACGTTATATTACTTAAACTTTTGTTGTTGTGAAACTATGGCTATATCTTTACTTCTTCTAATTTGGTTTTAATTTTTGTAGTTTCTACTCGATGTTTTTTTTAAGACATAGCTCTGGCCACTGGCGTGGGAGAAAACACAATGATGAGATCTGTTGACAAGGTGATCAAAGCTAAGCTTTCGCCAAAAGACATTTGTTGATTTTAGACACCCTTAGCAAGAGCTAGCTCTACAAAATCACCATTTATATAACTCTCTAATATTCTTTTAGACATTTTTTAGAGAGTCCGTTAATTTGTTCATTCAATTTTTGTTACATTGGAAGGTAAGGGTCATTTTTTTTTCCTTAGTAATGTAAACTTTTATTATATATGTGTAGTTTTAAGCTACTGAATTCTTTCAATGGTACATTATTTAAGAGAACACTATGTTTTAAATTGTTGAATTATTGTATTTCGTTTAATTGAATCACTCAAGTTTTTTTTATTCAATCTACCATCTTAACCTTAATCTTCATTGATTTATTTTCATATACGGCAAACGATATGTACATGTGTGTTGCTGACAATGAAGTAAAGTAATTAAGTATCGGGTGTTTTTGTCTCGTATATATATATTTTTTTTATCTATGATCTATTCTATTCTTTAGCTGGATTTTATATACTTTATTTCAACTGGTTATTATCCATTTTAACCATTTCTGAATTGTTTCTAAAATGCTTTAGAAAGGTGATGTCTAGACTCTTGAGTTGGAAATTTGTTATGCCTGAATTATGAAATCAGATGGATATGTGTTCTTTTGCAATTCCACTCATTTGCCATAATGTGTTCCTTAATATAAATCACGACAGATCAAGTTTCATTACAAATGCGAGCTTAATTGCATTACAAAACATCTAAATTATACTTAAATCCACACAATATAGCAGTCTTATTAATTAATTATTATATAGCTTGGGAGCAACAATACTGGATGGTCTGAGAATAGTGCTATTCTAAATTAGGGTCATCCAAACGATCTTAGCTGCTATTCGAAACAAGCATAATAGCGCTATTCCGTTGTTCCAACAAAAAATAGAAACAGTTTCAAATCTTCTACTTTATTCATTTTCTTAAAACTCTATTTCAAATAGTGCATCTAAACAACTTTTTTACTATTCTCTTACCATCAAAGTTAGTGCTATTATTATCTACTATTCTCAAATACTATTATAGCTATTCTGGAGTGCATCCAAACATACCACTATTTTGTAAGTTTTCAGCTGAAATTGAATTGCCAGCAAATAAGAACTTCACCAATTTTTGGATTGTTCTGATGATATTGGACTATGGGTAGTTTCTGCCAATTAATTCTCCTAAAAAAAGATGATATTGGAATATGGAGGCAATTTTAATTTCAAACATGACATGGTGTTCGACCGCTTCATCGAAGACATGATATGTTCAGAATGTGGCCTTGTCTTAGAGGCTTGTTTCATCAATGAAACCGTCGAGTGGTGCACTTTTCGCCACTCAGAGCTCCAATTCTATGCTGCTAAGCAAAATGACAAAATAAATGTAATAAGTGAAGAAAATAAGTAATTAATTTGTCTTTTTTTTTTCAAAAAATTTGTTACAAAGAAAAAAAGACTTAATAATACGTATATAATTAAGGTACATCATTATTGAATTTCTTTATTATCTTAATTAATTATATAAGATTGTTTTGACACATCAACATTATTATGATTTTTTATATATATTATCTCAATTATGTAGGTTTGTTTTGATACAGTAATGTTGAGTTTAGCTCTCTTTGCTATTGTTACATTGAGATAATTATATATTTTTCATTTGAGAAAGAGGTAGACATTTGTGTGCGTAATCATTCTAATTGCACTCCTTATCTATCTAACATCATGACAAATAACAAACTTGAGCATACAAAATAGCTGATTGCATTCTCTTTTTTCTTTTCCTTTTTAATATGTCACACGCTTACAGAATGAAGAAATTATAAGCACTAAGTTTTTGTTGAAATTGATGATGTTTCTTCATACGACATCTTAAAAAAAATTGGGATATTTTTAAGAGAGAAACATGACTCTTATCTTTTACAATTCCTTTAACTAGTTTGCCAGGTATCACAAAAGAGGTTTGCATCTAATTTGTATTTTGTAGTGTGGTCTTTCGTGTCGTATATATGTAATGTTTTATATAATTTTTTTTTCTCCGGTGGACCGGTACTTTTGCACGAGAAACTAATTTGTTATATAGCAATGATGAGTTTGACTAGTATAATTGTATAATATTGGTATGATATCAATTTATATAACACAAATTTCAAAATTTATTGAATCGACTTCAAAAGGTGAATCCAAACCGTTCAAACTGATCTACTTTATTAGTTGTGCGTTTACATGTAAAATTTATAACTTTTTGAATTTATTTGGTATCAAATCAAGCGGTCAAATATGTAAGTTTTTAAATTAATTTTAATACATTCATTTTTCAACATTTTTACCGCTTGATTTGATACTAAAATAACTCGAAAATATAAAAAAAATTGTATATAAATGTATCACTCATAAAGTAAATTGATTTGAATAGACTAATCGTTTGAAGTTTATTCAATCAATTTTGAAATTAATATTATGTGACACCGATGTCATACTAACTGGACTCTGCAATGATTATGAATGAAATGCGAGTTACTTCAAATTTTAAGTTACGTGCGAGTAACACTGATGTAAAAACGAATTGTTTGTTTATTGAATATGTTATGACAGATTTTCAAGCTTTTGACTTGTCAGAAGACGGTCTTCCAATTTATTTTGATAACCATCACTTTAATGCAACTAAATTTTGCTAAATAACGAAATCAAACTATCTATTTAAACAAAAATAATAACTTAATCAAATTAACTATATATTTAATCAAAATTACCAAATTTATTTAAATTAAAGAATAAATCCTAAATTCTAAACTATAAACCCTAAACCCTAAAACGAAATTCCGACCTACAAAATATAAATAAGTAAATCAACATTATACTAAACAATTGTCTACAATTACACTAAGTTACACAACTCAACAAAATTAAAAAAAAAAATTCTACACCAAATTCGGCCTAAACAATCAGTTTTTTATTTTTATTTTTTACATCGTCAAAACTATAGATCTAAACAGTTTTGAACTCTTTGAGAGGAGCCGCCAACTATGTATAGTAAAACAGATTGAAAAATAGATGAATATTTTGAAATATAAAAAAAAATATTAGAAGAACTCTCATAAAGTTTAGATGAAAATAGAAACTGAATTGGAGGGAGGGGGGAACCCGTATCCTCTCAGGTATTGCACAATTATTGCAGAGAATCACTTACTTTACGGTTTGAGATTAAATCTCAACCGACTTGAGATTCGGGTAACTGTAGGGGGCTGTATTTTTGGCTTTGAGATTCATGCCAAGTTAAAAATTACGGTTTAGATGTAGTAATTGTAAAAGATTCCCTTATCAGGTATTGGAGAGGATGTGAATTGGGGGGGGGGGGGGGGGGGGGGGTGGGATGATTTACCGACAATGTTGGGGTGTGTTTTTAGTTGAAGTCAGAATTTTTATACCGCAGAAGTTATTTGATCGGAAAAAAATAGAACTGTACTATTGGTGCAGTCTAACTTTGGTCCACGTATCTGTTTTTTTTTAGAATACGTTAGTTTCCTTTCCTTTCTAGAAGAAACCATTTTTTTATTTCTAAAAAATCATAATTTTGATGTAAAAAACAGACTATTCTTTTATTTTAACAAGAGATTAAATGTGAACAATTTTCAGATATTATGACCAAGGTTCCATATTGTGTGTGATTGATCATTTGATTTATTTGTGTATTTAGAAGTTGTTTAAAATGAATGTTAATTGTTCTGGGTTTAAATTCTAAATCCTAAAATTAATCATTATTATTACTGTTTCGCAAATTGGAATTTTACTCCGGAGACTCCAATCAAATCATCTGTCCAAAAATATGCATTTTTAGAATGCATCAGGTTTTTATATAATTTGATCTCTATACATTTCTATGTTCAATTGAATTTATTAACATTTCAAGTCGCTTTATTTTATATAAACGGTTTTTGTTACGGTTGTAGGTTGTTATTACTTTCAAGGATTTCCATTTTCTTTTTTATTGTTTAAAAAAAAAAAAAAAAAAAAAAAAAAAAAAAAAAAAAAAAAACTAGGTTGACGAAGCTACCCATTGGCCATTGAATTCGTATCACCTAAGGTAACTATTAAAATTAAGAGAAGTGCTATACTGAGGATAACATTTGAAATTTTGAAAGCTAATAAAAAATTTCTCTCTAAATACTAATTTTGTCCCTTAGCTTTTCTCTCTCATCTTAATTAATAAAAGAAGCAAATAAAGGAAAGTTACTTCTGTTAGAAAAATCAGCCCCATGGATCCTTCTCTTCCGTCAAAAAACTCACATCCCAAAAATACTTTCTTTCCATGATTTTAAATCCTTAATAATTCTTCTTCCCATGATTCCCTTTCTCCTTCAACTTTTTTTTTTTTAATTCGAAATTGTTGTTTAGCATATACAAAAATTAGAATGAATCACACAATATCAATCGGAGAGGAATATGAAACTTGTTTCAATACAAAAATTGCTTCTCAACACAATATCAATCCTTAAATATGTTTCAATATCAAATCGGAGAGGAATATCAATACAAAAATTAGAAATGAATCCACGAATTTAGTATGAAATCAAATCTGTTTATTTAGAGAGAAACTGTTGAATTAAAAATGAGTTGTTATTCACAAATTCTCTCTAAAAAAACAGATTCAGTTCAACCTAATAATTACTTCTCGTCAGGTTGCCAATCTAACAGATTGACCTAACATCTTAAAAAAGTTGAGGCAGCAAAATAAGATCAATTAAAAAATAAAAAGAATCAAGTTTGGAGGCATCTATGATTGATTAGCATTTTATGTTATAATTTGATTATTACGGTTTCAAGTATCAAAATGATTTTATGTAAATATCACAATGAGAACAAAGAACAGAGAATTTTGGAAGTACTACAAATGTTGCATATTAGCAAAAAAAATGTTTTATATTAGTAAAGCCCCAATTTAATTAATTACAAAGATTTATTTTCGTGAGATTGTAATTTTGATAAAAAAAAAATTATCAACTATTATGGCTAAATAACCAGACGTTTGTTAGGGAGTACCAACTGGTGCAATAGTAACGGTCACAGTACCAACTGGTACAATAATTTTAGAAAACATTAATGCTACTTATTTACTAAATAGTTATGTATTTTTTAAGTTCGATTGAAATAATATTTATAATATTATAATTCAATTTTATATTTTCAAAATATGCAATATACAGTTTTTTTTAGAAGGGCATTAGTACAGAAAAATGCCAAGAATAATATATAGTTTCTTTGACTAAGGATAAAGAAAGTTATCCATGTGATAAAATTATGTATTTACTAAGAGTTCATTTTAAAGAAGAATAGAGGAAATGTAAAATTTTAAATAAGTTAGACTAAGGTATAATTTTTGCTTTTGTGGTAAACATATAGTTGTAATTGAATTTTGTTCTACTGGTTATAATTGGGCATATAAAGAGAGAGGTGTTTGTTATCAAAATTAACTTTTTTAATGCAGTAAATTTTTTTGTTATTTTTTTTCCTTAATAGACTTGTATATTAATTGTGACATAATTAATTGTGAAGAAGAGAAAGAGCAGATGGACAAAATTGATATTTAGATTGAAAAAAATTTCTCAGCTCTCAAAATTTTAAATGTTACCCTCAGTATAGCACTCCCATAAAATTAAAGCGGCTTTGTGCGTTCTATCTCGAATGGGATTGGTGTGGATTTCAATCGGACGGCCGTCATCCAAACCGAAATATTATGTTACCTTAGAGAATATGCCTTATTGGCCATTGGTCTATAAATTCATAAACTGGTTAATCGGCCCTCCTCTCTCTTTGTACCCTTCCATTTCGTTCCCCATTCCTACTGTCTCTAATCCGATCCATCGTCTCTTCCTTCTCTTCTCACCTACCCTCCTCCTCGCTACCCCTGCACCCCCTTCCCTCTCTATCTCTCTCTCTGAGTCATGTCTGACCAATACTGCCCCGAATGCAAGCGCGCGACGGAGGTGGTGTTTGACCATTCGGCCGGAGACACTGTCTGTTCCGAGTGTGGCCTCGTCTTAGAAGCCCATTCCATCGACGAGACCTCTGAGTGGCGTACCTTCGCCAACGAGTCGAGCGATAACGACCCGGTTCGTGTTGGCGGGCCCACCAATCCCCTGCTGACAGATGGTGGTCTCTCCACTGTCATCTCTAAGCCCAACGGGGCTCAGGCCGATTTCCTGTCTTCATCCCTCGGCCGTTGGCAGAACCGAGGCAACAATCCCGATAGATCGTTGATCCTGGCTTTTAGGACGATTGCAAACATGGCTGATCGGTGAGAAACCCTAATTTTGGACCGCTTTGAAGTTTGTACCGTAGCTAAATTATATTAGGAGTGGACTGCTGGGATACATATTTAATTAGGCTTTTTAGATTGAGGGAAATCAGAGCTGGTTTCTGCTTTCTGCCACCATTTTTGTAGAATCTGTCTAGTGTTGGAGGGGTTGAGATGTGCTATTCTGATGTTCTGATAGCTTTTCAAATCTAGATACTTTTCCAAGAGTGAAATATGTAGGTGTAATTATAGTAACAGCCTGAGGCCATTCGGCAACAAGGGATTAAGCCACCTTAAGGCTTAATCTGCTTCCTTTAGCTTCCTGAACAGCTTAATCTTGTCAAACACCGGTTCCTTAGCGCAGATTAAGATCATCTCATTTAGCCTCCTTTTGCCCAGATCTTAATCCTCTACCCGGACCTTACGGCACCTCTACCCCTTCCTTTAGCTTTCACTCGCAGATTAAGTCAACTGAACATCGGTTCCTGATCTTTCACTCTTAATTCCTTGTTGCTGAATAGCCCGAGAGATGATTAAGTTATATTTGAAAGATATCACCATAACCTCATTGGTTGTCAGAAATCCAACTCATGAAGGGAAAATGTAAGCGTGTGGCACACTTGATTCAGTGGTCAGTCTCAGGTCCATTTCTCCTATCCAAATTACTTGCTCTATTTTTTGACTGTCTGTGACACTTCTGCTAAAAAATTGGAGCTGCTTTACCTTCTACCTATTCAATGAAACTTTTAATTAGAGCAAGATCTTTTATACCATAGGATACAAGTGTTGTATGGGTTGAGCTTTTGTCTCCATCTTCCCCCCGCAACATCTACTTTATAACCCACATCTCAATTTCGCTCTTCGTTGCTACCTCTGATGTCTTGATTAGGGTAGAAGTGGAAAGAGTGGGAGGTTATAATAAACTAGTAATGTGAGTTAACTGGTGAGTGGTGAGAAGCAGAGAGAAGTATTTACTTTTCATATGATTACTTTTTAAATTTGATAAAAACAGAAATGTAGCAATAAATTAGACAATAGTAACACCATGTTCCTAGTTATTGGTGCACATATTTCGGTTCGTGATTCTAAATTTGGGAGTAATTAAGATTTGATATTTTTAGTATCACATACCATTTTATTATTTAAAGAAAATTCAATGGTCAGTTAGTTTCTAACTTTATTTGTGCAAATTAGAATATTGGCTAAATTAGACATACTTTAATGGCTGGTCCGCCTTTACTCGAACAAAGGTGTAGAGGTTCTGACCAATGAGAAGCTACCATGCTAGTGTATACTTGCATCTACCAGTGTCCTCTGTAATTCGTCTTTGCTAGTATATACTTCGACCTAACATGCATTTTTATTATTTTTCATTTGTTAAACAATATTTGTTTTAAAATGCCAAGTATACTAATTCCATGTTTCTTTTAAATTTTTTCCCAGGCTGGGCCTTGTGAACACTATCAAGGTAGAATGCTTCTCCTGTTGTTTTATTATATATATTTAAGATCCTGTAGGACCCAGGATATTTTTCATTTTCCGAGGATGTCTTGGGGGTTTTACAAGTTGCACAATCAGGCATAGATGTTACTCCAATTTCATTATATCACTTGTGTATTTTTTTTTTTTTTTTTTGACATGATACTAGAAACAATCTCTTTTAGATTCTATACTCCTTTTTTTTTTTAAGTCATGACCTCTTTAATTATTTTTTAAAAGGATCGAGCAAATGAAATATACAAAAAGGTGGAGGATCTAAAGTCAATAAGGGGTAGAAACCAGGATGCAATATTGGCTGCTTGCCTCTACATTGCTTGCCGGCAAGAGGACAAGCCCCGAACTGTCAAGGGTAATTTGAAATTTTAATTTCTTCATGGGTTACAGGCTTTTGAAATTTCTTTCTATATTGCCTTAGACAACATCAGTGCACTGGGGCCATCTGAAAAGTTTGCTTTTGGTTTCTGGGAACCTAGATAAATACAAAATAATGTATAGAGACAAGGATATTTGGTAATGTTTGATTGTGGAGTAAAGTTACTCCGGATTAAATTGCTTACTCCGAGTTAAGTCATGTTTGGTTGGAACTTGATAGACTAAGCTCGTGAAGAAGAGAAAATTGTTACATGAAGTTATACTAACTGCGGGACCCACAGGTGGAGTAAGCTACTCCACCTCTCCAGGTGGAACTTACTCCGGATTAACTCAAATGTTACTCCATCTTACTCCTTCAAATTTACTTCTTGTTTGGCTCCTTAAAGGTAGAGTAGAGGGTTTAATTCACCACTTCACAACCAAACATGACCTTTAAGTCTTTTGCAAGCTTGATTGGATCTAATAGTTTTTTGTCTCCATTTCCTGGAACAGAAATATGCTCGGTTGCAAATGGAGCAACAAAGAAGGAGATTGGCAGAGCCAAAGAGTTCATTGTAAAGCAACTGGAAGTAGAGATGGGTCAATCAATGGAGATGGGAACCATTCATGCTGGTGATTTTGTGGTATGCATATCATCATTTTGGTACTTTAATTGACATCACTTCAAATGATTTGCACGATTTCAGCATCAAGCTTTCATCATTTTGGTTCTTCATTTATCTTTTCTGCTTTGGGAATGTAGAATTAAACATCTAATTCTAAGAATTCCCTTGCCCAATGCTTCTGATCCAAGGATATCTGAATTTTGTTTTTCGGTCGATCCAGTCTGGATACTGATGGGGTTCAGTTTTTGGCACATCATGTTTTGATAATGGACTTGTAAAATATTGCAGAGACGTTTCTGTTCAAGCCTTGGCATGAATAATAATGCTGTAAAAGCTGTTCAAGAGGCAGTGAAAAGGTCTGAGGAGCTTGATATAAGGTACTGCTTCCACCTGGAGGATTTTATATTTTTGCACACTGTACTTGCAAGGTTGCTGGTTCTGTTAAAAAAAATTGTAACTGTACTTGAACCTTTTAATAGCAAGTAAAAAGAGTTTGAACATGCTTTTGCTGATTTTTTTTGGGGGGGCACTTGTGCAGGAGGAGTCCCATATCAATTGCTGCTGCTGTCATTTACATGATAACACAACTTTCTGATGATAAGAAGCCAATGAAAGGTCAGTAAATTTTGTTCAAATATAATTTATAATTATCTTCATTTATTCTTTTTATTTTCCATTTTTACTAAATCAAGTACCTACATACAGATATCTCTGTGGCTACTGGTGTGGCCGAAGGTACTATTAGAAATTCATACAAGGATCTTCATCCATATGCTGCTAGACTCATTCCCACCAATTATGTCAAGGAAGAAGATATAAGAAACCTACCCACCCCCTAGATCACAAAAATACCAGGACAAGCCTTTAAAAAGAATTAAAAGAAGCCTGCTTAGGATAAGCAGGATATGAGAGAGGTTTTCCTATTTCGACTTGATTGTGTTATTTAAACATGGATCTCAAAGACAAGGTCGGTTTGGAACCAGCATTTGTAAGATATGCATTTTGACGTGACTAGGAAGGTAGTTAATGTTGTTGATTAAATGTCAAAGAATATTTACATGTAATGTATCGAGACAACAATTTGTATTTTGATCGGTAGCTTGTAGTTGCAAAATGCAATGAAATTGTCCCCCCCTTTTTATAATTGCAACTTGTAATGATTTGTCCATGCATGTTCGTTGCATCAATTGTTTATTATGAATTGCTCTCACATTCAGTGAATTTGTTCCCTTTATTCTTTGATGGCTTGCAAACATGTAAAATATATACCCACTGATAGGGATGTAAATGAGTCGAGTTTGAGCGAGTTACTTCTAACTTGAACTTTGCTTGTTTAATAAACGAGTGAGCCAACTCGAGTTGAGATAATAATAATGAGTTGTAAAGTCAACTCGAATTTAGCTCGTTATCAACTCAAATTGACTCACAACTTGATTAACCAATGATAGTATTACAATATAAGTTCAAACATATTTTGCACAAATTTCAAAGCACAAATAACAATCTAGTCTAGAGATTCGGAATTTGATTATTTAAAAATTTATTATGACCAATATTATGTAACTTTATATAACTCGAGTTATAAATAAGCAAGTTGGAACTAACTCGAACTCAGCTCATTTATTAAACGAGTTGGCCAACTCGAGTTATAAATGAGCCAAGTTAAACGAGTTGTAAATGAACGAGTTACAAGTTCAAGTTTTTTTGCCGAGCCCCGACCCACCATAATTTTATCTTGTCAATAGCTTCATCAGTGAATTTCTAATGCACATGTGAGATGAACGTGAACTTCATTATTCTACTAGAGGATGTTGCTTTTTAGATGATTGTAATTGTTTTGAGGATGGAGATTGTCCTTGAACCTTGATGATCTTCTCTGGCTAGTCTTTGATTTTTTTGGCGGTCTCGGCATTTCATCAGTTAGAGGCCTTGGGGGTCTAACCATTCGAACTTTGAAAAAGTCAACAGTCAAATAATTTTTCAGCTGATTATTGTTCTCTATTTAATGTTGAAAACTTTATACTCTTTACTTGCCCAAGGTGGATAAGAAGGCCAGACCGTTACCTCTTTGTATTCTGTTACATAATAAATCTACTACAAAATTATCAAAATCAGAGTCAACTGACAAGAACAGTCTCAGGCTTCTCCAACAATTATTTAGGAAAAAATTGCACACAGCACATTGAAGCCTCTTATTATTCACTCTCTTGCTTGATATCAAATCAAACAGCCACTTTCTTGGAGGTCACTGAGTTGACTATTGTTGCAAATTCCGGGCCCTGAAAAGCAGCACAAATTAAAAAAGGTTCTCTTACAAGGCATCAATAGCCAACGTGTACAAGTTAGCATATATCTAATAATCCATTATCTCACAATGCAGCAAACAAAAAATTTAAGTTGGCTTCTCTCACAATTGCACTTGATCTAGTCCTTAAATTGGATAAAACATTTATCCCAGAGGTCCTGCAGTCTATTTATAGGAAATATCACTTGATCAGGAAGCAAATAGCTGCAGTTTGGCATGCTATGAAACCCTAGTTCTGTGAAGGATTTGACATATCTATTTGATTGTATAATGTCTCTCTTTCTTTGAGAATACTGACAGAGACTGCCAGTTGATATTTGATTGTATAATGTCAAAACAGTTATTTGCCCTACAAATGGTCTCTACCTTTAGTGAAGCACCGCCAACAAGGAACCCATCAATGTCTTCTTGCTTAGCAAGCTCTGCACAGTTGCCTCCATTTACTGAACCTGTAAGTGAGAAAATAGAAAAATTAACAAAGCCTACTGACCAACTATTGCTGCCAAGCCTAAAGCTGAGATAAAAATGAAGGTTTTCATAACTTGATGTACTTGACAAGTTATTCAACAAAGTCATGGCATATCAATTTTGTACTTCTTAGAGTATGATTATAAAGGAAAATTGCATATGTTTCAGATCTATAACCAATTTTACTAAAATCTATTTGGGCCACAAGAATTTAAAAAATGAAGAGGCAATTCATTTGATTCTATCACAAGTTTGAACATCTGGCAGTTACCCCCATAGATTATGCGAGTAGCAGAAGCCACCTCAGGGGAAACATTAGTTTTCAGCCAATCACGAACCGCCGCATGTACCTCCTGTGCTTGTTGAGGGGAGGCAACCTTTCCCGTGCCAATAGCCCAGACAGGTTCATATGCAATAACTACATCTTGCCAATTTGTGATGCTATCTGAAACCCAATAAATTTCATTGTCGTTTCTTAACTTACAAGAGACAGCAAGAGCATTTATATTTTATTCTGAAGAACAAGGATTGCAATCTGAAATTCTGGTATTGTTTAGGCAGACTACTGATATGCATAGAAGACATGTTTATTGCTATGTCTTTTTCTTGGCTCGATTGCTATATAATTCCATAATAAGGATAATTTGAGTGTACTCTTAGACAAACTTAAGTGCAGTTTAATCTTATAAGCTTAATACAATTATTTTAGTTATATCAGGACTGAATAACACAGTTGGGGTTAATTGGTCTCAGTAGGTTACTGTTGAGCTAAGTGTCAAAATCAAGGATATCCAGTGATGCGGAATTGAATTACAAAAATTTGCAAACCTTGTACGGTATCATCTGATATGGCATGTGAAATAGTGAGCATAAGTTAAATATTGGATCAAAGTTTATTATTAAATAGAAAAAGCAACCTGCAAAGGCTTTCATTTGCTTGAAACAGACATCAAAAGTTTTGCCAGCTTCTCTTTCCTCTAGAAGCTCTCCTATACATGCTATCAACTTCAAATTCTGACTTAGTGCATATGCTGCTTTCTTCCCAATAAACTGCATATAGAGTTATGGAGCAATAAAGTTTTATCATTCAGTAACAACAGTGCCTATAGTTAAATTTTCACAAATGAAGCTTGACTCTAACTCCAACCAGATAAGAACTTCAGACACAAAATGCTGGTACCATGAAGTGTCATTTCAACAACAATAAAGAGGTGATCAGTACCATCTTTAACTATTTAACCAACAGAATTCTCATCCAGCCTCAAATCAATCACCAACTATGCAATTGGAGCAACTAAATGCAAAAGGTAAGGGGAAAAAGCAAAAGGTCTAGTTTTGGTTGGATCGACGCTGCCATTGTACCATCAGGTGAATCACTCCTGATTGACTGTACTTCACCTGATCAGTATGTTTCCCAAATTGAGCAATGCTAATTGATTTGTCCAGACAAATCAACCAGCAGCAACACACAAATCCAAGTATGTGTGCGCACACAAACCTGATCATCTTCACCGATGATGTGCCTTCTTTCAGAATGGCCAAGAATGACCCATTTACAGCCAATATCTAACAACTGCTCTGCACTGCAATATTATAACGGCATGAAATCAAAGCCCACATGTATGTAACTATAAAAAAGTAAAAGCAAACTAGAAAGTAAAAATTCTAACCTAATCTCTCCTGTAAAGGCTCCACCCTTGCCTATCCAAACATTCTGAGCAGATACCTCAATACGGTCGGTTAGTGAATTTTTGACTTGCTCAATGTAAATAAAGGGTGGTGCTACCACAACATCTGCATTGATGCAAAGAAAAAATAGATTGCATCTTAAAATGTTAAATAAGGTTAAATCTTAAAATGTTTACATATTAGTTCTCACTGATGTAAGACGTATGAAAACGCATCAGCTTTTGCCAGATTAACATGCTTAATAATATTTCATTGATCAAAGTATAATTTATATAATCTTACCAACATCACTTTCCAGTGTAGCAGAATTCAAATCAGAGACAAGCTTGCTGATAGACTCCTTCGACCCATTCTAGTGTAAAAAAGAGCATAGTTTTGAGATTAAAGCTTTTAAAGAACGCATATATGTAAATAACTAAGTGCGAATCCCATCGTGCTGGTACGGTAATCAAATGATAACAAAAACTGGATAAGAGTGTACTTACACATTTCCAGTTACCTCCGACAAAAAACTGCAATAAAAAGGGAGAGAGAGAACAAGAAATTTTAATTAGCTGACCAGAGAACAAATCAGACAGAAATTAAGAAGACAGCATCCAAAGAAAAGAGAAAAAACACCTTTCCAGATCCAGCCATGGCGACGACAGCTCGGGAGGCCCTGCGACTCTGGTCGAGTCGGAAGTGAACCGCCGCATGGGAAAACGGCTCGATCTTGGCTGGTCCGGCGCGGCGAAGTCCGGCGAAGTGAGGGAGCTGTGATGCTACGGGAGCCGCCGCCGCCATCTTCGATTGCTTTGTTTGTTGTTAGATAGGCGAGGGAGTGAGCCTACCAACCACACGGTGTGAGTTTGGTTTCAGCCAGGAAAGGAAGAAAAGGTATCCACTCGCTGAGCGAGCGCGAGTGGGTGGGATCGGATAAAAGGAGATGGCGCCTAATCTGCTGACACGTATCTTGTAAAGATTCGAGAGTTCGTTGGGGTACGGCATGGGGCCCTTGGGATGGTCGTGAAAGAGACGAATCCGCATCACCCCAGGTACCTGAGGTGCAAGTGGTGAATGTACAACGTTCATTTCACTTTGCACGAATCTCAAAGCAATCCCCTACAACCTCAACATGCACAGGATTGAGTTTGATATGAAGGAAATTGATCTGGACCGTCCATTTTTTTCAAATGCACCTCCGGTACCTGGGGGGATACGGACTCGAAAGGGACAGGCTAGCAGACAGCTCGGGTTTGCGTTCCCAGACAAGTGGGTCCTCCAGTTATCTGTCTTTGACTCTTTGTCTATTATTTTTTTTGTTTTGAAATCTCCGTCCAACATTACTTGTACCGCAAAAATGTAGTTGTCTTTTAAAAAAAAAAAAATCGGAAATTTTATGTATATTCCCTCAAAAACATTAAAATTACTTATTTTCCCTTCTGAATATCAAAAACTCACAAATTTACTCATTTTACTATTTTTCTATTAAAACTCATTTTGAATTTAAAAAATATAATTTTACCCTTCATTAACCAAAATAAAACAATATGTAGCACGTTTCAGAAAATGTATCTTAATTAGTCAGTTTTCAAGGTCAAATGAATTATTTGTCTGCTTCTGACACTTACACAGACATATATCTAAATATAATTGCGTCTGTGTATGTGTCAGAAGTAGAGAAATGACCAATTTGCTCTAGAAAACTAATGAATTTGCAAACTGACATTTTTTAAAACATGCTACATATTTTTTTTATTTCTTTAATAAATAATAAAATGAGTCTTTTATAAATTTAAATGTGTTTTAATAAAAAAAAGAATAAAATGGGTAAATATGTAAAATTTTAACATTTAGAATGATAATTATGATATAATTAATTTTAGAGGGAAAAATACGTAATTTTGAAGTCTTAAAGGATGTACATGAAATTCCCTCTTTTCTGTATCAATTTGGAGCTCTTCTGTACTGGTTGAATGGAGGAAAAATAGCTGTCGAATGGAAGTAAAATTTAGTAAAACTGTGAAATTATATTAGAATTATGTAGATGAGTACTTTTTTAATACTTGGTCCTTTTTTATCTCACTTTACTATTTTATAGAATAAGTAGAATAGCAAAGCAATTGGTTTTTTTATGATATGTAACAGGTTTAACTTCACTTTTTTTTTACTATTTCGTACTTGCAAAACACAAGTCAAACACATTTGTATCATTAAATACAACACTGATACATAATATAATTGACCCCCGTCATTACAAAACCACTCAAACTACCCGATTCATCTCTGTGCGTATGGAGAGGCCACTCTACCATCTTGTACGGTTGTATATTTCTTAAATAAGGAGGGTCCAAATAGGGGTGTTCAAATGGTTCGGTTTAATCGGTTTTGAACCGAACCGAATTAGTTCAGTTTAAACGGTTCGGTTATTTCGGTTTATTGGATCAGTTCGGTTGGTTTTTCAAAACCGAATTATAAGTTTGGTTCGGTTCGGTTTGAAAATTTTCAAAACCGAAATAACCGAACCGACCGAACTTTCATGTAATATGAATTTGATCGGAACCACCCCGGTTTATTTTTCAATACTCCGGTTTATTTCTTAATCAATTGCTTTAAATACTTGGTTTATTTCTAAATATCTTGGTTTATTTCTTAATATAGTTCGGTTTATTATAAATCAATTGTTTTAAATAAAAAAAAATTAATATATTTCGGTTTGAACCGAACAAACCGAAATAAAACTTTGGTTTGGTTCGGTTCGGTTGCAATGCTAATTCGGTTCGGTTCGGTTCTATTTTTAAAACCGAATTATAACTTTGGTTTGCTAAGTTCGGTTCGGTTTCAACCGAACCGAACCGATGAACACCCCTAGGTCCAAATGCCACCATTTTTTGTGCCTCCATCATGCCTCTATTTTTAAAAACTTAAATGTCAAAATAAAACCGTTAGATGTAATCTATGTTATTTTCTCTATGTGCCCATAAAAAATTATCACATTTTGATTTTGCTTCTATATGAATCAATAAGTTGAAAAATCAACGTCTAGAAATTTTCCACATTTGTATACATTTTTACAAGCTCAAGATGACAATCAAAACAAAGTTGAAATGCCGTAAATTTTTACATGTGCATAGATAAAATGATATACTTCATATCCAATGGTTTTATTTTGAATTTTAAGATTTAAATTTTGAGTTATTAAAGTTTTTAAAAATAGAGACATAATGAAGACACACAAATTGGAGACATTTTAACCCTCCTCTTCTTAAATCGTGCAAGATTGTATTTCTTCCTAAAAATAGCGCATGCTTTAAAAAAATTACCACATGCCTCTTTCGACGTCAAATTTAAAATTTGCAATTTATTATCTAAAGGCAAAAGGTTTCAATTTTAAATTATGGAAATAATAAAAGTAATATTTTCAAAATCAGATTTCCAGTTGTTGAATTAAAAAACTATAGTTTTATTTAAAAAATGTAACTTAAAACAACATTGGAAAGAGCTTATAATTGAAAAATATTCTTATAGGTGATAGAAGAGTGAAATCTTTTTTAAGGAATGTTATTTTAAAACTTAGACATATTATTAAGGTAAGTACTACTTGGCTGATTGGTAATGGAGAATCAATAAGGTTTTGGCTACATGCATGGTGTGGGGATAAATTGCTGTGTTGATTTTCCTAGCTAATCTCTTTGAAATTGCTTATGACAAGACTATTATGGTGGCTGATGTTTTTCATAACAATGGATTAAATATTCCTTTAGCTAGACAGTTAACGTAAACTTATTTTGCTGAATGGATAACTTTAGTCAACTGTTTATCTTCTGTTAGTTTAAACCTTACTTTTGACAAAATATCTTGGAGGTGGACTCCACATGATATCTTCATTGTTAATTCCCTTTATAAATTTTTAGAATTTGGTGGAGTCCCTGTTAATACTTATAATAGTATTTGGAAGGCTAAAATCCCTTTAAAAATTTAAATTGTTTTATGGTTAGTGAGTCAAAAGCGTGTCTTAACTAAAGAATGATTAAGTAAACTGGAGTGGACAAGGGATACTACATGTGTGTATTGTTCCCACAAGGAAATTGTGGATCATTTGTTTGTGACTTGCAATTTTGCACGATTGATTTGGAATTGAATTGCTAAATATAATAATTTTTCTTTTGAGTATACTAATATAGGTACCCTGTGAGCAATAGATTACTGTATTCCATTAAAGGTACCAAATATTATTAAAATCATTCGTCTGTTTTATGAAATATATGGTTGGATAGAGATATTATTATTTTTAAAGAAGACAATATGCAGGATGTGCATGTAATAGGTTCAAAAATCTTAACTATGGCGCAAGTGATAAATTAAAGCCAAATTAAGTTTTTAATAAAAAAAAAATCATACATGAGCACTACTCTGAAGCATGTGACTACTTGATTATGCACATATTTACAAAGTGAGCTTATATTTGACTTCAGAAGAATTTCTTACACAATAAATTGAGTCCAGTGCAGGAGAGAATCCTCGTTAATTGACTATTTTTTATTTTTGAAAGAGAGTATGCGTTATTAATTTTTTTCTTTAATTTTGGATTTGAAGAGAGAGATTACACATTAATTGGATTAATGGAAGAAAGAGAGTGTTGAGAAGATAAACTTGAAATCAAGTAAGAAAAAATCTCTCAACCTAGATTTTACAAATATTGTGTGTAGAATAGCTCTCCTCTTCGCATATTGATCAAATGTCCGAGCAATTAGCAACGAGTAACCAAAAATCTCAGCTGAAATGTACCTAAATTCACCAAAATTGGGAACTGTTATTGTTATATTAGGAAATCCGAGTAGTTGCTGATATGATTAGAAAAAACCGGAGATGCGGAGAAATAAAATAAGCTGATCTATACTTGGCATCCCCGTGCAAGAAACTACTTCCCAACAAAACGGACAATGCAACGTTATACTTTCCTTATTTCGTGCAAATGTCTCCTAAACCAAACCGCCCGAATGGGTTCGAATAAGGTCCTGCTAAAATTAACAATGCAAGCGCGTGCCATTTAACGTAACGGGTCAATTTTCCTCCGTTCAACGACTTGCTACTGAAAGATTTCACAAAATGATATCAATCGAAGATCGGACTTTATCGCCACTCCCCCGATTCACAAATGGGTACTTACTTCGATCTGTACCGTTGATTATCATCAACGGCGCATCTGCAAGTACGAGATTTCCGAATATACTCGAGAAACGCACTAGCTACCGCGCTGCGTCACGTCTCACCACGGATCTATGGACTCCGGAACCGACTCTTGCACAGAAGTTATTTTAAGGCCCACAATTCAGCGATACGGTTCACAGTAAAGAAATCGGTCTCAACGGTCTACCGATTATAAAATTCGTCTCTCCTCTTTCGTAGTAATTTCTTTCTCCTCAAAGGTTTGAACCCAAGTTTACGTCCCTTTTCTCTCTAATTCTGGACCATTTCTCATCGCCTCGGCACCATCTCATTTCTCTCTCTATCTCCGAGCTCGATGGAAAACTCGAAAGAAAGCAGCGCCGGAGAGAAACCGGCCGAGCCAAACCCTAACCCTAACCCTAACGCGGTAAACTCCGATGATTCGGCCGCCGTAGCTGCGGCGGCGGAGGTAGCTGCGCCGACGAGGAGACCGTTCACGGCCTTAAGCCAGGTCGACGCCGATCTTGCTCTTGCAAGAGTCCTCCAAGAACAGGCAAGCGATCTCCTCCCTTCTCCCCTCTTTCTATTTGCCTGTTTATTTCCTCTTAACAAATTCTTTCCCCTATATATTTTATTCAAACACAGTATCAATCAAAAGCTTACGAGAAATGTGAAAAATGAATCCCTCACAACAAATTGAGGCCTGATCAGCGCAATTGCCATAGTAGTTCACAGTACAAAATTGGAAATTAGTTATCAAAAGAAGGTTAACAAGGAAACGTTTTATTAAACGGGTTCATTTATTGAATTACGATATATTTTTATGAAGACCATAAAAATGGTGCAACAGCAAACCAACTATTTTCTCCTTTTAGCAATTATAATGGTTTTTGGCTTTCTCAGGAGAGAGCATACCAGCTGCTTAGGATGGGAGGAGACGGCAGTGAGTATAGCTCAGAGGGGGGCAGCTATGATGAATATGAAGAAGAAGAGTTAGAGTTGGATGGAGTAGAAGAAGATGGGATCGATCATGACCATCTCGTTGAAGAGGGAGAGGGAATGGACGGAAGCTATTACGGCGAAGATGCTTTTGATGCCAGTAACAACCAAGAGGTTGATGCTGGAGAGTTTGAGGATGACGAGGCCTTTGCTAGGGCATTGCAGGATGCTGAGGAGAGGGAGGTCGCTGTTCGTCTCATGGCACTTGCTGGCCTCAGCGAATTTGAGTGTAATTTACAACACTATATTGTATATTATGGTAGATTATATGCAAAAGAGTACTATTTAACTGTCCTTTTTTTTTCAAAATGTCAAAGACATTAATCCAAATCAACTTAGACTAGGAAGCTGCTCTTAGATTTTTTGAGGAAATATTGGTGCAGTTGATTTTAATCATTTTCCTAGTGAATAGTGAAAAATAGTAGTTTTATAATTAGGCCATAATTACTGCCATGCTAAGCATTTTACAACCTGTCATCTTTAGTACTGTTTTAAAATTTTTAATGCTGCAGAGCCTTGATCATATGGGGGACTTTAATTGTATTGTGTGGAGGTGCGTTAAACCTTGACTAATCTGTATGAGATGTTTCCTGTTGGTCCTTTTGCATATAACCATTGCTTGTCATTTTTGTGTTGCTTTGGTCTTCAGTACTTATTGATCTGTAACTCAGTTGTCTAAGATGCATTCTTTGTTTGTTTTTTCCTTTTGTGCTTTAGGGCGTGCAGTTGAACCAGAGGATCATGGGAGTAACTCTCAGGTGTGAATGTTGCTGCTTTTATTTATTTACTTTTCTTTTTTCCTCCGTTTTAAATATATAGTCCAATGAACATGCTTAATAGTAATATATTTTAATCTACCTGTGAGTATAGCTTGCTGATTATCTTAATTGTATAATTAGGAGGTTGCTTTATGATTGCTATTATTTGAATGTGTTTCACCTTTCCCTTTATTCGATGTTTGAACAGATTTTTCTTGTTCCTCACTTTCTAAATGAACCAACACTGAAACTCATAGATTCATAATATGGATGATAAGCATAAATTTGTTTTACTTTTATAACGCTGAGTCTTAGAAGTTGAGTTTTGCTTCTTCTTTTTGTGCATTCAGGATGCATGGCAAGAGGTTGATCCAGATGAATACTCATACGAGGTAAAAACAGACTCAATCTGTGCTTTTCAATTCAGCTTTCTTTGTTTTTCTTGGTTTTGAAATAATAACCTTATTATTTGTGGGAGTTCTTTTTTCAAAAACGAGCTTCCTGTTCTATTTTCAATTTAAGAACAAAAAAAAACATATTATAGTCATATATAATCCTATTAATTCCCTCTATTTCAACTATAGGAGTTGGTAGCAATAGGAGAAGTGGTTGGTACTGAGAGTCGGGGTGCATCTGTCGATACAATTGCAGCTTTGCCTTCTGTGAACTACAAATCGCAGAATGTTCAAGGGGAAAATGCTGAACAGTATGTTCATTATTGTTTATAAAGCATGTTTGTTGTGGAAAATTAACATTTTGAGAAATGAGTTTGTAAAGCATGCTTGTTGTGGAATATTAACATTTTGAGAAATGACCATATATTTTGTAGTTACCCTCATTTGTGTCATCAGAATTTTCTACCAGCATCGTACCTGTTCATGTTGCCCCTTGGAATTTCACTTCAGATTTCCCACCACCAACCCTACATCATTCCAAATTCTCTCTCTTTTCTGTCATCACAGTGACTATTTATGATATTTTTTAGTTCTTGCCTTTTACTCTTGCATCCACTTAGCCTTTTGGTCTTGTTGAAAACTTTCAGGTGCGTCATTTGTCGGGTTGAATTTGAAGAGGATGAGTCACTGTCATTGCTATCATGCAAGCACATGTACCATCCCGAATGCATTAGCAAGTGGCTTCAGATTAACAAGGTTCATTCTCTTCCTAATAAACCATGTCCATTATGAATATAAATTGAGTAGAATTAGGGTGCCTTTAGCTCATTAAGGGGCTTGGTGACCATCAAAATCTATCAGATTAATCCATTAATACCCCCCCCCCCCCCCCCCCTTCCCCTGATGAGCTTAAAAAATATATTGGATTAACTTCAAAAACATCCAAACCGTTGAAACTGATGTACTTCATGAATGATGCATTTCCATGTCAAAATTATATATTTTTGAATTAGCTTAGTACAAAGTCAAGCGGTAAAAAAAAAAAAAAGCTTCAATAAGTTTATTTTAATTACTGCATTTATTTTTCATCATTTTTTTTACCACTTGATTTTATACTTAATTAATTTGAAAAATATACATACATTACTCGTGAAGTAGATCAGTTTCAATGGTTTTGATTCTTTTTTTGAAGCAAATCTGATAGGTTTTGAATTTGTCTACCATAAACTTGGTGAGCTTAAGAACACCCTAAAACTACTGTATAAATTCATACATGTAAAAAGTTGATTTTTTATAATTAGTTTCACTGACCATCTAATTTTTTTGCAGACATGTCCTATGTGCAGCACGGAAGTTTCAACCTCAGGGGACAGTAGGCAGGACTGATGCTCAGAGAAATTAATATATCGATTTCTTTCATAAACTATAGAAAAGCAGCTTATGTTGATCTCATGAGCAGATGATTGGGAATTAGTTTAGTCTCTCAGCTGTTTTTTTTTGTTGCTACTATTTATTCTCCAGTCTATGAATGGTGGACACTGTCTGTTTCAGTGATGATTTATTCAGATGCTGCTTAATTTATTCGTGCAGATAGTTTTTTTTTTTTCCTTCTAGTGTATTCATTTCATGCATATAATTTATCTGGTACTTAGAATGCTAACATTTCAGTTGTGTAATACAGATCCTAACTTGAACTAAGGCATTATGATCTCTAAAAAATAACAATAGTTGGGTGGGGAACAGGGGATCTCTCGGTAACGAAAATTTTGATAATGTTGACTATATATTTTTAAAATTAAATTATTTAAAAAAAAAAAAGAGCTTTATAAATATGTTATTGGATGGATGAGTTGTACATTATATTTTATGTAATGACTTATGAGTGTTATTTGATATTCTATTAAAGATACTAAATATAGACATAATTTTAAGTTATTTCATAAACATTAATTTTTTTATCAAATTTTATTATATTTAGATGTAGAAAAGTTATATTTTTTTTTTACCATTGTTAAAATTATCCAAGTTAATATGTATTAATGATTTTCATCCTGAGAACCGAGTCCATAATTTTTGTTTTTTATGGTCGACGGTAATTATTGGCAACAAATATATTTATATAAAATATAAATATTTACAAATTTTTAAATAGGAAAATGGCCTCTACACTATCTATACATCAGAGGACTTGTAACCCGAAATATTTAGCCACACCTGGCTAATAATTTCCTACCAGCGTCCTGCTAAGATTCCTATACACGCGCTCCATCTCTCAGTCTCTAAATGAAATGTCATATTTATCAGACGCAGTATTGGTTTTTGTTTTTACTTGATTACAGTCTTATGTTCCTCTTCCCCCACACAGGCTCCTGCTGCTCATATCACGTTCCATCGAGACTTCTGCTAGTGCATCAGATTCCGGCCAACCTGTGTCCAGGTTGTCAAAATGTCCCTCCCTCCGCAGTGTGCAAAGTTAAACTGCGTCATAAGTCCAGACCAGAATCCTCTTGCATGTCTATACCTCGAGGAATGAATAATTTTGGGCTATTTCTTCGTAAATGTTTCGAAATGGCACATGGAGCCAACCAACAGATTTGAACCAAGTAAATAACAAATATATTATATGACACTTTATCCCGCGTTGATTGACTTAAAAAAATGCTTAGTCTCTTATCAACTACTTGCCCAAATTCTGGGCGTACCAACGCTTTTGGCCGACTCATCATCTGACATGGCGATTCTTTCAAACACTTTGATTGGAGACCCCTAATTTTTTTTCTATATATAGCTTGGCACTCTATATATGCATATCAACATAGTTCGGAATCACGTCCGCTGCAATCCAAATTTCCTGCTATCCACTCTATCTCTCTCGACCTCTTTAGAGAGAGAGAGAGAGAAAGGAATAGCAGCAGATTCTGTTGTTATTCTGCTGAGAATAACAGCAGATTCTGATCCACATAGTTCAGCACAAATTATCCACACATCTGATTTTGCAAGATTTGCATTGTACTTTTGACTAGTCCAAAAACAATGGCTTCAAGGAAAACATTTCTGTGCGTTTTATCAATGACATTTCTTGTTCAAATTGCAATGGGGGTAGATTACCCTGTAGGAGGAACAGCAGGAGGATGGGATATAGACGTTGATCTCAGTACTTGGGCCACCAGCCAAACATTCGTGTGTGGTGACAGCTTAAGTAATTTTCAAACTTTTAATTTCCTCTCAACTTAAATTCCAGTTCTATATACATTGGCTTTACAAACTTAACAATAAAATAGTAATAATAATAATATAAAATTGAAAGAAAAATATCCTGACTAATACCTGGTACCGTCTTCAGCGTTCAAATATCCATCATTCCACAATGTAGTTGAGGTAACAAAGGCCGACTATGAGACATGCTCTGGAAGCAACCCATTAAAGTCATACACAGGAGGAAGCACCACCATCAAGCTCACCACAGCAGGAAAGAGGTATTTCATCTGCTCCACACCAGGACACTGTGACGCAGGCATGAAACTTGAAGTTGATGTTAAGGGGTAGTTATTGTTGAGATGCTCAGTTCGTTCATTTGTGTGTTTGGGAGAGGATTTCTTTAATAAGATGTGATCTGTTGTAATTCTCTTATTCAAGGCCTTTTATTTTATTTGCTATATATTGATTTATTGACTGTGAACATTTACTGTCATTAGTAAAGTTCTGTGTAAATATTCCACGTTTATATTGCTCAAAGCCTCAAAGTTTCAAACACAGGTGGTCAATAAAGTCAGGTTCTGGTAAATAGAAAATTTTCTCGAAAAGAAAGGAATCTCAGATACTCAGATATTCAGAACTAAGCCCTCAAAGGTACATAAACACGAGTTACAATACCATCCAACTTGACAATATTTTGTCTTCGGCATTGAATATCTGGATAATAATTGCCAGATTAGCTAGACTTGAGATCCATTTAAATGAGTAAATTATAACCAGATGTTCTACCAGTTCGATCGTTTCCCATGCTATTATTGTTCAAGTGTTGTTTATTTTTATTCTTTAATTACTCAACTGGTTGGGTGAGTTGGTCAACCTTAATTTATCTTATACTCAAATTTTGGAATACAACAAGATGCGTAGCTGATGAGAATCTTTTAAAATGGTCGAAACAGGCCAGATATGTAGCAGTTAAGATCAGATCCATATTAGCCATTGAAGTGCTCTTTTAGCGAATAACAAAGACTGATGTGCAGCAGCAAAATTCACCTGTACCAAGTGCTGGTACAGGGGTAAAACAGCACCAATTTCAGCCAATAGCAAAGACTAAAAGCAAGTAGCACAAGCACAGAAAGGATCTCCAATCAGGGACTGAATTGATTATTATAAATCAAGGTTGAGGTCATTTACAAGACATACAGGGGCGGACCCAGTTAAGCCCAGGGGGGGTCAGCTGCCCCCTCCTGGATTTTCAAATTTAGTTGTAAAATCAAGCCCATTTCTCTTTTGCCCCCCCCTGAAAAATGTATTGCCCCTCTCTAAGCCCAGTTAACCCAAATCTGAAGCTTTAGTCCAGTTTAAAAAGAATAACAGGTTTTAGCTTTAAGAAAAATGACGGATCCAGTTCGCTTCAACCATTCAGCATTGCTTTGTTTTATAAAAATGAACGGGCTAAGGTCCAAAACATGTAGCTGGCTGTGCAAAGAGACGAAATCCTTCCGATACTGCAAAACGAAATTAAGAAATAGGTACTTTGGTATAGCGTTACTTGTCCTCTGTATTTTCAATCCAAACTAAAAATTAAATTTTCTTCTCAGAATCTGAAGGATTTGTTTTTCTTATAGCTCAAAAAGCTTTTATAAAGATATACGTGACTGTTTTGGTTTCTCTAACACCATATAAAGTTAATCAAACAATTATACTGTTTTTCTTTTTAAATGATATTTTATGATGTTGATTGTTATTTATATAATACCCGACTAGCTAATGGGTTTCAATCCGATAAGCTTTTTGAACCCGATTTTTGCCCCCCCTGACTGAAATCCTGCGTCCGCCCCTGAAGACATACATACCACAACTAATTTCTATCGACATGGGTTGGAACTTAGAAGGTAAGCTATCTGTCATATATTTGAATTTAGCATATAAAGTGATTTTTTATCTCTAATTTCTAAAATTTGAGTTAATTTATTTCTTTTTGTCTGTCTGTATGAATTTTTTTTGTATACGATCTATTTTTCATCCCTGAGATTCCTGAGATCTTTTGATTTTTTTTTATTGGTTAAGTAGTTCATATTTTTATTTTATCATGAATGTGATGCATTATCATATTTGGGAAATGTTGAATTTTTTAAATCTCCTTCAGAGTTTAAATGGTAAAATCTGGTATGAATCTGCATTGATATCCCTAATATGTACAGGTATTAGGCCTTGCTAGTTCTATAGCAATTATCCTGACATTTTATACAATTCTTTCTTACTCCTGATGTTTATGTTTATTGTTTCTATTTTTGTTTGGTAGAGTACTATCTCCATGCAGTGCAGAAACACAGCTTGTAGTAGATACTTCGAGAGGAGAAACTTTGAAAATCAATGTAATGTTATATCTTCTTCTATCATAAAAAAACTACCTTAATATGTTGCTTTTGTTCTGACATGGAATAGGTATAGTCCTAACCTTAGCTATGATCCAACAACCGAGTATTTGAAGTTTATTGATAAGTTGAAATTTTCAATAGACGGTGTGCTTACTGATCCCTTATTACTGCTTGTGTGCTTACTGACCTTGATACACACAAATCCAGTAGCTTTCCAGCGGTATGATAGCATTGAGTGATCTGGTACCAACACGAAGTAACTGGAGGAAGATACTAGAACTCATTGCACGTGTATCTCCCAGTAATAGGTTTTAAGTATAACAGTTTAGTTGTTTTTTGTTTGTTTGTTTAGCTTAAGCTGTAGTAGGAGTCATTGTTAGTTTAATCCGTATGAGTAATTGTTAGCACAGTGATATTTCGGAGGACGCAATAGGTGATTAGATATTTAGATTCTGAGTTTAAATGAAATTCAGGGATGTACTGGTTTTGCTTAAACAGTTTGTAGTCTCAGGGGTAGTTTAGGAAAAGTGTTAGTTTTATCCTGATTTTTGTTTTGTTTTTCTGTATCTGTGATTTGCTATGTACTCTAAACTTTATATTTTTTAATGATTTTATATCCTACGGGCTTCATCCCAGAAAAAAAAAAATTATTCAGTAGTGCATGCATAGTATTTCTTGTTATGCAAGGAGATCTTTGATGTATTGGATTTAGGGGGGTCTATTTCAAATTCCCCCCTTGAGTATAAATGCTTGTGTATAATTTTTTTCCTAAAAATACAAATTTTGTTCAATTTAATTTGTGACTCGGATTTTCATTTCTTTGTTTCATCATTCCAATTGCACCATGTGTTTAAATGCATGTGTGTATTTTTTTTTTCTTTTATTAATTTTTGTATTAATTATGATAGAATTAATTGTGACAGATAAGGAAGAGAGAGTAAAATGATAAAATAAGTATTTGAAAAGAAAATTTTCTCTCAACTCTTAAGAAATCAAAATTACAATTGATGTATTCAATATATATAGCAAGCAAAGCTAGGGTGTGATGTGCTCACCAAGAGAGATCGGTGAGCACAACTCCAAAAGTCTATCAGATTATTTTTATACAATGAATCCAACCGAAATGCATTTACTTCATAAGTGATACATGTACATTCAAAATTTAAAAAGTTTCGAATTCATTAAATATAATGTCAAGCAGTCAAAAAATATTGAAAAATAAATACACTTGTAAAATAATTTATAAAAGGTTCATTGTTTTTACTGCTTAATCTTATATTAAATGAATTCAAAACTTCTAAAAAAATTCATGTACATGCATCACTCATTAAGTAGATGAATTTCAACGGTTTAAATTTGTTATTTGAAAACAATCTGATAGATTTTTGAAGTTGTACTCACCAATTCCTCTTGGCAAGCACATCACACTCTAATTTTGCTCATATATAACACTACCCTGAATAAAACCAAAGGGGCCTTGATTCTGAAAATGTGGAGTTCAACTTGGTTCCAAAAGTTGACAGCTTCTAGTGTTCTACTTCTTCATGACTTCTTCATGACTGCATGTCCACAGTGGGAAGTGCAGATTGGATGAATTCAGACGCCGGTAACTTGAATTTCCAGACCTCACAATTCAATTTGATTCACACCTGTGATGCACATCAGCACATGGCCTTTTAATATTTGTGCAGATTTTAATTGTATGATACGAATTCGTCAGAGACCCCGTTGTACATCATATTAATCAACAACAATCTTGGCATTAATAATCTTCGTCAAATAATCTTGTAATATATTAGGAATAGATGTTGTAAATACATTTATTAATACAATCTTGGTAGCATCTATTAAGTTCTAAAAAAAAAAAAACAATCCTCACACATACTACAATTTTATATCTATCCGTGTAAAAGGTAACTTATAATTTTTAATCTCTATTTTATAATAAAATTAAGTCAGTAATTTTAATGGTATTCGACAATTAAAAATATATATTTTTTCGAAATAATTTTATTTTTTATAGTGAAAAGTAATTAGATATAGCAAATATCGTAAGTTGGAAATAAATTGACGAAAATTACATTTAAGATAATCACGAAAGTTGGAATTAAAATTTAACAACCGCTCCTAATTAACTCAATTGGATAAACTATATATTGTTCTTTATAAAAGAGGTTACATTTTTTAATATATATGAGAGCGTTTAGTTTTGGATGAATAAAATTATTATCCATTATAATTTAAAGCTAGATCATCTTAAACTTCCCTTCAATAAAATTGTGCCACGTGTTTATTATGTATGAATGAAAACAAATATCTTTTTAACTTTTAATTCTAATAAACGTGAATCATATATGAACTTATTTAAAATATATATAACAATGACGTGATACTGGTCACGAAGTCATATTGAATTAGAAATTAGTGAATTGTATATTATGAGAAATTATAAGCAAGAATTTCGTAGTAAAAATTAACGAGAAATAAAAGAGTAATGAAAAACATCACGAGAGAAAGTTCATTCTGAATTTCTATTCCCAAATCAATGACGTGACAAAAGAAATTTCCCAACAGGAGAAAATATTTAAAAAAAAATTGAATTGATATGTATTATCTAAGAAATTTAATATGGCCTAACGAAGTTCCCCTTAACAATCCTTTTGCAATATTTTACATGTATAAAGTGTACTGTTATTATTAATTATTTCTACTTTTAAGATCGAGTATATATACATAGCATATCATCGAGTATTTATACCTATATACTTTTAAGTCTTGTCATTAAGTTTTTAAATCTAAATACATAAGCTTTCAAGTATTTATGCATATCAAGACAAAAGAAATAACTAAGCGAATATAACTCAAAAGTATTTTAATATGAATCATATTTGAATAAGAAAATTTAGTATAAGATATTTGTAGTTTTAGATTCACAAAATTCTCCACATATTGTTGAAAATATGTGAGATTGAACAGAGGAAAAAAAAAAAAAAACTCTCATTTAAAAGCATATAAAAAGATGGGTGAGAGATAAGAAAGAAGAATGCATTTTCTATTTATAATAAGTGTTGATATGTAACATATCAAATATAATAAGAAAGAAGAATACATTTTCTATTTATAATAAGTGTTGATATATAACATATCAAATATTTATATTTAATGTATCAAATGTGAGAAATAATACTTATCCATAAACTAACATAATTTTTTTCCCTAATAAATATGATATCATAACTACAATAGACGATTTGATCCATCCGATTAAGATAAATAGCGTCTAATTCATGTCGATATCCGCATATTAGTCGTAATTGTATGCTATCCATATTTACAAGTTGCAACTAAATTAATTTATATTGGTATTCACTTCCTATCTGCAAAAATGATGTGAATATAGATTTGATTTGAAATTGTAAAATAATATTGAGATTCGGAATCCGGTCAATTCCGCTTTTATCTTTTGGATTTGAGCGAGAATCGAATCCGATGTGACTTTATGATCCGATAGTGAGTTTATTTTTATGTGCCTACATGCTTTCCCTCAAAAAGAAAAAAAAAATGTTTTTCTGAGCAACAAGAGGTCAAATTTTTTTTCATTACCACCATAATAAATCAGAATTAAATGAATACTTCCCATTAATTCCGAATTTAGATTCCATCACGAACTCGGACTCAGTCCGCGCACAGATCCCAATCTGTGCACGGACTGGGTATGCATATTGAAATTGATTTTTTTAATATTTAAATTTTTACTAATCCGTCTGCATACCCAATATGTGCACATATATTTTTTTTAGTTCTGTTATGAATTGTTTGAAATTTTTTGACTAATTTTTTTTTTTCTGTTATGCATATATAATTTGTAGTATAAAATATTTATCAAATTGTGTGAGTAATTTGTAGTGATTTGTGCACCAACTTAGTACAAAATGCTGCTCAAATTGCGTATATAATTTGTTGTAGTAATTTTTAGTTCAAATTTAGTCAAAAAAATTATTTGTTAAATAAGTGCGTTTTATTTTCTACAATTTCACTGTCAAATTTTATGTGTACATATAATTCTAAATACCACAAAATGAAACATAATAGAATAGAAACAAAAAATTTGGTCAAAAAATTTCAAACAATTCATAACAGAACAAAAAAAAAAATCCGTGAGCATATTGGGCATGCATATGGATTAGTAAAAAATTAAAAAAAAATATAATTTCGGTACGCATACTCAGTATACACACCGATTGGGATCCGTGCATGGACTGAGTCAGAGTTCATGGTGAAATCTGAATTCGAAATTAATGAGTGATATTCATTTAAGAGTGATGCTTCTATGGGCATAAAGACCTATTTGTAAAATAAACATATTTTTATTTTCAAAGTTCAAATAGTTGATCCGAACCTTTTATATTGTTCTCCATATTAATATGTGCTTGGAGACTACATTTTACATTTTTCTGAATTGTTTCACTATTTATTCAGATGGGTACAAAAAATATCAAATTCAAACCACTGAATTTTGTACCCATTTTAATAAATAGTAAAACAATTCAAAAAAATATAAAATTTGGTCTCCAAGCACATATTAATATGGAGAACAAGATAAATGGTTCGGATCGACTCTTTGAACTTTGAAAATAAAAATATGTTCATTTTACAAATAGGTCCTTATGTCCATAGAAGCCTTTGCCTTCATTTAATTCTAATAATATTAGGCTGGTAAGAAAAAAAAAAAACCGGGAACAGAGGAAAGGGCCTTTCGGCCCTTGGTCCTGGGTTCTGACTACTTCGGGCCTCTCTTCAAATCAAACGCGAGTGCGAAACGAGCTAGACAGAGAGAAAAGAGAGAGAAGGAAGAGGAGAAACAAAGATGTCGGGATTTGGAGATGGATACGTGGGAACAGCGCAGGATGCCGTGAAGATACGGCGGCTCCAGAAGCAGCGAGAGGCGGAGCAGCGCAAGATTCAGGAGCTTAAGAGCAAGTCCGCCTCCGGTGGTGGCAACTCTGGTCTCCTCCAGTTCGGCTCCAGCACCTCCGAGGTATCTTACCCCTTTAGAACATCTACATCCCAGCAACTCACTTGGATTTCTAAATAACTGTTAATCACTTTTTAAAAATTATGATCTCTAACTCTCACATCCCTCAAATTAAGTTTAGAGTTTCTATTAAGCCACATCAGCAATAAATTAAAAAAGAGAAGTAATTTGAGCCAATCATTTAGCCATCATGGAGATTATAAACAGTTTCATAATAAAAGAAACTTTTCTGCATAGTTTCTAAATAAGAAACTCTTTCACATCCCTAAATCTGGATTAGAAACTCTCATAATACAGCTGGAATTGGTGCGAAAATCTGGTCTGCTTCTAATTTGACAGCATCGTGTCATCATAAATTGAGAATGTAAAATGATAATGCGAGGGTAATAGTTGCTCTGAAGTTCAAACTTTCAGTGTTAGTTTATGCTAATTTTGTTTCTTTCAGATATTAGAGACTGCGTTTAAGAAGGAAACTGTTGGTTTAGTCACAAGGGAAGAGTACGTTGAGAAGGTAGGCCTTTTTCTAATTACTGTAGATTTCAATCAGTAAACCAGCATTTTCAATTAACTTAAATTTTTGCCTTGCTTTCCATGTTAGAGGGTTAATATTAGGACTAAGATCGAGGAGGAAGAGAAGGAGAAGCTTCAAAAGTTACAGCAAGAGTGAGTTATTGATTGTTCTCCGTCATCCCCTTTAACTATGTTCTTTAAGTTCCTGTTAAATATCCTTTTCCATTACTTAAAAGGTTGTGTTACTTTTGTGTTGTTTTGTTATAGGGAAGAGGAGCTTGAGGCACAGAAAAGAAAAAGGAGAAGGGTGCGGGGAGATTCACGCCTCTCTTTTAATGATGACATCGAAAATGAGAGTGATGATGAAGAAGAACAAGCTGATTATAGTATGCATCTCTCCTTCTATTGTTATTTCGATGTGCTACATTTTGTAGCTATTTTAGACATGGCAATACCTTTCCCTGTTGTATTTCATGATTGTACTTGTTTGCATGCTGTTGGTATGATAACTTCACTCGAGTACATACATGTTCCTCAGATCTGATTGTGCAGTGCAAGCTAGTTCCGACTGGTAAGCACTGATACTAAGAACAGTAACCCTTGCTAATAGCTTATGAATATATTTACCCTTGCTAAGAGCCCATGAATATATTAACCCTTGCTAATAGCTCATGAGTAATATTAATTATCAGGGGTCACACCTGGTATCAATACAATACCAGCTCAAGTTGGCTACACAAGATTAGTCATTAGGCAGATGTTTTATCTGCTTGTTTTGTCTTAAATGGTACCACAGTCTTAGTTAAATAGTACACAAGATTAACCATTAGTCAAATGTTGGTTTGATATGGAGCTGATGTAGTATCACTATGCCATGCTAGTAGAGCAGAGTGTAGTACTGCAAATAATAATGGTAGAGAGCAGTGGAGTACGAGTGACTGAGATTGAGAAGGAGGATACCGCCTTTTTAGTGCTTGCCGCAACATCTCTCTTTCTCCCTTCGTTTTCACTTCCAAGTGGAAGAAAACATCTGAGTCCTCTTTCTTCATTGTTTGATTCTGTTTGGCTCTTCCCAATAGAGGAGAGAATCGTCAAAGTTCTTAAATTTCCACATCTATCTCTCTAAGTTTGAACCTGTTTCATCATTTGTTAGCTTCCCATGCCTCTCCAATTTTTTTTGAAAATTTTGGCTGTTCAACCAGTCTGGTGCCTATGGCCTCTCCATATATAGTTTGAAAGTTCGATCACAGAACTCTTGGCATCTCTCTAGTTTCAATTTTATCCTAATATGATTAATCCAACATATAATTACTGGATTGTCGTGTTCATGCCTTTTTTTTTTATTTACAAATCTCCCTCTTTTAGCTGTTAATAAAGTATGTCAGTGTAATTGGACAATTTTTATTGTGAGTGGTAAATGTTGAAAATTTTGTGTTGTTCAGAGAATTTTTTTCTTGTTAAATAGATTGATTCAAGTGTGTGTATTATAGTGTTAGCAGCACCTTTTATTTTGGCTCATTTAATGTAGTGCAGAAATTTTGATCGTGGTGCTCTGACAAGGGTAAGTATGGGGTCATTAAAAGGTTTACATTCTATCAGGAGTTATAATCACAAAAAAAATATATACTGCTTCCAGAGTTCCATGAGATAATTTTAAAATTCACTTTAAGCAACATTCATAATTTAAATGGACAAAGCCATAATACAATAACTTCACACCAAAAAGACAAGCTACAAAATTAATGCATAAATGATGGGAGAGAATTTGGAGAGAGGTTGAGAGTTGGAGATGGAGAGATGATGGGGGGCAAATTGGGTCCTTATTTTTTCTGGAGAAGATTGGGAGATGAAGAGTGAGATAGAGTGACATATGAGAGGTGGATGCCCCTCAATTTCTGTCATGTACCCCTTTCTCTGATCAACAGTTCCAATTAGATTGTCAACACTGCAATTTATATTGTGGACTGATTACAAATCATTACAAAATATCGCCTGAGAAGCTTTTCTATATCACTATTTTTTTTAGTAAATTTATGTAACAAATTGTTAAATCTTTTACAGAAGAGCACCATGAGGTTAGGAAATTAGGCCACAGTAAAGTCGGCAAAGATCCAACAGTGGAGACAAGTTTTCTACCAGATAGGTATTGTTGCTTGCAAATCACTCTTTGTTGAAAAATAAAACACGCCTCCTATCCAAAAGAGGAACCTGAGGAAAATAATAAAAAAAAAATGGTTACTCTAGCGATTTTTGTATGTAGGTTTTAAGCTCATTGAAACATTTGTTGTAAGAATGATATTACAGTGAGAGAGAGGCAGAGGAGCAAGCCGAGAGGGAGCGGCTCAAGAAGCAGTGGCTGCGTGAACAAGAGCTGATCAAAAGTAACTTCATTCTCCTATATGAAACTGCAATTTATTTAACAAAGGATGGTTTATTTACTTTTTGTGTGTTTTTTCAATATTACAGATGAGCCGCTGGAGATAACTTACAGTTATTGGGATGGAACTGGCCATAGGAGAGTAGTACAGGTCAGTATGGTTTCTGGCTCTTTGTGGAATTATTTTTTGGGGGAAATGATTTTTGTCGCCAGAGGTAATTTTGCTCCACAATCCTGTAAGTGGGAACCTTGTTCATGCCAAGTGTGAAACATGTTCAGATTTGTCCAATGGTGGGTGGGCCAAGAGTGAAATCCCTCCATTGACAGTTAGCACCCGTATTTTTTTATGTACTTTGAAATTGACACGTGCCAAGTTAGCTTTAGATATGTAATTATGCTCTATAATGCTTCATATGTGGAAGCATCATAGGTGCATAATTTGTGCCCGATCAGAATTTAGTTCACCCGTAACTTACCTCCAGTTATTCAATCAACAAATAACCAATTCTATGACAAACGATAAGCATAGTCGTGGTGACTTGGAAACAATTTTCACTGCTAGTAATGCAAAACTTTCTGTATATATTCTAATATTAACCTTTCAAAGATCTTATCAGTTCAAATCTGTTTTCAGGTTCGGAAAGGTGACACGATTGGTGAATTTTTAAGAGGAGTTCAACAACAACTTGCACCTGAGTTCAGAGAAATTCGCACTACCTCTGTAGAGAACCTCCTCTACGTCAAAGAAGATCTCATCATCCCTCATGTATCTTCTATCTTTTTTTTTAATTTTCAGTTTGTTTATTGAGAATTAATTATGTTGCTGAGCCTGAGACCTAGTGAAAGAAACTGTTGATTTTTTGACATTTCTTAGTTGCATGATTGCCCCTTTTTGTGGCCTAATCAGAACCAAAATCAACTCTGGCCAGAAGGGAAAGAAGAGAAAATAAATAAAAGCAGAAGACAATAGAAACTGTATTGGTACCTGGATGCTTGACATATTGGAAATCAAGTGGGCCTATGAGATTTTCTAACCGGTATAATTTTGCTTAAAATATTTCAGCAACACAGCTTCTACGAGCTTATCATTAATAAAGCAAGAGGCAAAAGTGGACCGGTAATTAGTATTCTCTTTTTTTTTCACATCGTGGCTTGTTGATTTTTATCAAGTACAATGCGTTGAAGTTTCTCTATTAATGTTTTTGTAAATTACAAATTAACTCATTCTGTTTTTATTTAATAAACAGCTATTCCATTTTGATGTTCATGAAGATGTGCGAACAATAGCTGATGCAACCATAGAGAAAGATGAGGTGTGCAATTTGTTCTACATTTATGGGTGGACGATATAATTTAATATTGATTAGTTCCATATATTGGTATAACTGTAGTACTTTACATCTGAACTGGTTATATCTTTTTGTTGTCTTTATTCTAGTCTCATGCTGGTAAGGTCGTGGAGAGGCACTGGTACGAGAAAAACAAGCATATATTTCCTGCTTCCAGATGGGAGGTTAGTTTAAGTGTCCTTTATGTAAATGTTCTTAGCATCTTTTCATTCAAAGTATTTACTCATGTGAACTGTGTTTCTACAGATATATGACCCGACTAAGAAATGGGAGCGTTATACAATTCATGGAGATTAAACTGCAGATGGCTGCACCAAATGCCGAGAATCTCAAGTCTTAGATGTAACCTATCTATTCGGTCTTAGTGGTTTAGAATTCAATCTGCTAATTTTTTTTGTGTTTGGCTTTGAACACCTATTTCCTCTTCTGTGCCATTTAAGTTTCTTTTTGCACATTTCTTTTTTATAATGTGTACTTAAATGTTTATGGAGCTGATCAAAAGTAACTTCTTTATGTCTGCACGTTACAACTTTGACTAGCACATTATTACAGTACTGCTTGCCTATTTTTTATTTTTTTCCTTTTTATGGAAAAAAAAAAGGATATTGTTTCTTGGATGGGTTGTAAAGGGAATGGACATGGATCGGATCTGCATTCCGTTTCATTGAATGTTAATATGAATAACAAAAATATACAATTATTATTTGATACTTATATTATATATAACAAGTAAATAGTTTTTCAGAAACAAAAATAGGTAAAATGGGATTCTAAATAGACGTATAATAATGTTGGTAATTTGGATGTTTACAACTTCAATTTTTGGGTATTGCAAATTAACTATAATTGTTTTGGTTTATCCTATCTAAGAAATATCTTGTATTTTTAGCACAAATGAAATAATAAATAACTTATTCAAAACTATTTTGTGGATATGCGCGTTAGCACGTTGATTTTAAGCATATTAAAGGCTTTATTAGCTAAGAACAGTTGTTTTTTCTTCTTTGACGTTGGCAACCTTGTTATCATCTGTAAAAATTAACATTTTTATAAATATTGCGTACTGAAAGGTCAAATTATGTATGGATTGAACTTTCTTCTACTACTGCAATAATTTTTTTTTTAATTTATTATTTCGATAAAATAAATTGTGGCAGCGTATTGCTCCCATAAAAACTGTTCTTCCAATAGTCTAGCTTGGAATAACCATTAATAGCAGTGTTATATATATATTACAAGATCAGGCGTTAAAATTAACAGCTTTTCAACCTTATCCATCAATCCTCTCTTGCATAGATCATCAATTACTGTATCAAAACTATCCCTCTGAAAACATATGGTTTAGTAATTCCTCTGCTTTTCAGTTTCACCCTTCTTGCAAAGTGAATCGATGAGAATATTGCATGTCACAGTGTTCGGTAGTATTTCCTTTGAAACCATCTCGCTCAGCAATTTCTTCGCCCTAAATTGTTTATCTTGCAAAAACCATGTACAAGAGTGATATAACTAACAACATCAAGATGCTTATCTCTGTAAATCAAGTAATTGAGCAACTCCCTTGCCTTTTCAGTTTCTCCTTCCTCCCGTAGTGCATCCATGATCAGTGGCGGGCACGAGCAGATATTGGGTAGACAAGTACCTACTCCTGGATTTAAATTTTTTATTTTGATTCAGTATTAATTGTTTAATGTATCTATTCCTGATCTGATGTAGTGTCTATCCCTGATTCGATTTAGTTCATTTATTGAACTTATTCTTCTTGAGTTTTGGTCAATTATGCATATTTCATTTTTTTCGGATATGCGATACTCTATTTTGTAAATAGAATGAAAGAGAACAAGATAACAAGAAATGTCTAACAGTGGGATATATTATTACAATTCTAAAAAGATGGGTCAGTCGAACTTTTTGTGCCTTTTATTATTCATCACTTATATTTCGGTTGAAAAATTTATCTAAGCTTTGTCTTTGATTTGCTAAATTGGCTAAGAACATTCCACTTTGAATTGTGTCAAACAAATTTTTAATTAACTTAGGAAAAATATTTCAATATTGTGTCAATTGATTTTATGATTATAACAAATTTTATAACAAACATAGTTATAGGGATTGAGTTGCAATTATGTACCCGACAAGTTAATGAGTTTGAACCCGATTAGTACCCTATTTTGACAGAAATCCTTGATTCGTCCTTGGTGGCGGAGCCACCTTATATGAATGGGGGTAAATTGACCCCCATTTGTAGCAAATTTTTTTAAATATGATGGACCTCCATTAATATTTGATTCTCATAACTTAAAAGTTTAACTCCGCCCTGATCATGATGATATTTAAGTCACAACATCAGACGTGTGGCTTTTAAAACTCATGTGGTGCAGTAACTCCCAACATTTTTATTTATAGGAAATACAAAAAAGAAAAAGAAAATGACAAGGTGGAATTTAAAAAATAGGAATACAGGGTCACGATTTGGAGTCTCACAGAGATGCCAAATCATACCACACTCTCTTTAATTTCCAAAGCAAGTTAGCAACACCAACCTTGTATGATATTTAGACTTTTTAAGTAATGCTATGTTATCTTTATGTTATTTATTTTATTGTTGCTTCTATGCTGATAATCTGTTTTGATTGTTAAATAATGTGGCTGAGACTATAAATTGATTATAATTCGGCACCTGATGGCTGTTAAATATTGGACCTGATGACTATAAATTAATGATAATTCGGCACCTAATCTATTTTGGTTGTTAAATAATAAATAATATTGTTGCTTCACAATTTATCATAATATACTATGCTTTTAAAAAAAACCTGGTATTTCAATTTTCTCGTGTCAATTCAGACTTTCTCCATTTCTTCTATGTATTATAATGTTTTTTTAAATAAAAAAATCATACCAACGAATAGTGAAAATGCACTTAGCCAAATATATTCTTGGTTGTATGGTTGTATGCTAAGTTTGTGCTAATATATATTTGTAGCAAATAAAAACACACAAAAATAAAAAAAAATTATATGATGGTATCATGTCATAGCTACTGATCGAGCTCCTCTAGTTATTATTTTTTTTTTCCGTTTTTTTGTCTAATTTGGAGTGCCAATTTTAGAATTTTTTTTTTTCGATTCTTTTGTCTAATTTGGCATTTCATATTTAGAATTTTTTTTTTCCAGTTTTTGTTCTTATTTGAAATCTTACATATATATAGAGAGAGAGAGATAGGCTAATGTGCATTCGAATGTATATGGTCCGAAGTACTTACGGTCCAAATTTGAAATTTCAAAATCTAAACGGTCGATCCGAACCGTTCATCTTGTTCTCCATATTAATATGTGCTTGGAGGCCAAATTTTACATTTTTCTGATTTTTTTTACTATTTATTAAGCCACTTTAAAAATCGCTGATCCAACGGTTTTACTGTTTTGTTCAGCCATCGTTGGATCAACGATTTTGTAAAATACTTAATAAATAGTAAAAAAATTCAGAAAAATGTAAAATTTGGTCTCCAAGCACATATTAATATGGAGAACAAGATGAACGGTTCGGATCGACTGTTTGGATTTTGAAATTTTAAATTTGGACCGTAAGCACTTCAGACCATATACATTCGAATGCACATTAGCCTATCTCTCTCTCTCTCTCTCTCTCTCTCTATATATATATAGTAAGGCTGGGGTGCTATGGATAGCATAGAGACCTTCCGTGCTATGGCTCAATATTCAAGTTTTCAAAATCCAAACGGTCAATCCGAACCGTTCATCTTGTTCTCCATATTAATATGTGTTTGGAGACCAAATTTTACATTTTTTGAAAATTTTTTACTATTTTTTTAGATGGGTAGAAAATCAAATGTCTTAATGGTGCAGAATTTTTTAGATCATGATTTTCTACCTAACTAAAAAAATAGTAAAAAAATTTCAAAAAATGTAAAATTTGGTCTCCAAACACATATTAATATGGAGAACAAGATGAACGGTTCGGATCGACTGTTTGGATTTTAAAAAATTGAATATTGAGCCGTAGCACGGAAGGCCTCTATGCTATCCATAGCACCCCAGCCTTACTATATATATATATATAGAGAGAGAGAGAGAGAGATGAGCTACGGTGAGTTGCGAAGTAAAATGTGTTTCTACTTTACGTTGTATTTTTTTTTGAGTGAATACTTTACGTTGTATTTTTATTTTGAAAGTCCAAACTACTGATCCGAACCGTTAGATGTGATCTCCATATTGAAATGAGCTTGGAGACCAAATTTTACATTTTTTAGAATTTTTTTACTATTTGTTAAGCAATTTTGAAAACAGCTATTTTGCTGTAAACAGTAAAAACAGTAAAAATTTCTGGACCATCGGATCAGCAATTTCCAAAATTGCTTAATAAATAGTAAAAAAAATCTAAAAAAATATAAAATTTGGTCTCCAAGCACATTTCAATATGGAGATCATGTTGAGCGGTTCAGATTGGTTGTTTGAATTTTCAAATCACAAAATATGAGTGTGATGTAAGCAAGTTACCGTAGCCCATCTCTCTATATATATATATTGTTTAGCAGAGGTTGTCGTATAATTTGACGTCCTACGGGATTTCAAACCGTAACTTTCCTTTCTATTTTAAAATTCCACTTGTCGTTTCCTTTTTTTTTTGGGGGTATTTCCTATCAATAAAAATTTCGGTAGTAACTCCTGTTCTCTCAATTTCTCCATTCTCATCCATGAAAACATTGTAAGTCACAACATTAGGTTCAATACCTTTGGAAATCATGTGATGCAAGAGTTCCCGTGCCTTCTCAATATCTTTTGTTGCACAGTGCATTCATGACACTATTCAAAACCTTTGGAAATCATGCGCTGCAACATCGAAAGCGTATTTTCTGCAGAGTTTTTATGTGTAGAGCTGTGCGGAACTTTTAATCTGATCTGTTCGTTTCGAATTGGACAGACCAGATCAGATCCTACCCAAATTAAAAAAAAAATCTCAAAATTTGTAAAACTTTTAATCCAGTCCGTCTGATTCGAAATGAACGGACCAGATTAAAAGCTCCGTATGGAAAAATTCTGCAGAGGATATCATTTCCTGCAACATCTGCTATATATGTCTTATCTACTAGCCCTTTCTTGCCCAGTCCATCTATGAGAGTTTTATAGGTCATGACATTAGGTTCAATCCCTTTAGGAACCATGTGATGCAGGAATTCCTGTGCCTTCTCAATTGCTATTTGCTTGCACGGTGCATCCATGACAGCATCAACTCATTTATTTTGATCAAAATAAAATAATTTATAGGTCGAAAAAGTTCAACAAAATATGCAAATGAAAATTAGAACTTTAAGCACGCAAACTTTGATAGAAACTCTGATTTCTAACTATGGCCCATTTTAAAAAGCTTGCAAAGATATCTACATGACTTGTCGGGATATTTTTTTTTTAAATAGAACTAAGTTTAAATATTTTAAGGAACAAGCATTTTGAATTCTGTTTTAATGAAAAACAGCTTTACTGATCATGTGGTTTGGTGAAGACAAAAAAAAATTGCTTCACTGCATATAAAGTAAGTATAATAAATTGTCTCTGGAGCTATTTTTCAAAAAAAAAAAAAAAGAGTCAAGCTTGCTTGTTTCGTTGAAATAATTAAGTTTAGTCCTATTTTAATAAAAAAATCCTTGTCGGGTAATACCCATAATTATCGTTTTCGGACAAACATAAAATTGTCTAAACTTTGAAGTCTTCAAAATTGAGTTGTAATTTATTGCTTCAGCAGTTTGTATTTTCTTTCATTTGAAACCAAATCTAACATTTTAATTTAAATTTCTATTTTTATTACATTTGCAACGTTTTCAGTCCATTTTAAATGACTAACAATAATACATAATAGTACATAAATTATCAATTACAATGATTAATTTCTTAAAATTCAAAACAATAAGTAAATATAAAAAAGAAAACGTTTTTCTTGGTCCATGAAGCGTTTTGTTCTTGGAATGATGTCATATTTCGAATTTTATTTTAAAAATGCTTGAAATAAAAAAATCGGTCTGCCAAGTGGAGTCCCAACTCCCGAATTCGTATCCTCTGCATTAACTCAAAAGGGAATCTAATGAGTTAATGAATCTTAACCATTCAATTTATTTTAAGATTCGTGCCACTAGATCCGCGCTAATATTAAAGGGTTCTGTAATTTATAAGCACAAACCGGATTGACTCCGTTTAAAATCAAACGGTTTAAATTCATTAACTCAAAATATTCCCTTTTGAGTAAATGCAGAGGAGACGCCTTCAGAACTCCCACGCTCTATTTTCCTTTTTTTTTTTTCTACCATCGCTGGAAAGAAGTTAAAAAAAAAAAATTGAATCCTTCACTTCAATAAAAGCCTTGTTCCGAGGCTTCCAAGCTCTCTCCTTTTATTATTGTGCAGCTTGTTTCTCTCAGGACCAAAACGGATTTCTATTCTAACCTTCCCAGCCATGCGAATTAGGGTTTTCTCTGCGATCATCGCTCTCCTCCTCCTCGCCTCTCCGATCTTTCAAGGTTTAAGCTCTTATCATTGGATCGGCTAATTGCCGTTCCTTTTATCTTTGAAAATCTCTTCTTATGGCGGGTTGTTCGATTATTTGTTCAGATCTACTTTATTATGTTCTTTCAAGTTAAGGGGAGTTGATTAGGGATCCAATTTTCTCCGTATGGTGCAATTCATGTTAGATCTGAGCCTCTTACTCTATTTGTGCGGGAATTGCATAGATCATGAAAGTTAAACACTGTACCTTTATCCATACTAGTCAGTCGTTAGTTCAGGTTATTTTGTTAATTGGTTGCTGACAATTCTCATGCAATATGTTTTGTTTTGAAAAGAGGTGACAATCGCCCTATTATTTCATTGAAACAAAATCGTCTCATGCCCCATACAGTCTTCTTATAGAAAAGATTTATAAAGTCAGGCGCACCAATTGAATATCTTATTGCTTTCAGCTTTAGTTGGCCTATGGATTTATGAGTTTTCTTCTTTTACTGTTCACAAATACCTCTAAATTAGAGGCCTGAATTTAGATGGAGAGAGTTCATGGATTTCTCTTACCCATTTTCAGATAGGTCCGTAGTTTTGTTGTACAATAGATGGAAAATGTAGGGCAATTGATTCTTCAAGCTTCTATTTCTTATTGCCCCTTGGTAGAATAAATTTAAGTCGTTTACACAAATTACTTTAATTGCATTTACCATTGCTTGCTAATTTGGATAAAATCATAACAGAACTTCTGAGAGAATCTTAATTTTTTAATTGTTATTCTTTTGTTTATGTTGATGGAATTATATTCTTAAGACCTTAGTTTATTATTAATGTATTCTTATGCTGTCTATAAAGCTAAATTGGTAATCCTTTTGGTTACAAAATAATAATTGTAATTTTTTTTTTAAATTATCTAGTGGTGAGATGTGAGTCGGCTGAAGATGCGGCGGCAGCTGAAGTAGTCGAAGGAGGGGATCTTGGTATTGTTGGAGATGAGACTCAAGTTTCTGGTGATAGTACATATGGGCCCGCCCCTAATGTGAATACCATCTGCATTTTCCCAAAAAATAGCGGGAAAGGTAAAAGTCGCCATCTTTGAGTATCTGTGACCACCATTTAGCTCGAGTAGATTTGGTATCTTTGTTCTGTTCTTTTTTTGTATACTTATTGTTTGGTTTTTGTTCTTATATTTTTGGGATTTGAACAAGATTCTAGACTTGAATTTCCTGCTCAAAATTTAATTTCAGATAACACTTTAGTTGTTGAATTCTGACAGTACCAGCTTGTATGATAAGCATATAGTGAAAAGTGCATCTTTTGAGATGCTTGGTATATGAATAGTTTTTCTGTGACATTGTTCCAGCTGGAGATCTTTTATATTTTTGTTTACAAAATGTTCCTAATTAGTTTTGTTCCCCTTATTTCTAATGCAGTGGTGCCAGCCGGGGAAGATTCTGAACTGCTTGTTGGCGTGCATAATGAGGGTATTTTTATCTTAATAACATTCATTTTTTCATTATTTTGTCAATTGGCCTTGTTGACTGGGTTAGCTGAAGAATAACAAATCAAAATGTGGTGAAACCAAAAGTGCATTAGTCTAGCTAAAAGAAGTTGGCAACCTTCGTGTACTATGAAAAGGATGATACCTGTGCATCCACACATAGGACAGCATTTCTTGGTTTTGGCCAATTAAGAAGACAGACTTGCCCTCTCCCTCTCTCTCTCTCTCTCTGTTTTTTTTTTGTGCGTGTGAAAAATGCTTGCTCACAGCAAATATTTTTTATCAAATATAGTGAGTTTTTTGTTTTTTTCTCCATATGTAATATGATGTTATTTTCTTCAAAATGAAATGCAGGGGAATCTGCTATGCTGGTCCATGCTGTATATGCCACACTCCACCTCCCTTTTGATCACCGCATGTCAATCCAGAATCTCACAGTTCAGGTTTGTCAGATTTTCTTCTGAACCACAGGATTTAACATTCTGTTTGAGTACTGTGCTGGGTACAGTACAGAATCACTCTAGTAGGCAGTAATTGGCTCTTGTTTTGCGTTGTTTTTTCTTTTCTTTGTATCTTAGTACTTACGTATCTTAGTATCTTAGTATGTTCAATTACATACTAGGGTCATGCATTCTTAGTACTTACGTATTAGTTCAATATTATCAGAGTATTCTTGAATTATTCGACTTAAATCAACTCCATCAACTCCATCAACTCCATCAACTTAACTGTGTACCTTCTTCTGTTGCAGGAAGTTGTTAATGCATCAGTTCCACCTTCTGCTCAAGCGTCCTTTGATTACAAATTCTCCGTAAGCAAATTCTTACAGGTTAGTCCTTACAGAAATTTGTATTATTGTCACACACATTGATATCCGCTGGCTATACTATATATATATATATATATGTATGTATGTATGCATGTATCTGAAAGTGTTTAATGTGCTTTGCTGTAGCCTGGCTCATTTGATCTTGTTGGGTATATGCTTTATGAGATCGACCAACATCCATACCTGTCAGTCTTTTACAATGGTACTATTGAGGTGGTTGAATCAGGGGGCTTCCTCAGTGGTGAATCTGTCTTTCTTATTACTCTGGGGACTGGTTTACTTGCTCTTCTCGGCTTTTGGGTTAACGGTCAGATTCATCACTTCTCCAAGGTACATACATTTTTGCCATGATCCGATATCTACTTTTGTTTGTGGTGGATATCAATTTCAAAGGGGAGACATGAGTGAATTTTTGCAACAAATTTTTTTTTTTTTTTTTTTTGTTACCAAGAAGACCCGTGATCTTTTCTGTTGTCTTTTTTATAATTGAATTCCCATTTTTCTAATCAGAAAACAAAGAAGGCACCAAAGGTTGAAGTTGGTACCGGAACTTCTGAAGCTAATGTGGATGAATGGTTGGAGGTAATATTAAGTCTTTTAATTTTTTGTTTTGGATTTATTATTTTTATTTCGGAAATTTAATTCTCTGGTGATATTTCAGGGAACTGCATATGCTCGATCTCTGTCCAGCACCAAGAAGGAACAGAAGAAAAAGAAATAGAGAGGATGCTTTTGCTTTTGAATGGTTATCTTTGTTTGTGGGTTTAAGGGAGATGTTAGTGTAGTTTTAGAAAGAGTTTTGTAATAGGTGATTAAGTTAACTTCAATTTTTATATGAGGTGTCATGAATATTTTTAATTTATTCTGTCATAATAAGTAGAAATTTTTGAAGAATATTTTTTTTAGCACTAAACTCGTTTTAACATTTGAGAAGTATTATATTGAGAAAGCCTTTGGTTACACTCAACTGAACCGTCTCAGTTCGTCGGTACATCATTTGTCTCAGTCAGCTTAAATGAAAATTTGGGGGAATACTTTAATTGTAAACGAGGATTGAGGCAGGGGGGCCCATTGTCCCTCTCTCTTTGACATTGTAGTTGAGACACTAATTAAGATAGTAATGTTAAGAGCCCCTGTCCCTCTTTCTCTTTGACATTGTAGCTGAGACAGTAAGATACTTGTAATGCTAAGAGGGCAGGTTTTCTGAAGGGATTAGGCAATTTTAATGGAGTAGGGGATATTTTAAATCTGCATTTTGCAAATGATGTTCTTAATTTTTTTTTTTTTGAAGCGGATGATAGGATGGTTATCTGGTTTTGAGAACATGACAGGTCTTAAGATTAATTACCATAAAAGTGTCATGATCCCTTTGAATTTAGATGAATCCAAGTATTCCAGACTTGCAACAAGGTTTGGATGTACTATTAGTCAATTGCTAATTACTTACATAGGTGTTCCTGTTTATTGGAAATCTTTACTATTGATTGTTGGAATGTTTCACTTTATAAAATTGAAAAAAGGTTGCAGGGTTGGAAGAGTAAGTTATTGTGTTATCTTGCTTAATTCTATTATTTTAGTCATACCTCTAGGCTAGCTTTATATAAGAATGCCTGCTAGGGTTGGGAGTAATATTGATAAACTTAGAAGAAGATTCTTATTGTATGGAGGAAGTTATGTGAGGAAAAAATTTCTTTAGTAGCTTGGAGCATAGTGACAAATTAATTATCCAAGGTTCGATTCAGCGAGGTCAAAAATTCGTGATGCGGAAACAATTCGGATATAATTCGGGAATGATTTGGAATTATCCGGACCATAGATCTCAGTCCCACAATGGAGGAAACAAAAAAACAAAAAAAAGTTCAGAAAAAATTCGCGAATAGTTCATAAAATTCGGGAAAAGTTAGTAAAATTTGCGAATTATTCATGAATAATTCGGTCAAATTTTGGTCAACCAAATAATTTGGCGTTCAGTTCGCCATCACCAAAAAAACAAATTATTCGCTAATAATTTGCAAATCTTGTGACTATGGCTTGGAGTGTGGTATGTTCTGATAAGATGCGGGGTGGTTTAGGGGTTCTTAATTTGAATACTATGGATATTGCTTTATTAGCAAAATGGTGGTATAGATTTAGTGATCATGCTATGTTGGGTAAATGGAAAGAGATTTTGATGGATAAATATGGTCAGCAAGGTTATCACTATAATATGTCACATTTTTGAAAAGGGTGTGTTCAGGATTAAACATATTGTTGAGATAGGTTTTAAAAAGAAGTTGGGGTTGGTACTAAAGTGATGTTCTAGTCTGGTATTTGGTTGAAAGAGTGTTCTCTAAGTACAGTTCTGATATGATATTTGGTCTGATATTTTTGGAAGGGTGTAGCTTGTGCTCTTGGTTCTGGACATATTAATGTTGATTTTAGAAGGAAGTTGACAGGAGTATATAGGGACGAATGGGGTAGTTTGCTACATGAGTTAAGCATAGTTCACCTATATAGTTTTGAGAAAGATTCTTTATTTTGGAGATGGTCCAGTAGTGGCAAATTTTCAGTACACTCACTTTATTGTTGGATGGAATATGGGGGTCTTAAAAATAACACTTTTGATACTATTTGTAAGGTCAAAATTCCCTTCAAAATTAGGATCTTCTTATGGTTAGTTAAACAAAAAAAGTGCTGACTAGGGTTAATTTGAGTTAAAATGGGTGGAAAGGTTATGTAGGATGTCCTTTTTGTGGGAAATCAAAAACAGTAGATCATTTATTTGTTCAATGCTCTTTTGCCAAAACTATACGGAACTGGATTGCTAAGTCTAATAACTTTGAATTTGAGATTGACACTATTGAAGAATTGTGGTATATTTATACTTCAATTCCTTTGAAAAACAAATTGTTGATTGAACTCTTTAGAGGTGCAATACTATGGATTTTATTGTTAACTAGGAATAAACTGTGCTTTAAAGGGGTTAGTACTAAATTTAAAGCTGTAGGATCTCAAGTATTATCTTTGGCTAAGTTTTGGGAAACTTCAAGGGGAAGTGGTTAATACTCTTACTCTTTCTCTAGTCTTACCTCCTGATGTACTTCAACTTCCTATGCTCTGTGATGAATTGCTTTTATAGGAGGAGATAGTGGTTGGAACAATGCAGAAGGAACAGCTTTTTATCGTTGGTTTAGGCCAAAGCCTAACTGATGAAGATTAGAATACTGGCATAGCTACAACAGTACCAAAATGCTTAATTGGTAGGATAGATCATGCTCTGGCAGTTGCTGACTTTTGGATGTGATTTACTTTCATATTTTAAGTTTAGTATTTGATGTAGAAAACTTAGTATTTTGATGTTATATTTGGTGTTTGGTGAACTGGATATGTATCTGGTACCAGTGGTTTAGTACCAGTACCTAAAACTGATGTAAGGTTTCGTTGTTACAATGAAATCAGTGGAAAAGTCCACTATTAATAAAAAAAAATATTCTAAATGCCTTTAGTTGCATCGATTTTTCTGTCCATTCTTCTGCAGAGAGGTGGTGTCAAAATACTTGGATGATTAAGAAACGAAAAATCGTTTCTAATATCGTTGAACTTTTCATATAGGCACTCTTATTCCTATCGAATTACTACCAACTAGATTGCAGTTTATGCAAGCTTGTCGTTGAATTTATAAATTTTCAAATTGGTGCACTCGCTCTCCTCCTCACTCTGATCTTCCAAGGTTTACATTCTTACCATTTTGTACGGCCGTTAGAGCTAAAAACGGATCAGATGAGTTAGTATTCATATCTATTTTTATTTTTCAAATACAAATATAGATACAGAACGGATATATTAGACAGATATAAATACAGATTTAATTGGATATTTATTAAAAAACTAAAATTCATAATATTTATATAATTATAATGGTGAATAATATAAATGTTTTCATAATATGTATTAGTTACTAGTATCGTATTCTTGCATTGCAACGAGACATATTATAAGAGAAAAAATAATTCTCATATGATATGATAAGCATGTAGATAGGTGAAAAAAATTTATTTTAGTATTCTAAAATTAAAAATGAACATCCAATAAACTTATTGTTGATTAGTTGTTTTGGACACTACAGATTTAAAAATAAATAATTTCTGAAATTATTATAGGTCTACCAATCGTTTAAAAAAAAAGATCTTATAGACATCATGCATTGACATAAATTCGATATTAAAAAAATCATGCAGCGTGTCTTTTTCGTAGTTTTAAATATGCAAGAATTATACGTTCTCAAGGTAAATTCTCTACGTACGAAGATACAACAAATTCTGCAATCCAAAAATTGAACGGTTTTAAATAGAATTTAGTACTTTTTTTTTATATAACTATTAAGTTCATTTAAATGGCTAATTAACTATCAATCAATCTAAATTTATTTTAAATGACATTTAAAAAATAGAAAGAAGTCCTGACCAATCTAAAAATCAAGTATTTGATAATCAAATAAGTTTGACAAGTATGTGTTTAAATAAATTTAGACTTCTACACATAAAAAAAATATAAAAAGAATGCATAGAATCAAATAAATTTGATTGGAGGACTGATATTCAATCTCAAATATTGTCTTTTAATCACACGGTCATTGGCAAATAAGGACATCTACGTGTTTAATATAAGAATAGAGATGATATATATCTACTATTCATATACCAATAATTAAAATTTAAAACCGTATCCGTATTCGCACATATATTCATATATCGGATATCCGTATCTAAATTGAATACGGATCGAATATTATCCGCTACATTTTCACCTCTAATTGCCATTCCTTTATATTTGAAAATCTCCTCTTTTTTTCTTTTATTCATTTATACATATGTTCAGATCTAATTTATTATGTATTTGCAAGCAGTGAAATAGAGGTACTATTGATGTCACATTGGAACCTCCAATTGTGCACAAAGTGCATAGATTTCTACTAGTCAGTTGTTATTAGTTAGGTTCTTTCATTGTATAAAGAGGATTTCGAAATTTGAACTGAATACGCTTTTTTCTCCTGTACAAGAACCACTGAAATAGACTCGATATCGGAATTTCGAGCAACTATTTATTTCGGAATTTCAAGCAATAACTATTTATTTTTATTGCCAACACAGTCTTACTATTTGGTCCAAAGTTGAGCAATTGGTCAACTTTAGTATACTGGCACGAGGGGGTTCTGTTGAACAGATTTGGCGTAGGTCCTCTCGAATTTTTAGGAGAAGTTTAGTGCTGAAAAAGAAATGGGAATGTTTGTTTACATCGGTTTGTTGGTCAATCTGGAGGCAAAGGAACTCTTTTGTGTTTGAGGACAGAAAGGATCCAACGGACTGCGTCATGGATTGGATTGTGAGGCAAGCGACACTCTGGAAGAAATGTTGTTCAATTAGGAGAATTGTGTAATGGGATTTCCCTTTTTCTAGTAATCTGGGGGGTTTAGCAGGCTTTATCTTTTTTCTGGTTAAGATGGTTTGTCTGGGGGCTAGATATTGGATGCGGATTGTTTGCTGTGACCCTCTTTGATTTGCTAATATAAACAGACCTGGCAGCCACTGCCTGGTTCCTTTTAAAAAAAAAAACTATTTATTTTTATAAAAACTGTAGGCTTGTTGCAGAAAATACGATATGCAAATGATTTCTGAGCAGAATAAGTCCTCTCCCGCTTGTACTATTTGTTCTTAAACTGGATTCATATAATACTACTATACTAGACAAGCACATGCTGCTAGGAGATGCTGGCCATGTTCTCAAGAGTCCGCATCAATGGTCTGCATTAACTCAAAAGAGCATCTTTTGAATTAATACATATTGGCCGTCTGATTGTAAACGGAGTTCATCCAAATCTGGCCTAAAACGTGGGAGATCTTTAATATTAGTGTGGATTAAATTCACACAAATCTTAAAGGTGAATGGACGGTGCAGATGCATTAACTCTAAAGATTCATTTTTGAGTTAACGCAGAGGAAACAAATTCGTGCTGAATCTGTCCCGTCTGCATGTAGATTTAAATCAGACTTCACCGGTATATACAAAACAGGACTGTTTATAAATTACCACCCATTTTAAAAGATGCTGAATTGCTTGTTGACATACTACTACTTGAGTTTGTTTATTGCATTTGTTCCACATCTGGTGTGAAGAAAAAATAGCTGCACATGGGAGGAATTTTTTTATTCATAGAAATTATAAAATTTGGATGTACATAAATAAAAAGAGTATCTCATTTGTATCAAATATAGTAAAATCGGATTTATTGAGTCCGATCCATATTTTTTTTTCTTTTCTTTTTTTGAACTGTGGCAAAGGAAAAAAAAAAATTTATGGATCAGACTCAATAATTTCGATCTATAACGGAGTTGATTTTTTGCAACACAAAATCATCTGTAACCATTGATTTTCTACGGATACAGAGAGTTTTGTGCCGTAAAAAATCAACCCCTTTATGGATCCAAATTATTGAGTGAGATTCATAAATTTTTTAATTGATTTTCTGTGGCACAAAATATCTATATCCGTAGATTAAGAGAGTTTTGTGCCACAGAAAATCAATCATTTTATGGATCGGACTCAATGAGTCCGATCTTACTATATATATAATACAATTAAATGAGGTACTCTTTCTATTTCTGTACATCTGAAATTTATAATTTTTATTAATAAAAAAATTTCCAAAATCATCTAAATGATATTTGTATGAAAAATTATTTTAGTACCCATGCTACAGCACCCGCATAGTACCCACGTTACAGTATCCGTACTTACAGAAATAATGTATTATGGATTTATGGTCTCCACTAATTTTATAATCTCAACCAAAGATTTAAATAGTGTTTATCGCGTCATAGTGGATTGGTTAAAAAAATTAGCGCAGAATAGCGCGCTATAGCATTGATAACGCCATAGCTTTTATGGTGTGAAAACACTATAGTGGCACTATAGCACGCTATTTAGAACCTTGATCTCCATTAATTATTATTCTTAAATCCCAGCAGTATCATTTCTCTATGGTTCCCACTAATTATATAGTTTTTCTTTTACAATCTCCGCACTCGTTTTCGCGTCAACCTTTCTCTAATAAATATAGTTGACTTCATAGGAATAAATACTTCAATGCATAGATATAAATACTTTCAGTACTTAGATATTAATACTTTCAGTGTCACATGTAAAAAATACTTAGATGTGTATATATTCGTAGTTATAAATATTTGAGAAAATGAGACATTAACACTTAAAAAAATATATTAATACTTTGATACATGACTTGTTATAATTATCTCTTTTCAAGTTCCCCAATCATCTCCGCGTTAGCCTTTCTCAAACAAAAATAGTTGATCTCATATGTATAAATACTTCAGTGTACAAGTATAAATACTTTCAATACTTAGATATTAATATTTTCAGTGTCATATGTAAAAAATACTTGCAAATATAGATATAAATACTTGTATGTTGAGGTATAAATACGTGCGCGATGACGAGTCTGAAAGTACGTCATCATAGATCTCATTTGAAAGAAAAAATTGCCTAGATATTAATAATATGAAAAAAATTATCATTGTGTAGATTTTGCTGTTCTTAAAGGAAGTTATCTTTCAGCATTTAATTTTTGGTGGTCCCTCATAGATACATTGCTGCGAATACTATTATCTTCACGCTTCAGTGCCCGCACAATAATTAATTGTTCACCTCATAGTTATAAATACTTCCATACATAGGTATAAATATTTCTATGCATAGATATTAATACTTTACGAAAAAAAATTGAATTGTAAAATTTTTGTTATCCCTACAAAAAGTTATTTTTTCATATTTAATTTTTGGTGGTTCCCCTGTGAATACAGTGTGGGTACTGTTATTAGCTTCTTATTTATATTATCGTATAAAACTTGTCATCTTCAGAGAAGATAATACAATCTAAAAATGTACTAAGCGTCTGAGACACTCTAATAAATTAAAAAAAAAATTATTCACTAAATTTTATATGTATTAATACTCTCAGCTTCTTCTATAAAATAAAATTATACTACACTTTATTTTTTAGACCCCTCATCTCGATTTTCTAACTCTGTCCTTATATCGTTTTAACCTAAATGCATACATATATCCATCTAAATCTTCGAAAATGAACCAAAAAATATATATATCAAAGAAAATTCCCAGTAAAACGAAATGCAGTCTGAACTAAGATGCATTACCAAATAATTACAGTGTGTCTCTCTGTGTATGATAAGCAATAAATAGGTAAACTAACGAAGGAAAATCATATTTCTATGTACTGCTACATAAAAGTAGGTAACCCGACAAATAAGAGTATCATTATATTGAGACATTTATTTCCCTTTCTTGTTTAGGAAACAATTAAAAGTTAGAGCTCCGAAATATTTGATGGCATTCGTTTTTTTTTTTAATTTATTAGGTTTGTAAAATTCTAAAAAATTAGAAATTCGTATTGTAAATTTCTAATTTTAAAATGTACAATCGCGATATATTAAATTATTTATGACGAAATATTGTGAGAATTCACATCTAAATTTTAATCCGGAATTTGAAAAATTCGTCCATTCTCAAATATTTATACTCACATAAAGTTACAATGTGTCTGAGTTATGAAACATAGTAACAGTAAAAACAAGATGTAAAAATTGGTAGAAGAAAATGAAGTGTGTAGGGAGATAAATTGTCTGATCAATTGAGAAAGGGTATGTTCTCTTAAGAAAAATGGAGGGCTAGGAGTCGTTGACTTGGATAGACAAAATGAGGCATTACACAAAGTGGCTATGGAATGTGAGAATGGGGAGCTAGGGACAGTTTTCGGATATGATGACCTCGCTCTATGGGACTACAGAACCCAGGGATTTGGAATTCCAACAAGGAATCTCCTTTTTCATTAAGGATCTGGTGCAACTTAAACATTTATACTCAGCATCGTGCAAATGGGATACTCAAAAGGGAGCTTGGGCATGGTGTTGGAATACGAAGGGAGAATTCACGTGCTCTTCGGCCTACAGAGCAATGCATGACAGAGGATACCGATGTAGATACCAAAAGACGCTGTGGAAATTGAAGGTGCCAACTAAAGTGCAAGTTTACTTCTGGCTCTTGTTGGGAGACAAATTGATGACAAGGGAGGTACTAAGGATGCGAGGTTGTAATGTGTACCCAGAATGTGTTCTATGCGAAGGAGGAACGTTAAAGACTAGAGACCACATGTTGTGGGAATGCACCTATGCCACGAGATTCTAGGTAGGATTGCTCGCACAGTTTAACCTCCCGAGACCGACAAGAAGCTCAACAGAAGAGGTATGGTTTGAGGGCAAGAAACCATTAGACAAGTTGACAAGGCAAAGATGGGACCTCACATAGGTAGCAAGGACATGGACATTATGGAAGGAGAGAAATAGTCGCACTTTTAGTGACAAATCTAGGCCAATATCAGTACTCATTAACAGTGCCGCCACAGAAGTTCACTTCTGAATACATGAGGGAGCAGTAGACAAGAGAAAAATACATAGCATATAACCAACAGTGTAGATTAAAGAGAATGGGGTTCTCTATATTTGTACATAGTTAGAGCTTTATAAATAAAATTTTTTAATCAATATATTTGTTAACTGGCTACACCGATTAACCCTAAAAAAATTCGGTAGAAGGTTGGAAAATTAGGACCAAGCACTTGATTTTAATCATAATTAATGTTCGTAGTTTTTTTTTAATTAGTGGCTTTAATATTTACTAACAATTTTATTAATAAAAAAACGTATTTACAAAGATCTAAGTGACTTAATTCCTACAACTACTTCTTTATTTTTACAAAATCTTCTAAATTACTTAAAATTGCTCTAATTATTCTTAATTACCTTCTAAATTTTTAGATCTATTCTCTTAATCCTACTTATATACAATCATCATCACTTTAATACTTATAATCTCCATCTCACTCGATGACTGGATTTGTTTTTTCGACCATCAATGTCCTCGGATGACTAGATTTACTCATCGTCACGCTCCATCGAGATGAGTATTCAACGCTTTAAGTTCCGACAATACTGCGTTCTCAACTCCGGTTAACTCAAGTTTGCTTTCCATAATTTACTTTGAAAAATATTAATTAAAAAATCACTACAATAGGATAAATTTTAAATCAGTAAATTGGTTATATAATAAACTTATAGAATATCAATTTTATTATTTTTGAACTTTTTATTTTTTTACTATTTTTTATGATTTGTGAAAAATGAAAAAAATAAATTAAAAATAAAAGAAAATTGTCAATATTTTAGGTCATTTTTGTCATTTTTCACAAATCATAAAAAATAGTAAAAAAAACTCAAAAATAGTAAAAGTTAGTGTTCTACAAGTTCATTATATAACTCATTTACTAAGTTATTTAGATCAAAATTTAAAATTTATACAATAAGTTTTTAAGACAATAGCACGAAAAGCCTTCTACTATCCACAACACCTAAACCTTAATCCTTAAAAATACATGCATAAACCAACTTTGATATTAATAATATCTTTACAAGTACCTCAAGTTTTAAAACCATTTAGATCTCAAAATCATATAGATTTGTTTTGGAAGAGTGAATTAAGTTATAACAAATCCGAAGGACTTAACTTTGGTATAGTGGCAAAGGCACATGGTTCCAATGTGAGAGGTCATGAATTCAAAACTCACAAAGTGGAAAAATCTTCTATAATATACATAGAAGTTTGAAAGTGTATTGAGTGGCTTGACTCCCAATCCATAATTTCAAAAAAAGTTATAACAAATCCATATAAAAAAAAAATTCTGGGTCATCACATAAATATTGTGACAAAAATGATAGTAATTATTCTTCTATATTATAATTACAACACTATTTGTTGTTCAAAAAAATATTTTGTAATTAATTAAAAATATAATCATATAATTAATGTTGAAATTTAGACTAATGCCTTCACTTAGAAACTTATTCTGTTTGGATTTTGTTGCTTGTGCATGCAAAATATGATGTTATCTAAGCTTTCTTAGTGGGATCTGATAACAACTAGCTCAGTTTTTTGTGATAGGCTGAGTAGATGTATTAGTTCTCTCTGTTTTGTAATAGTATCAGATATCTGGAACACCAACAAACTGTGTAATGGTTTCAGTTAAATGAAATTGGTGGAAACTCTCCCGCTTTCTTAAACCAAAAAAAATAGTAAAGTTATCAGAAGGGAAAAAGCTTTTAATGAGAAGTCGTTATACAGAGAAAGAGGAGGTAGCATAATTGGCTAGAAATAAATTCTAGAATTATTACAAAGATCAAGAGTTTGATCCTCCATCACAACTTTGTAGTTTCTACAAAGATTTTCAAAAAAAAAGATATTGTTTTTGCAATTATTTGCAGATTGGGTCAAAGGATTTTGATTTCCTTTGGTTTAAATTCCTTAGCAACGTGTCAGATTTTTTTGTCAACGTATTAAAAAATTATTCTTAAAAGATGTCATTAAATCGAGGTAAAGCATTCTTTCTCGATCAAACGGTCGGAAATAAGAGCTGCTAGCGGGGTCCACTACATACCATGATTAGAACCATCCCGACGCGGCGATAATTCAGCTAAGCAGTCCGTTTTTCCAGATCAATTGATCGGGTTTCCGCGTCTAAAAATTCCAAACCACGACTAGGATCTGATCTGATCCATTGTTTTCTTATCAAAATAGCCCCTCGTATGGGGTGGCGACAAGGGTTGATGGCTTGATGCACAGAAAAATGCACCGAGCAATCCGTTATCTACTTTTAATCAACTTTGTTCAATTTAATCTTTGATAAATATAAATTGTTATCCTTCGCAAATAAAAGATACATTTCTCCAGTGAAATATCAATTATAATCATGGCTACATTCGTTAAAAAAAATTTATCTCCCCGTCACTTTCCTTAGTAAATCCAACGGTTTAAATTATCTCATTCAAAACGCAGTACCCGATTGGATGGGATTGGCTTGGCGACGTTTCAAGGAGTACAGAATCTTCCATTGGAGGTCAAAATGGAGGGCAGCAGAAAAGTAATAAAAATCTTCCAAAATTGGGCCAATGTGGCACCAGCATAAGAATTCGCACCCTCCGAGTTATCTCATGTTTTGCGTGACTTTTTGGAAAAGCTCAAACGTTCAAATACGTTCTGCACGAATCTCAAAGCTCAAACAATACCAGCCCCTCCCTGCGCTATCGAATCCATATTCTCTGAGATATCTCAAATTTTGCGTGACTTTATGGAAAATCTCAACCGTTTAAATATGATCTGCACGAATCTCAAAGCACACCTTATACTGATCCCCTGCATCACCCCCGAATAGGCACTGGACACGTCGGTCACGCAAAAGTTGAGATATCTCAGAGGATACCCACTCCTGCGCTATCTCCGAATAGGCACCGGACCTCAACCAGAAGAAACTTAACCCAACACAAACCCTGATTAATCTGTCCTCTTCGATTCACGCCACGTGTCAACAATAGACGCTCAAGATAAACCTCCCTTCTGGAAACCTCTCTCTATCTCACAAAAAAAAAAAAAAAAAAAAACCTCTCTATATATTCCACCTAACCCTCATCTTCAATCAACAAAGACAAAAACCCTAACCCAAAATTCTCCGTTCGAAAACTAGATCGGTGCCTCACCTCTCAGAAATGGCAAACCCTAAAGTTTTCTTCGACATGAAGGTCGGTGGCGCTCCGTCCGGTCGGATCGTGATAGAACTGTTTGCTGACACTGTTCCAAAAACCGCTGAGAACTTCAGAGCTCTCTGCACTGGCGAGAAAGGCGTGGGGAAATCAGGCAAGCCTCTTCACTTCAAGGGTTCCGTGTTCCACCGCGTGATCCCTGGCTTCATGTGCCAGGGTGGTGACTTCACCCGCGGTAACGGCACCGGTGGCGAGTCGATCTATGGAGAGAAGTTTGCGGATGAGAATTTCATTCACAAGCACACCGGACCGGGTATCCTGTCTATGGCGAATTCTGGTAAGAACACCAACGGATCTCAGTTCTTCATCTGCACTGCGAAAACTGAATGGCTCGATGGGAAGCACGTGGTCTTCGGCAAAGTGGTGGAGGGAATAGATGTGGTGAAGGCGATTGAGAATGTGGGGAGTCAGAGTGGGAAAACCTCAAAGCCTGTTGAAGTTGCAAACTGCGGTCAGCTGTGATAGATCTGTTTGATTTAATGCCTAGCTGAGTGTAGCACCTGTAGTGGAAGGTTTAATGGTGCTTGAATAATTGTGGGTTAAAGCTGGGATTTGCTTGGTGTTTATGTTTTAATCTGTCTTGTCTGATGTCGTGCCTGTTGTTTCAGGTTCCTGTTTTATAGTCTGGTTCTTGAGTCCGTTATGTCTGATCTGCTTGGTTTTGAGGAATGAATAAAATATTAGCATTTTATTCCTGTTAAAAAAACAATCTTGTTACGAGAATTGCTGGATTTGCTCCTCTGTTTTTTTTTGTTCTATTACATAGTTAATTTTTTTGAACTGATTTTAATTTTTTGTGGGGGAGCCACAAGGGGCTCCTAATATGAAGGGCTAATGCACGGTTGATGCACATAAATATAAGAGCATCTCCAACTCCAACGTGTTGTAAATTGAATTACAAAGACCAACGTGGATACATTTATTTTACTGAGGGATTGGGTTTCTCGATGGACCTGTTGCTATGCTGTTTTCCCCCATTTTTTTTCAACCTGAAGTTTTGGTGCAGTACTGATTGGCATATTTCTGTATGGTTTATTAGTAGGGGTGAAAACGGAGCGGATACGGAGCGGATAATGCTGATATCATATCCGCATCCGTCGGATAATGAGCGGATACGAATACGGATACGGATAGTAAATGGATATCAAAATTCAAAATCAAATCTGCCTTAAACGGATACGGAACGGATAGTTCACGGATACGGATTCGAATACGGATATAAAACGAATAATAGTCGGATAATTGAACTTTAAGATACAAATAATAATTAACAAAATTCAAATATGAAAATAAATAATGTATATTAATTTATTTAAGTTTATAATTTAAATCTATAGAAAAAACAAACTAAAACAAAAAATTATAATTATTTAAAAGTAGATTAGAACAGATGTTAAGTTTTAGTTTATTTAAGTTTATATTAATTTATTTTGAAGTTTTGGCGGTTCAGATGTAAATCCAATCCAGCAGTATTTGTTTTAAAGTTTCTTCATTTGTTTATTTGGACTAAGCAACAGCCGGCCCAGTCTAGCGTCCAACATCTCATCCGAATCAAAAATTCCGGTTAATATTTCATTTGTCCCACAACATCAAAAGAAAGCTTTCAATCCACTGAATTCCTTATAAAAGAAGCTAGCGAGACAGAACTTTAAAGTGGATAAGTCCGGGACTTAGAAAATGGGTCTTGGATTCGAGTCTGACTGAGTTAATGGGTTATGGATTCGGATTTTGACTGTGTTTTAATATTTTTACTTTTAAAAAACTGATTCGGATATATGCGGATATCCGATCCGTTTATACATATCTATCCGAATCCGAATCCGTATTCGGATATTGTTGCAATTTTTTAAAAATTATCCGAATCTGTATCCGGAATTATCCGGATCCGTTTAATCTGGATTCGGATCATTTCCGGATTCGGAGCGGATATCCGTCGGATAATCCGACTCCGTTTTCAGCCCTATTTATTAGTCCTTAAATAGGATTTCTTGTATATGTTACATAAATATTGGATGTTCATTTCTTCAATTTGCTGGTATGTCATTAAATCTTGTACCAGTAGATTCTTTACCCGAGCCCAGTTGGCGATCTTGTGTGGTTACATGTTCCTATAATGCCTCACATCTCACATGCACGACACCTACCGCTCCATGTCTCTTTCTTAACTGTATGTATCTAAGCACATCTTCTATGACCTGCCATGAGGGTACACCTTGCCATTCTTCTGTCTGTACCGCTTGTACCAGTGATTTACAATCCGAGTATATAAAATTCTGGTTGAAGATCCGTATCTTCTATGAGCTTGTGTACCAATTTGGTAATAAGTAATATGTTCAGTGTTAGCTGAAATAAATTCTGTTTCATTGGCCGGTTATTGTTCCATTTGAGCATTTTTTTTATGCTGCGTTAAAGAAGGGAATATCAGTTGAGTTTTAAATAGTAGATTGAATTTCATGCAGGTAGCATGCTGCTTTCAATACAAGTACAAGTCAAAGAAATCCAGCGTTTGTATTCAGAATGGTGCAACCTCACTTTAATTTTATTACTGTTTCTTTGTGTGACATGTCACATTTCCCAATTTTGAAGATTTTTTCTCTGAATTTTGTCAATATTGAAGATTTTATTACTGTTTCTTTGGCTGGTTTTTATCAATATTGAAGATTTTATCTCTGAATTTTGTCCCAGCCAGAACTGTACGGTCAGTGCTATAGGTGCGAATCTAATCCCAATTTTGTTTGTGTGACATGTCACATGTCAATTTCCCAATTTTATTTGTTTGTTGAATTTATATATTTTCGAATAACTACCAACCAGATTGCCATACTACACACGCTCTCGGCTCTTCTCCTCACATTGATCTTTCAAGGTTTACATTCTTACCATTTTGTACGGGTAATTGCCATTAGGGGTGAAAACGGATTGGATACGTATTGGATAGCGGAAAAATTATATCCATATTCGTTTTATTTTCAGATATGGAAACGAATCTAATATTAGACAAATATACAAGGACGGATTTAGGATTTCATCAGAGAGGGGCAAAAAAATTTCAAATCGGGTTTAAATAGCTTATCGAATTTAAACTCATTAACTAATTGGGTACTCGATAAAAAAACAATGTTTTGGCTTATATTTTCCAATGTTTTGACTTATAATTTATGATGCTTAACTTATAATTCTAATTACCAATCATAATTCAATAAATTTATATTAATTTTAATACTAAATTTAACTCGAATTACAAATCAAACTCTCAAAGAGGGGCAAAAATTTTTCCAGAGAGAGCCAAAGTCGATCGGTATCGATAGATCACTATTAAAATTCAAAATCCAGAGGGGCAGCTACCCCCTGGTCTACTTTGGATCCGCCCCTGCAAATATAGATACAGATATGATCGGATCAGATATTTATTAAAATATATATAATATTATTAAAAATACTAAAATTTATAATATTTATCTAATTGTAATAGTAAATAACATAATCATTTTCACAATATATATTAAATTGCATGATATATATCTAGTATTTAGATACAAAAAATTAAAACTTAAAACCATATCTATATCTGCATATATATTTAAATATCGGGTATCCATATCTAATTTTCAAATTTGAATCAGATATTATCAGCTTTTTTTTTTCACCCGTAATTGCCATTCCTTTTATATTTGAAAATCTCCTCTTTTTTTGTTATTCAATTATGTATATGTTCAGATCTAACTTATTATGTGTTTGCAAGCAAAGGTGCTATTGATGTCAAATCGGAACCTCTAACTATAATTGTGCACAAACTGGATAGATCATGTCCCTACTAGTCAGTTGTTATTAGTTAGGTTCTTTCATTGCATAGAGAGGATTTCTGAATTTGTTGCATGGATCATGTCTGTACCAGTCAACTGAGTACGGTTTTGGGTTTATTTTTTTTGTACATGTACAAGTATCACTTAAATAGACTCTGGATATCGGAATTTCAAGCAACTTTTTTTTTTTTTTTGGAGAAAAACTATAGGCTTGTTGCACAAGATACGATGGAAGCAGCCTGAGTCCGATGTCCATTGAATCCAAAGTAGTTTTAATGAGTTCGCTAACTGTTAGGTTTATTTTAGAATTCGCACCCGCAACTTCGCATCTGCTTTAAAATCCATGTACACAAATCTTAAAGCAAATCTGATGGTTACCAAACTCATTGTAACCACTTTGGGTCCAATGGACATTGGACCAAGCAGATCTCAAGATACGATATGCAAATGATTTATGAGCAGAATAAAACTGTTCCGCCTGTACTGTTTGTTCTTAAATTGGATTCATATAATACTAGACAACCACATGCTGCTAGAATTTGTATCACCTAAGGTAACATAATATTCTTGTTTCTATCTAGACCGTCTAAATATAATCTGCACGAATATTATAGGGGCTTCGTGTGTTTCACCTCGAGCCAAATTGATCCGAATTCTGATCGGACAGTCGAAATCTAAACAGAAATATTTTGTTACCTCAGAGAATATGAATTCCCATGGGCTTGGAGATTTAGATGAGACTTCATCGGACATCGATATGTACAAAATAGAACTGTTTAGATATTTTTGTATTGCATTTGTTCGACATCTGGTGTGAAGAAATAGCTGCACAAGGGATGTGCTACAATAATCGATTTGGAAAATTAATTACTGTGAGATAATGATATTTGTATCAATATATAAAATTTGTCGTCTTAACTTAAATGCATACAGAGTTACAGGCATCCATCTAAATCTTTGAAAATAACCAAAAAAAAAGTCAAATTCCCAATAAAACGAAATGCAGTCTGAATTAAGATCCAATACCAAATCGATAGTGTCTCTCTGTCTGTACCAAATTTTTTATTAATATCCAAAATTAATAATTAATTTTAAAAAATATCTCTTTCGGTTTTTGGGCTGGAATTCAAAATCTGTCCAAATCGGTATTTTTTTTTCTCAGTTTCTAGCTAACTTTCTGACAATAAAGTTTCCAATTAGAAACTGGTCATGATCAGTGAAAATTTCACTGGATTCTAAACCAGCAATTGTATTGTCGATTATAAAGTTTTTTCTTTCTAAAGCAGAAAATGTTATAAATTTTTTTATTGAAATAATAGAAATATTTAATATATTTTTTTGAAAATAGATATAATACTATATAATTTAATTTATTTAGAAAGAATACAATAAATAATCCGGATCAACATTTTCTAGACAGGATTTTTCGCAACTGTAAGAAAATTTAATATATTTACTTGTGTGTTAATAAAAATGCTTGGATTCTAAGTTATTTATCCCAATATTTTTTAAATTATTATATTTTTAATAAATTATTACATTTTTTTCTTTTAAAAGAAAACAACTTAATAAATGGCAATAAAATTGCCGGTGTTAGAATCCAGTGAGATTTTCACTGGTTTTTACCGGTTTTGGAAACTTTATTGTCAGAAAGATAGCTAGAAATCAGAAAAAAAAGTACCGATTTGGATAGATTTTGAATTCCAGCCAATGTTATCAGAACCGGACCGGGCATCAAACCACTAAAGCTTCGGTTTAATGGTTCAATGGTCAGACCGGTGGTTCAACTGGTTCAATTACTGGTTTTTTTAATATATATATAGGAATATGCTAGCATGCTATGCATAGCATAGAACCCCTCCATGCAATGGATTGGATTTCGAGTTTTTAAAATTATAATGGTCGATCCGAACCGTTCATCTTGTTCTCCATATTAATATGTGTTTGGAGACAAAAGTTTACATTTTTTGGAATTTTTTTACTATTTCTTTAGATTTATTGAAAATCGCTGTTTTAAGCAAATCTGTACCATAAAAAACAGCGATTTTCAATAAATCCAAAGAAATAGTAAAAAAATTCCAAAAAATGTAAAATTCGGTCTCCAAACACATATTAATATGGAGAACAAAATGAACGGTTCAGATTGACCATTAAGATTTTCAAAACTCAAAATCCGAGCCGTTACATGAAGGGGTTCTATACTATGCATAGCATGCTAGCATGTTCATATATATATATATATATATATATATATATATATAACTTATTTTCAAAAATTAAAATTTTCATCCTATCCAAAACATCGAACTTATACAATATGTCTTTTTGTCATCACAGTACATTAATGAAATTGAATCGAAGTATATGGTCACATTATATCAATGTTATCAGAACATGACTAGACATTGACCCGAAAAAGTTTCAGATTAACAGTTCGTTGGTCCGACCAATGGGTCAAGGTTGGATCGTTGATTTTTTTAAATTTATATATTTATGAGATATATTATCAAAATAAATATGTTTTTATCTAGTAAAAATCACACATACATATGAAATAATAACTATAAATTTATAGATTAGTTAAAATTTTATCACCCAAAAATATATTGAAAGTACTTATTTGATCAAGAAATGACAAAATATTTTTTTTTTGGAGAGAAAATATAGCATCCCATTATTATAAATTTTGTATGATGAATTTAGGATTTTACAGTACCAAATTTCATACATATGTAAATAATAACAATTATTGTTTCAAGATGTCTATATCAATAGTTGTGATGTATTATGGATATTATACTTGATTCACTCTTTTATAATATCTAAAAACAATGGTCCTTTACAAAAAATGTATGAAATAAAAAGAGTATAATTTATGTTGATGTGACTGGAATTTATTCATTTACACCCATATTCATATAGTACAACATGACCTTTTTTTTTAGGGAAAAAATCTTAGGCGTAGTACAACAGGACCTGTTACTCTCTCTCTCTCTCTCTCTTTCTTTTTCACGTTACCCGTGAAAAGTATACTAGATTTAAAACCGGGGCTTTTTTTTGTATAACTGGTTCGCGGTTTCCGAACAAAAACCAGTTAATTAAGTCTGTTTTTCCGGTTCAATTTACAGAGGTGATATTTTATACGAACCGAACCGGTCAGTTGACCGTTTCCGATTTTTTCCGGTTCAACTGACTGGTCCGGTCCGGTTATAATAACACTGATTCCAGCACAAAAGGGAGTATTTTTTAAAATTAATTATTAATTTCGGATATTAATAAAAATTTCGGCTCTCTATATATAATATGCATTAAACAGGCAAATCAACGAAGGAACGTCATATTTCTCCTTACTAGTACGGTAGGGAACCCGATAAATAACAGTACCATTAAAATTCAGGCATTTTTTTCCCATTTTTGTTAGGAAACAAAATTAGAGCTCCAAAATATTTTATAGCATTCGTTTTCAATTTATTGGGTTTGTAAAATTATAAATTTGAGGAAATCGTATTATAAATTTCTAATTTTAAACTGTACAATCACAGTATAATTATATTAATTATATCGAAACAATGTGAGAATTCACATCTAACAATTTTAATCCGGAATATATAGAATCCGGACTTTCTCAAAATATATTTTGCACAAGTTCCTTCGCAAGACCTCATTGTGAGGTTTCTGAAAATAAATCAGCTAAAATTTCGAGATCGGATACTGTTCACCCTAAAATTCTTGCAATCCGAAATCCAGCCATCAAATATTTTTTTAGAACGAATCTCAAAACATCTGGTTTTTTCTTGGACGTCTTTCGGAACAGTTCGACGGCTGTATTCGAATTGTAAGAATTTCAAGATGAACAACACTGACCTCAGATTTCAACAGATTCGAATCCGAGGTTTCTTGGTACATAACAAGCGAACGACGAAATCATGTTATACCCACAGAAAGTTACACTATCCGTGTGATTTATGTAGCATAGTAACAGTAAAAACAAGATGTTCATAACTTTTTCATTTTCAATATCATAATTAATCTCCGACATGTTTCTTATGAGATAAAGGTCTCAATTTTATTTAATTCTCTACAAATATTCATTTAAGGTTAACAATGATCCACAATGACTGTCAATCAACTAAGTTTGATTATAAAAATATATAGCGGTGTCACCTAAAAAAATGAAATAAAATTAAATTAAAAGAAAACAATTTGTTTTAGGAAAATTTTACAAAGTGTTATTCTTTTTCAAAACATAGAACAAAATATCCTCCTCCCAAAATTTTTAACAAAATGCTCCTGTGAACTCCACTTGTTCTCTCTCTCCCTCTCACTCCTCTATATTTACTCTCATTTATTATTTGCATGAGTAAAATATACAACTGTGATTTCATTATAGTTTTAAATAATTTTTATTTTATGTGTATAAATGATTTAGAATTAAAAAAAGTGTGAAATTTTATTTGCTAAAATGAAAAAAATCAGAAAGTATAATATTAACATATATATATAGAGAGAGAGTGTGTGATTTCATTATAGTTTTAAATAATTTTTATTTTATGTGTATAAATGATTTAGAATTTAAAAAAGTGTGAAATTTTATTTGCTAAAATGAAAAAAATCATAAAGTATAATATTAACATATATATATATAGAGAGAGAGAGAAGGGTTCAAATGCACTCAAATGCACTCTATCATTTTTCTCCGCTTTCAAAATCGGAATAGTCAATCTGAACCGTTAGATGCGATCTGTATATTAATATGTGCTTGGTGACCAAATTTTATATGTTTTGGAATTTTTTTACTATTTATTAAGCCACTTTGAAAAATCGCTGATCCAATGGTCCAGAAAATGTAAAATCAGCGATTTTCAAAGTGGCCTAATAAATAGTAAAACAATTCCAAAAAATGTAAAATTTGGTCTCCAAGCACATCTTAATATATAGATCGCATCTAATGGTTCGGATTGACTATTCGGACTTTGAAAACGGAGAAAAAAGATTTGAAAGATAGAGTGCATTTGGGTGCACAAAAATTTGGGTGCATTTGAACCCTCCTTATATATATAATATCTAACATATGAGTCTTTTAAAAAATTATTATAAGAATTGGTGTTAATTTATTTTATGAAAAAGAAGTATCTAACATATAAATGCTTTTAACTTTAAATGATTTATTTTATCAATAATAGATAAATAATAGTAAACAGTAAAAAACATATTTCTATATAAATTATCTAACATATAAAAAAAAAAACGATTTACTGTTAAAAGATATTTTTAGAAACATTTCTGATCAATCTAACATGCGTACGTTAAAAATAAATATCTTATGTATGTACAACAAAAATGCATACGTTAAAAACATTTATATGTTAGATACTTTTTTTTCATAAAATAAATTAATATCATTTCTTATAATAATTTTTTAAAAGACTCATATCTTAGAAATATTCTACATATATTAATTTTTTAAAAGACTCATACGTTAGAAATATTCTACATATATGTTAATAGGGTTGGGCTAATTTGCTGCCGACAACATTTTAGCCGGAGGTGATGCCGCTCTTTTTTATTTTTGTGATGTCCAAAAAATAAATCCAAACCGTTAGATGTTTAATCTATATTAAAATATACTTGGAGACCAAATTTTACATTTTTTGGAATTTTTTTACTATTTATTAAGCTGGTTTGAAAACCTCTGATTTCAATAAATTTCTGCAGCATTGAAATCAGCGGTTTTCAAACCATCTTAATAAATAGTAAAAAATTTCCAAAAAATATAAAATTTGTCTCCAAGTAGATTATAGTATAGATTAAACATCTAACGGTTTGAATTTTTTTTTTGGACACCACAAAATAAAAAAAAGGCTGATAGCATCGGCAGCAAAAGTGCTGCAGGCAGCAAATTAGCCACAGCCATGTTAATATTATACTTTCTTATTTTAGCAAATAAAATTTCATATTTATTTTTTTATTCTAAATCATTTATATACATAAAAATAAAAATTATTCAAAACTATAATGAAATTACAACTGTATATTTTACTTATGCAAAGAATAAATGAGAGTAAATATGGAGGAGTGAGAGGGAGGGAAAGAAAGTTAACAAGTGGGGTTTACAAAGACATTTTATTAAAAAATTTAGAAAAATAATATTTTGTTCTATGTTTTGAAAAGAAATGACACTCTGTACAATTATAATCAAACTTAGAAATCAATGCAGCAATATAATACTATAAGCGAACTACATAATTAATGCAGCAATTTAGAAAGCAGCAGGTGATTGACAGAAATAAGATGTGGATCCGATCTAAGATTTTTTGAGCCGAAACTTTTATTAACATTCAAAATTAATAATTAATTTCAAAAACGTCCCTCTTATATGCTAGAATTCGAAATACGGCCAAACTGGTATTTTTTCCCCGGTTTCTAACTAATTTTCCGGAAAAAATTCCTGTTTTGAAACTAATCAAAAAACCGGCACAAAAATTACCGGTTTTTATCACCGGCTTCTAAATTTTTTTTTTTTTTACAAAACATAAAAATTTATAATTTATTTATTTTTATATTGAAATATTAAAAATATTAAATAGATTTCTTTGAAAATAGATGAAATACTATATAATTTGATTTATTAGAACGATTGCGACAAATAACACGGATCAATATTTTTCAGGTCGGATTTTTCACGGTTGTAAAAAAAACAATATATTTCTTTGTGTGTTATTGGAAAAAATTAATAAAAATGCTTTAATTCTGAGTTATTGGTCCCGGTTCAAAAGTCACTTCTAGAAAAATACATAAAATATTGTGATCCTTCTATTTTTGAGAAAGCAAAAATATCTCTAACATAACTCTGACAAATTGGATATTAAATAACTTGAAGTTTTTTTTTCAAACATAGAATGATCACAATATTTTACGTATTTACCTAGAAGTGAATTTTGAACCGAAATCAATAACTCATAATCTAAGCATTTTTTTTTTCAATAACACAAAGAAATATATTAATTTTTCTTACGGCCGTGAAAAATCCAGTCTGAAAAATATTGATCTGGATTATTTGTTGCAGTCTTTCTAATAAATTAATTTATATAGTATTCCATCTATTTTAAATGAAATATATTAAATATTTATAATATTTCAATAAAAAATATAAAATTTTATATTTTGTAAAAAAAAATCTTTAGAAACCGGTGATAAAATCCGGTAATTTTATTGCTGGGTTTGATCAGTTTCAAATTGAGAATTTGTTTGTCGGAAAGGTAGTTAGAAATCGGAAAAAAAAATATTGATTTGGATAGATTTCGAATTTCAGCACAGAAAGGGATAGTTTTTTAAATTAATTATTAATTTTGGATATTAATGAAAAATTCGGTGTTTTGAGATTAACTAAACGTGAATTGGACAACAAAACTTGAAGAACCAGCGGAATAAATATATGCAGGCCCGATTGAATGTGGTAAAAAATCGTGCTAATCCGAGCGAGCTACTATTATGAACTATTATTCTACATTTGAATATATTTAAAAGTAACCAAAATAAACTATTCTTTATTTGTCTTTTATAAATTAACATACTATTTTATTAACTCAACTAAAAATTAAATTAACTCGCTATTTCAAATTTAGATTACCACACTATTCTCACTAATTCAAACAATTCTCTTTCATTTATTCCTACTACGTCCACCAAAAAGTAATTAAGATTCAAATGCTCTGCCGTGAAATGTCATTACAAATTCCCTCGGCCTTTCCAGTTTCTACTTAAATATAAATTGAGAATAGCATTCGTTACTTACTGGTTAGTGGTTAGCATTAAGTCACGATTTACAACCCAATAGATCAATTATTGATTGACAAAAATGTGAATTTTGTACGTAGGAAGTTTCAATGCTGTTAACTAAAATATTTTTTCATTTAAAAAATAAAAAGGAATCATTTTGATGTACTACTAAGAGACGTAGTAGAGTTAGATTTTTTTTTTTAATTATGTATTATACATAATAAAAAAGAAACTGTTTACAAGTTATGTGTACAGTGTTAAGCAGAAATAGAGGAAGAGTAGCTTTTACAGAATACAATATTTTACACGCCGTCTCTGGCGCACTTAATTAATAGTTAATAGGGTGCAAACAGACTGGATATTATCTGATCTGAATCGGTTATGTATCCAAAAATTAAATAAACATGTGAATATGAATTTAAATTTTAATTATCTGTATCTGAATAATAGATATATACTATATAGTTTAAGATATATTATGGATAAATTATGTTATTCACAATTATAATTATATAAATATTATAAATTTTAATTTTTTTTAATACTTATTTAATAAATAATAGTATTGAAAAAAGATGTCCCATCTGTATCTGTGTACAACAAGTAAAAGTAAATACAGATATAGTTTTAATCACTATCTAATTCGTATTCGATCAGTTTGCACCCCTAGGCAGCTCACTCATACTGTACGGAAAGTTTTTGTTGGAGTTGTTTGTTGTTTTTTTCGGTAAAAGTTGGAGGTCAAGCCATCCAATTATTTAATATCTCTGTTATTACAACAAAAAAATTATCTTATTCAGGTTTTGAACCCATGGAGTTTAAATTAAACTAGATATTTTAATAATTATTAATTTGAGGAGTGAGAACCATAATTATATTTTCAAATTGAGTTAATAATTATTAACAAAAAAAATAAAATTATAGACGTGTTACTACTTTTATGTACTTGGTGACTACCAAATTTTATGAAATTGTAGTTCGCTTTTTGAAATTTACTTTAATTCAATTTTTTTTAAAGTAAGATAATTCTAAAATAAATACATCTCAAAACCATATAGATTAGTGATATTAACTTAAAACAAATTCCATATAAAAACATCCTAGGATACCATATAAATAAATAAATAATGTGACAAGATTAAATGCTACAGTTACTTTTCTGTATTTATAATTTAAACACCATTTGTTGTTCCAATAAAATATTTTTGTAATTAATTAATGTTAAAGTTTACATCTGATCCCATCACTGTAGTAACATGTTATAAAAGTAAACGGTAGTAAATTAGAAGGAAAATTTTCTTAACGAGAACACACTGATTGTAATTGCCGTTGAATTTTCAGATCGGATCTTAGAATTGTGATTTCTTTTCGGGTTTTAAATGCCGAGTAACGTGAGTTACGTGACAGATATTTTGTCAACGTATTCATAAAATTATTCTCAAATGATGTCATTAAATCGTTGTAAAGTATTCGTGTTAGATCAAACGGTTGGCATAAGAGCTGCTGGTGGGACCCCTACATACCATGCATGATTAGAACCGTCAGGACGCGGCGAGAACTCAGCTAAGCCGTCCGTTTCTCCAGATCAATCGATCGGGTTTCCGCGTCTAAAAAATCCAAACCACGACTAGCATCTGATCCTTTGTTTCCTTATCTGACAAGCGTTTCGTGTGGAGTGGTGACAAGGAACTCCTAAATTATAGTAACATGATCATACTGACAAATGAATAGTTCGAATTCGGTTCATCTAAGTCAAAAATTTGTGTTTCAGAAATAATTTTAGTACCAAAAGGTAGCCAAAAAAAAAAAAACCGAAACCTCCGCCCCTCCAATTTTTTTCCACGTTTTATTAATGAATAAAATGAATAATACATTTATTTGTGTTTTATTCTATATTCAGTTCGGAAATGTCAAAAAAACAAATCATTACTCAACTTTTCGCGTACCATGTTACTATGAACATGACTCACGTTTTATTCATGAATAAGACATTTTTTGAGGTTCTTCGAACTGAATGGTGAATAAAAAGACATAATTATTTTTGCATTTAATTATTCGCATACCATGTTACTATGAACACGACTCATGTTTTATTCACGAATAAGACATTTTTTTGGAGTTTTCGAACCGAATGACGAATAAAACGACCGAATTATTTTAGAATAAAATGCGAAAAAAAACACGAACTTTTTTTTTGTTAATTTTTAAATTTTTTTTGAGTTTCTTTTTTGCTACCTTATGGTACTGAATCATTTCTGAATCACGAATTTTTAACTCTGTCGAACCGAATCTGAATAATTCATTTGTTACTATACTCCTAATCAATAATCATAGTGACAAAGGAATTATTTGAATTCGATTCAACGGGATCAAAATTTCATGATTTAGTAATACTTCATGTATAATCCGAAAATTATTCGGTCCCACAAGAGAAGGAAACAAATTGTGTTTTATTCACAAATAATTTGTAAAATTCGTTTTGTTCACAAATTATTGGATAAAAATGCGATCAACTACATAATTTATTATTCAATTCAAAAATACTTTAAAAATCATTTTATTAGTGAATAAAACACAAAAAAAATATTATTATGCTCCAAAAGAAACCTAAAAATAGTTCACGGGAATGCACAGGTTGATGCACAGAAAAAATGCACCGAGAAATCAGTTTTCTACTTTTAGTCAACTTTGTAATCGTCATTAACAAACAAAAGATGCCTTTCTCCAGTGGAGATATCATGGATACATCCGTTCAACACCAAACGTCTCCACGTCACTCACCTTTCTAAATCAAACGGTTTAGATTTCCACGTTCAAAAGCCAGTACCCAATTGGATAGGCTTGGTGACGTCTCAAGGAGTACAGAATCTTCGATTGAAAGTTGAAATGGAGTGGAGCAGAAAAGTAACAAAAATCTTCCAAAATTGGGCCCATGTGGCACCAGCATATGCCTCCACAGCTTCGGACCTCAACCAGAAACTTAACCCAACCCAAACCCTGGTTAATCTGTCCTCTTCAATTCACGCCACGTGTCAATAATACACGCTCAGGATCAACTGCCTTTATGAAAACCTCTCTATAAATCTCACCAACCCTCATCCTCCCTTATCAACAAAGACAAAAGCCCTAAACCAAAAATCTTGTTTGAACACTTGATCAGTACCTCACCTCTCAGAAATGGCAAACCCTAAAGTTTTCTTCGACATGAAGGTCGGTGGCGCTCCGACGGGTCGGATCGTGATAGAACTGTTTGCTGACACTGTTCCAAAAACCGCTGAGAATTTCAGAGCTCTCTGCACTGGAGAGAAAGGCATGGGGAAATCAGGCAAGCCTCTGCACTTCAAGGGCTCCAAGTTCCACCGCGTGATCCCTCAATTCATGTGCCAAGGTGGCGACTTCACCCGCGGTGACGGCACCGGCGGCGAGTCGATCTACGGTGAGAAATTTGCGGATGAAAATTTCATTCACAAGCACACCGGACCTGGTATCCTGTCCATGGCGAATGCTGGTAAGAACACCAACGGATCTCAGTTCTTCATCTGCACTGCCAAAACTGAATGGCTCGATGGGAAGCACGTGGTCTTCGGCCAAGTGGTGGAGGGACTCGATGTGGTGAAGGCGATTGAGAAGGTGGGGAGTGGTAGTGGGAAAACCTCAAAGCCTGTTGAAATCGCTGACTGCGGTCAGCTGTGTTAGATCTGTTTGACTTGATGCCTAGCTGAGTGTAGCACCTGTAGTAGTAGGTTTAATGGTGCTTGAATAATTGTGGGGTTAAGCTGGGATTTACCTAGTGTTTACGTTTTATTCTGTCTTGTCTGATGTCGTGCGTGGGGTGTTGCGGGTTTGAACATCCATCTCTAGTTCCTGTTTTTTAGTCTGGATCTTTGAGTCGGTTTAGTCTGATATCCTTGGATTTAAGGAAGCAATAAAAGATTAGCGTTTCATATCTGTTGAAAAAAGAAAAAATCTTGTTCTGTTACGAGAATTGCTGGATTTACATAGGCTTAGATTTTGTGAACTGATTTTAATTTTTAGCTGCGAATCTGATATAGAAGATATCTCTCCCTTTAATGATCATAATAAAGTTGCACTGTCGGATTATCTCAAAATAATTAATCACAAAGTCGCATCTCTTTTGCACGGATATCTATATAAATTGGCGTGCACGAATATTTATACCGGACAAAATCACTTTAATTTGGAAAAGTGGATAAAGGTTCCAGACAAATAACCCCACAATTCGCGAAAAAGCTTCCGTGTCAATAATTGTTTGGTCCTTTTGATTGCTAGTCGGCACGTGATAATTATTTACCCCTTTTTCTACTGTACTTTTGGATAACATTTTGGATTTGAATATCGTTCACCTCTTTCAAAAAATGCCTTTGGAAATATTTAACAAAGGGCAAAATTATGATTGCAAAAGTATTGTCTTCTTTTAAGAATTTTTTTTTCATAAACCATAGTTAATAAAACAAATTTTACGGAATTGGTTTTTTTTTTTTTCAAAAATCACAAGAACCGTATGGTCCTTACGGTCTCCAAAATTGCATTTTTTCAGACCGTAGAGACCATACGGTCTTACTCTATTTAAAAAAATAAACATATTTTTTTTAATTTTTTGTATTAAAATATTAGAAATATTAAATATATTTATTTAAAAATATATGAAATATAATATAATTTGATTTATTAAAAAGACTGCAACAAATAACCCGGATCAATATTTTTCAGGTCGGATTTTTCTCGGCTGTAAGAAAAATTAATATATTTCTTTGTGTTTTTAGAAAAAAATAAAAATGCTTAGATTCTGAGTTATTGATCCCGGTTCAAAAGTCACTTCTAGGTAATTCAGAAAATATTGTGATCCTTCTAGTACATTTAATTTATGAAAAGTTGTATCTATTTTTGAAAAAAACAAAAACTTTAAGTTATTTAATGATTATTATTGAAAAAGAATTCTCAAAACAGATACAACTTTTTATAAATTAAATGTCCTAGAAGGATCACAATATTTTCTAGATTATCTAGAAGTGACTTTTGAATCGGGATCAATAACTCAGAATCTAAGTATTTTTATTTTTTTCCAATAACACATAAAAAAATATATTAATTTTCTTACAGCTGCGAAAAATCCGATCTGAAAAATATTGATCCGGGTTATTTGTTGCAGTCTTTATAATAAATCAAATTATATTATATTTCATCTATTTTAAAATAAATATATTCAATATTTCTAATATTTTAATACAAAAAATTTAAAAAATTTAAAAAATTTCTGTTTTAAAAAAAAAAATGGTAAGACCGTATGGTCTCTACGGTCTAGAAAAATGTAATTTTGGAGACCGTAGGGACCATACTGTCCTTGTGGTTTTTGAAAAAAAAACCAATCATATTGGTTCCGTAAAATTCGTTTTTATTAATTATGGTTTATGAAAAAAAATTCTTCTTTACTTGAACCTTTGTTCTTCAATTATATGGGAATATATGGTGTGGACATAAATTACCGGAATATATTTTGGACTAGGTCAAAAGTTGGGATAGGTGCGATAAATTATCTTGGAAATATTGAAAACGAAAACTGAAATATAGTGGAAGTCTATTCTGGGTTACTGTTCTTCAGTTATGATGGAACCAAATTCTCTGCTCTCTTGTGGGCTGGATTTGTCCAATTGAGTTGAGGTCAATTCAATTTTTGAATTTTGGATTCGGATCATCCGATTCTAATCTGTGATAATTTATTTGAAGTGGAGCACACACATCTCAAAGGATCCGAATTCCAAAGTGATCTCAAGCAACGGATTCGAATTAGATGGTCTTGATCCAAAATCCAAAAGTTGTGTTACTTTAGGGGATCCGGACCTCATTCAATTTGACCAATTTTTAGTTGACACATAGCATATCTTTTTAATTAAATTATATTTTTTTTAGTAGAAAGGGGTAACTTGCATATTTTCTTTTCCCCGTCTCTTAGCCTTTCAAATTCATAAAAAGTGGGAATCTACTAGTAATCTTTCTTCTTCAATTCTTCTGACAACTTATTCCATTTTTTTTAATGAAAGCCCGCATACTTTACTAAATATGAAACAGTACATTACATCTTACATCTAGAAGAGAAAATGGAAAGCCTAACTTAATCGGTTACCTTTGATAGGCACTTGAAAATTAAAAGAACTTAATCAACTACATGAGATCTCGCACAGGACGGGACCTCAATGTGCTGGACTCTCTTTTGCTAATTTTGTTTCTAGTAAACAACCGTTCATCAATTGTCTCTATGATTTGCATTTGATGACTAAATTCTTGACAATCCATCCCATTTACCAGTAAATTAAAAGCACTCATGATTTGTCTCTTTTTACTAGTAAATGGAGCAACGGAGCAGCTTTGATTAAAACAGCCATATTAGGCAATAGAATATTTTGTGGAAATTGATTAGGTGACTTATCACCTTGATTCCATCAAGATAAAAAATAAAAAAAAAAACAAAATAGAACCGACTATATGAAAAATCTAGAATTTACAACAAAAAATAAAAAAAAACTTAAAAATAAAATATTTTGCAACTTGATTGAACTCAAAAAGTTCTAAGACAAGAGATTGCTTAAGCTTTGAATTTTTTTTTTCTCATTGCTGGTAAAGAGAAGAGAAGAGGAATAATTTTGAATTTGAAAGGTGAAGAGACGTGAGAAAGAAAATGTACAAGCTAGAGTTTTCTACTAAAATAAATTAATTAAAAAGATATACCATGTGTCAACTAGAGATTGACTAAATTAAAGAAGGAAAGTTACAAATAGATCCTCAATTTTTCTGAATTTGGAAGGTGAAGAGACGGAAAAAAAAAATGCAAGCTACAACTTTCTACTAAAAAAATAATTTAATTAAAATGGTATGTCAGATGTCAATTAGAGATTGATCAAATTGAATTGGGGCAGGAAAATCCTGCCCATAGGGGCAGAGGATTTGGTTTCAGTTATGATCTCTATTTGTATGCAGAAATATGTGTTTGATATTATGATTTATGATTTCAAAATTAAGGAAATTTTCATGGAACTTTGCAATTGTGTACAATTTGGTCAAATAGTGATATACATATTCATGGATCAAACATATTCTAAAGTTCGTCAGATTCTGGTGTTAATAACAGTTTTCATTTCTTAATCCCCGGTATTGGATTGGTTTCTACTTTCTAGTGATGACCATAGCTTTTTAATAAAACTATTAGCCAACCATTTCAATTATCTGGCATGAGACGAAACACTCAACTAACCCACACTGCTAAATCTTTATTCAAATAAACCAAAACAACACCTTGATCTCTGCTCCATTTCACATTGAAAAAAATTAGACACACCAAACCCTCTTGTAAAACCCATTTTAAACCCCCTGTGGCTATACTGATCCGACCTCAGCCTTGATCGTACTTGCTTATTATTTTGGAGTTTACAGAATGCATCCCAGCTCTGTTTATGTTCTCCTCTCCTGTATCCTCCTCCTATCACCACTTTCAGCATCCAATATACATTCAGGCTCAGACATTTCACCTTTCCCTCCCGTCGATGGATTTCAAACACCTGATTCACCTGACAGCAGTGAAAACTTTGCCGTGCCACCGCCACCTCCATACCAAGATGATACATTAGGATCACCTCCAGCTGGCAATGTTTTGCCGGGATCTCCATATTTGCCATTTGTACAACCCCCATCTCCACCTATTGATGAGACCCCACCTACACCACAATTGCCCATCATATTGCCGCCTCCATCTGACGGTTCGATTCCTGACTCGCCACAATTACCTTTAGCATCACCGCCTACTGTCGGTTCATTGCCTCAATCACCACAATTACCTTTTGCATCGTCACCTCCATTGTATAATACATTGCCGGGTTCTCCGCATTCGCCATTAGCATATCACCATCCAATTGGTACGCAACCGTCGACGTCAATATCACCGGCTCCGTTTGGTGTTTATCCAAGCGGACAAAACCAAGGTCAACAATTTGGGCAAGCTAATAGTGGCCTCTTTGGGCAGCAACAAGATTCGAATAATATACCGTTCAGTGGGGAATATGGCGGTTGTAGTTCGACAATGGTCGATTTGATAGGAACTACCATGGTACTAATTGGCCTGTTGTTGATTTCTTGGGTTTGATCTGTTTAGACAGTGAGATTGAAAACGAAAGATTCAGTTATGTGATGATTGATAAATGTTTTACACTTTGGTAATGTTTGGTGTTTGCAATGTATACTTTTTTTTGGTGTTTTATTGGGAATTTTTAATATATATTAAAATTGGAAATTAGTGAAAGAATTTCTGTTGGAACATGTATCAAACTGCTGTATCTTTTGAGTATCTTACTAGGATCTTTTGAGTATATAAAATGGCTAGAAATGTCATTGAAATTGAATGGAGAAAGACGTATGGAGAAATAGAACATGTATCAACTGCACTAATATTAAAGGTCCCTCTAAATCTAAAGCAGGAGCCGGATTAACTCCGTTTAAAATCAGACGGTTGAGATCTCAAAAGATTCCTTTTTGAGTTAAATGCAGAGGATATGCATTCTTTTCGGTATTAGGTGTATGCTTTCGGTGATTGGATAGATTGGGCTCCTTGGGCTCTACGCCTAGAAATCCAATGATGAAATTAAAGCTCATAAACTCTTGGCCTGTAAATTGGGAAAATAAAATCAACAGTTTTTTCTTTCTACAGAATTTTGAAATATTCAACATGTCCTGAATGGGCGATATTTAGACACGTTTGTGATCCTGCTTTGATATGCAACCCCTCCTGATGGGTACCTTTTTATTTCTTTTTGGGATATGGCCAACAAATTTATTTGCGTGTGACAAATCTTAAAACGACCATTGAATTTAAAAAAGAGAAAATTTAAAATGTTCTCCATAATTTTAAAATAGACCCTGCATTAAATTTGATGAAATTTGAAAAACAATTGGTCATGTATTAGACAATTTAAAAAAGAGAAATATTCTGGTCCTCAAGCCATTAGACCCGAGCACGTCCCCAATTAGTTAAAAAAAAAAAAAATCTTCCAATGTTGTGTAACTTCAATTTCCAGCTTATATTCAAACATTTAAAACTATGTTTATAACATTTGAAAATGTTACTCATAAACATTTGAATATCTATCTAAAAGTATTTATAGATAGTTTTAACTCTTAATTATTTTTGCCTTCAAGTCAAAAAAGAAAATATTATTTTCACACACTTTTTTTATTTTTTATGTGATCATTCTAATCTATTTTTTTGACGATCCGTGATGAATTTTACGAATCTAAAAATACGAACATTTTATATTCCATTTTATCTTTCAAATAAGATCCATTAAGAAATACTTTTGAGTCATTTTGAAGTCATTTGTTTTTTTTAAGTAAAACTCATGAGCACTTTAGATTTTCAAGTTTTTAAATCTCAGTCTACAACCATTAAATTTTTTAAGGCTTTGTACATGAGGTTTATATGTTTTGTACATGTAGTGTTATTGTTGAGGTTTATACGCTTTGAAATGTTATTGTTGAGGTTTAAATTATTGTACATGAGGTTTATACGCTTTATTCTAGAGATTTGAAGTGTTATTAATGAGGTTTATATGCTTGTACATGAGATTTATATGAAATATTTGAAGGCTTGTAACAGAGGTTTAAATTGTTTTGAAGCAAAATAAAAAAATTGAAAGTCACATAGATTTAAAGTGGTAAAAAAAAGACAACACAAATATAACTTGAAAGTTATTCTTTATGGATCTCATTGAAAAAAAATTCAAGTGAAAAACGTTAGTATTTTTAGATTCGCAAAACTCATTATGGATCGTCGAGAAAATAAATGAGAATGGTCAGAGAAAAAAAAAAAGTGGGTGAAAAGAATCTTTTCTCTCTTGGCTTAAAAAAAAACTAGTTAGAAGTTAAAACTATTTAAATTTAGAATTTAAATGATTTCATATATATATTTAAATGCTTGCAAGTAACACTTTAAAATATTATAAATATAGCTTTAAATGTTTGAATATTAGTGCTGAAAATAGAAATTAGAAAATATTGAAAGTTTTTTCTATTAAACTACTTAAAGGATGCGTTCGAAAATTTTGTTTGAGGTACAATTATCAGGTTTCTTTTAAAAAACTATATGATTCAATTTATCTCAACTTGATTCCCAACTAAATAATTTTCGAATTCTTAATAAATTTTAGAAGTAAACTATTTAAAATACAATATATCTAGATTTTTTTTATTTAATAATATTTTATCAATTTTCACGAGTATCAACTATCAATATCAAATAAACATCAATACATCCTTTTCCTTATCTTTTAACGGATCCCTTATACTGTTTTAAGAGATATATTAATATGGGCCTACATCTCATCACATAAATTGTTCGTTTCCCGACACATCTCATCATATTCTTATTTTTTGGTTAGTCTCATCATCATATTATTGTTGCTGTCATTGTCGATATTAAAATGCATTCAGGAAGTAGGATTCCTTATAGCAGTACTGGATGTAATAAACTAGATGGCGAGTCATTGACAAGTAAAAATATTACAAGAGCAAATGGCATTTTGCGAAACCAATTGGTGGGGTCCAGATGTCAACGCCTTAGTACATATGCACCACAAAGGCACAGCCGCACAACTGATCTGGAGATTATCCATGTCATTGTCATTTTTTCCTATTGGTTTATTGCTTTGCCAAGTGCATTTGCCTCGCGGTAAAGGCTGCCATTATCTCTATATTTTTTTTTTCTTTTTTTAATGATCTTATGAATATTTAGTCCAGTTGTGACTGTTTTTGTTCATGTACTAGTGCAAAATAAAATTTGAAGACAGCAAAAATCCTCGCAAAGCATTATATTTGATAGATGGTTTTCTCTCTTATAGTAGAATGCATGATTCCTCGTATATTCCACGCTGATACAAAATAAATAATAAATAAATAAAATCCAGAACCATGGTCCCTGGATCAATGATGAGCTGTAGATAATTTTTTAGTTCAACTAATCTAGTGAGATGCTTCCAGTTGTTCACTAATTAAGGGAACAAGAGTGACCATCACTAATTGAGGGAACACGAGCGATATATTTAGTATTATTGCTGATACACGGTTTTATTTAGCAAATTTAGAACGTTTTATGTTAGGAAAAAACAAAAACCTTATTCTCTTGTTTGCAAGGGTGATACAATTTTCCAACTTTTGCACTTCATGAGTAACAACATATCATGTCATATATTCATCATTGAAGCATATTCTACCAGAATATTTTTAGGAATCGCTTAAACTTCGTACGAAAGAGCTTATAATTTTTCTTACACAATTGCAGAATTCAAGTTCCAACCACAGCTCAAATCTTAAAAACAGAGGTTCTGAAGACAAGTAACGCTTCTAATTAACGCCAAAATACGTACTTCAATAACACAAATCTTATTTTTCTGTACAACTAAAGCAAATAAGAACACAACACAACCCTGTCCCAAATTCCCAACGTACCCTCTATAAACAATGAAAGAATACCAACAAATACAATTCCAGAATCACTATTTCTAGAAATTCACAATGACCACAGAACAAAACTCAAACCAGAGAACAACCTTACTTGATTTTGATTCTGGTAAATTTGAGGATCATAAGGCACAATTTAATTATAAATTACATAGCCACAATCACATTTCAGTAAAGAACGCCACTGCATCTCAAGCGGGAGCCTTACCTTCAATCCTGGCATGAGTCAAACCAGCACAAGCATCGACGAAATCCTCGTCGATGAAATCTGTAGAGAAAATCTGCAACCGATCTGCAATTCCTTTTGCAAATGCTTGTGTAATGAACAGACGAGCAAAAGCCTGTATTCTTCGTGTCACCGGCTTCACACACACAATTGGGTTATCGGGCTGAGGAGTCGCCGTGTTCTCAACCCGGTAAAAGTACCGCCTATCTTTTACCGGCGGCTGTTTCCCCAAAAAGTCCATGTTGCTCTCGAACTTTTTCTCGGGCAAGTCGGTGTCGATCCAGTTGTCTTTCAAGTAACTGCCATTCCATAACGTGTCACCGTGATTTGGTGCCGGGGTTTTCCTCGGTTTCCACACGCAAATAACTCTTTTAGGGAGAATTTCAGCGATTGTTTTGTGAAATACTGCATCATCTTGTTGTATTAGATACTCACCTGAAAATAAGAAAATTTTTTTTTTATCAAAAATAACTCAAAAAATAGAAAAAAAATTACAACTCAATAATAGTCTTTTGACATTGTGCAATGTTTACCAAGCTGATCGTTGAGGTACTTGGCAAAGTCGGGTGGGTCTTCTTTGCCGAACTCAGTGCGAATCTCGAGAATTATGATCTCAGATTTCGTCTCAGAGAGAAATTTCTTCACATCATTTATCACCACATCCACTGAATAAGTTGATAGTATGCCGTGGCACACGCGTCTATCCTGCTGTACACGTATGTCTAGCACCCGTGTGCCTTTAACAAGCTGTCTATATATTGAGCAGTTCTGACACTGTGCAAAGGGCCTTGAGACAAATCTTATACCGATCTTGTTTGTGGCAGAATCATGTGTACCTGGCCAGACGACTTGGTACAAATGGAGTCGGTCAGGGCCGAGGCCTTCCATCCAATTCTTTCGGTCTGATGGGTGGAAGTCGGAGCCCGGAAACTGGTCACCTGATGTTTTGACTAATGTATGCAAGGCCTTTTTCTCCGTTGTCACGAGATGACGATGCTCCTTTTGCTTTGAGATTTGCGTACCCATGATGGTTGATAGGTTGGTGTGGTGGAGAGGATAAGAAAGGTCTTCCCAGGGAAGGTGGGGGTTTGTGTTTTGTGTATTAAGAGGAAAGGATGATATTGAAGGTTTATAGTTAGGTGTGGAGATAATTATTTTTTGGTTTGATAGTAACGCGCTTCGGTTCCTCTACCCAATTCAGGACAATATATAAATTATTAATAGCCTATGACGTGGCACGATGCTATACCAAGTTATGCCTATTTGTGATAAGGTACAATATAAGATAAATTTTGCCAATAGTTTGTGTACTAGATAAATTGCAATACACTCACAAATTGTAACATGTTTTACATGTTTGTCAAACATAGTTAACATGCATGTTAAATGTTTTTTGCAATTTGCATCTTATAGAATGTCTCGAATTTTTTTTTTTGAAGTTTTCTCAGTGCTTTTCATATGACACCTCCCTAAAATTTGTTTTTGTGTTAAATGTTTTAAGATGGTGAAACAATGCAAGAAATGCAACAAATAAAAAAAAATATCAAGTATAATATTTTATAACATTTTACCATATTTATTCTATGAAGAGAAAGATGCGCAAAAATTTTTAGAGAGAAGACCAAAACGATCGATGAATTAATAGAAGAGGTGAAGACTCAGTGAAGCTTAACAAACTGAAGACATTTATCTTGACAAGAAAAGAAGCACAGTATCCTCTGTTTTTTTCCTATTCTCCTTTTCCTTTTTCTGTTTCCCTCAATTTTCTGGTAAATTTTTTTTCCTTTTCACCTGTAAATATATCATAGATTTTTTTCTCTAAACCCTGAAACTATGTAACAACTTGTGGTTAATAATATAGGAGCATGACTTCTATTCTTACTCAAAAAATTTTTATCACATAGTTTAGCATACAAACATATCAACCAAACTCCCAATTATTATTATTTTTTTGAGAGAGAAAGGTGAGGGTCAAGCCCTCAAATTTCAGAAGCAATCCCAATTAATAGTGGTTGTTTGGAGGAGCAAGCATGGGGAAATGAATCTTTGCTTGTTTCTTTTCTAATTTAAGGTGTTAGGTTGGATGTCAAGGAAATATTTCTGAGGTTATATTATATGGAAATGAGTTTCAAGGTTGGTGTAGTTGATTGCATTGGCTGGCCCAAACGTGTATGGTGTGTTTGTTATCCCTTTATTGACTTAATAATTTTCTAAATTAAATGATTGAAAGGTATGTACTTATTATATTGGAGCGCGAATTCTTAATATATAATTTGATTTTGTTTAGTGGCTCTGCTTATAAGAAAAAGCTTTCTGATTTTTTCATTTTTTTGGAAAGAAAATATACAGAAAAAAGAACATGCCCTACACGATCGCTATAATTCCAGTGTACTTTTTAATATAGTATATATTTCCAGTGGATTATGTCATTTTTTTTAGCATGCGTATCAAAAATATATCTTTTCAATTTAATAATGCTTAATACACACACACACTATCCTATACTTGTAAGTAAACTGTTAAATCAGACGCAAATAAATTATTGCCAAATCCCATCTCCAGAAACACCTTCCCGACAACAAGGCATTGGTTTAGGGTTTAGGGTCAAGTACGTCAAAGGGAGATGACTGAGTGAGTGCACTTTCTATTCAGACAACAAGGCATTGGTAGAATTGGTCACTTCTCTCCAACCACCAACAGAGGCTGATTGGAGGGCGTATAAGGAGTGCTATGAGAGCTGGAAGTTGATCAAGCAAAACTCTTCTCTGAAGTGTTCCCATATACTGAGAAGCCAAAATGACGTGGCTGATTGCTTAGCAAAGAAGGGAAGGGAGCATGGGTGGAAATATATGGGATACACCTTCCCCATGTTTTGATCAACAAGGACTGGTTCAATGATAGAACTGGAGCTAGATAATGCAGTTTTTATAACTCATGGTTTTGATGTTTCTTTTGTTTTAGGAAACAATTAAGCCTGATATTATGTAATGCATGTGGTTTTTTGTACCTGCCTACGGGCTTTAAATCAAAAAAAAAAAAAAAAAAAAAGAAACACCTTCCCGACACCCCTCCTCAAAAACCCGAATTTACATCCTCTGAGATATCTCAATTTTTTAGTGAATATGTGCAAAATTTGGATCATTTAAATTCTTTCTGCACGAATCTCAAAGTATATTAATACAGCCCCCCATTTCAAATAGGCATTGCAAAAAAAAAAAAAAATTAGCTCGATTTTAAATCCACTCACCACTCGACCCCCAACCCCCCAACAAAAGAAAAAAAGAAAAAGAAAGGAAAACTAATTTTCTGGCCCTCAACGACGAAAAGGAAAGTTGGAATTAGTGGGCCACATTTATAATTTCTATTGGCAAATGGCACGCCTTATTCCCCGCTTTAAATACACGATGCAATTGGATCAAATATGTAACTTTATCCGTGTCTCCCCAGTGGATGGTCTCGTGCAAATCTTGACTGATCTGAGATGAATGGTGTGAATCAAATTTTAGAATTTGACTATCGACATCTATATCCATTCTGCTTAACTTTAATGGTAAAATTTCATGTTGAATTTAAACCATCTGATCTGAAATTGATGGTCCATAATATGCATGGACCCATCGAATTACCGGATTTTTTTGTAAAATTAGTCAACCGAGAAGAATTATCATCATTTCCACAATAATCCTTTTGCACTAGCACTTGCTTTTCATTCTACAAAATAATGTATTTCTTCCTTCCTCTAAAAATACAATTTATTGGTGCTCATATGACAGTTTTCAGTACTGACACCAATATTGGCATTGAAACCAATACCGATACCACTGCCAGCACTAGCAATAATACTTGTTGGTGTCAGTCGTGCTCATTTAGATTTACGAGCATTCGACATATCTAATAAGAGCGGGCGAATAAGAATGGATCTAGCTATGGAGAGAGATGATAATTAAAGTAATAAAATAATTAAGAGTGTATATAAGTAGATAAGAGTAAGTGAGTATTATTTTAGAGAGTTTCATGAGAATAAAAAAAAGTAAATCTAGATATTAGGATCATTCCATTCTTGAGATCGAAACCGGACCAGGGGTGCCCCAACCCCCAACCAAGAAAGACTAGCCTCATCCCGCACTGCCCCACTACACACCGCCACTCTCTATATCCACACCTTACCTCAAAATTGTAATCTACAAGTAAATAGCGGAAAAAACATTATTATTGTGATTAATGGATGATCATAGAATTATAATCCAAGTATAAATTATGCCACGGTTTTGTTAAAAGAGAGAATTCATATATATACCACTCACTATCTAAATTTCTAATTTATATTTATCATTTAAAATCTAATAACTCACATATTTATCCAATATAATTTTAGTGTATATATATATATATCAAATATATCCAAAATTAATAAGAATTATATTTAATATTCTTAAAACTATAATTAATTAAGAATTAACTTGACACTTATGTTTTCTCTCCTTAGACTCTTTGAGTTTCCATCAGCTAAACTAACACTATCTTTAACTGAGCCAGTAACAAAAGCTAAAAGACCAACACTACAAACACTGCAATATTCTTAAAACTCAGCTACTACTTTGTTAACAGGTTGCGATATTAGTGTCAACTTCAGTATGAGTTGTTTTGTTGGAAAAAGTAGAGTGATTACTTTTTTTTTAGATAATCAAGCTGTAATTGTAATACTAATATATGAATTTGTTGCCCTCTTTTTAGATAAGATGATGAGAGAATTTTAGCTGGAATGAGAAAGTTACACCAAAAGAAACATAAGAGAAATCTATTAGAAAAGAAAAAAAAAACACATAACTTATTAATTATATTTTATATATAAAATTTAACTTAATTAATCTCACCTTTTATTATATTTTATATAATATTTAACTTAATTAATCTTGAGTTATTAAATTTTTAGATGGTAAATACGTAATTACAGAAATTTAAATGATAATTAAGTAATTTCACAGTTTTTAGTGGTATAAATGAAATTCTTCCATGTTAAAATTGACTAATTTATACTCGAACAACAAAAAATGCAAAAACCTCGTACGTTCCTACCAGGTAACATTGAAGTATTAATGTTGTACCTTGAGCGGTTGGGACAACTTCTCTAGAGACTATAATTCTAATTTAAAAGGGATATAAGACTATAATTTTAAATTAAAAGGGGTATTGAGAAAAGGTCCATTATTACTATTTCGAGCAGGCTTAATAGGTTTTGTTCAGTTGAGCCCTTTGTATTTTGATCCCTGATACTGTTGTATTTGAGTGATATATTAAAGCTAAAGGGACATAGTACAAAAGAAATAAAGCATTACTCAAGAGACACTTCCAAAGTTCGAATGCACCTTGGTAAACCTTTGAAAGAGAATACAAAGGGAGGTAGAAAGCATACCTGAGCACGAGCACAAACATAAAATAGTTGACCAATATTGGAGCCCTTCTTCACCAATCTTGCAACGTACACAGGAAAAATAAGGAACACTGCCTAATATATACAACAAAAATTTATCGAAAATTCCCAAGAAGTGGAAGGAAAAAAAAAAAAATCCATGCTCAGCAGCTAATCAATTGACGAGATAAATCAAAATCATACTACATTCATATTGAAGCCAAGGGTGGCTTTTGACATCTTGTCAAAGGCAGATCTCTGTTTATTGCATAAAATTAAAGCCCGTAAAATTGGATATTGTTCTTGTTAGAAATGTGTCCTACGGTCAGAATATTTTGAGCCGTAACTAATAGTTAATTAATGAAATTATAATATAGATCAAATCTTATTGTGTTGCATATATCTGTGGACCCGAAATTTTTTTATATGGATATAATATGATCTGATCATCTGGATAAGGTCTTGGCTCGATCAATAGGTGTGATTATCTGGTGTGTTGTATTATAAATACACATAGAGATGATAATTTTGTTGATCTCTCTGAACTGTTCAATTTTCAGACAGAAGAGAAAAGATATAGAAAACAAAAATTAAGCAGTATTTTTTATTAGACTAAAAATCTAATTGTTTTTGTTTGCACCAGTCCAGAAACTAAGAGAGAAAGAAATATTAAAAGAGGACTGTCAGTTAATGCTAGTACTTTGACTCACGATTGTTTTTTAATTTGTTGGTGTGGATACCGGTAGAGATGTAGCTGCAGTTGCTGTTATGTGGATCTGATACAAGATGCAAGAACAAAAAAAGTTACCGCTAGGGCTTGAAGATTATGCTGTTTATCTAGTGGTAAAATATGTTTATCTTGAAATTAGTTTTAGACATAAATTTTGATTTTTGTGTAGTGAACAAATTATAAACTGAACTGAATCGTTGCACATGTAACCTTTCCAAAACCCTACAGTTTTGCCAGATGTAGTTGGTTTGATGCAAAAATTGATTAAAGAAGTATGATAAACAAAGGGAAAAGCCAGATCATATATTTCAGATTTATATGAAATTAATATTCGACTTATTGAAATGTTCACCGAAAAGAGAGAGGATTGGGTCAATTTTAATTTAATTCATCAGAACATCCAAATAAGGAACATTAAACAAAAATGTATCTAAAATTCCCAAGAAATGAAAGGAAAAGATAAAAAGAAAATCCATACTCAGCTAATCAATTGACGAGATAAATCATAATCATGCTTTATCAAGCTTCTAAATAGCTAGCTATATTAGTTTTGGACTCAGAAAGCTAAGTTACGGGCTAAAACTGCGCTAATCAAGCTACGACCGCTATAGCGGTAATAGCGGTCCGCTATAATGCGTAGCGCGTAGCAGCAATAGCGGTATGCTATGCTACATGAGTTATGATTTTGCAATTTTAATGAGCCTTAATGTCTAGATTGTTTTTGTTTTGTTTTTTTTTTTTTTTACTTTATTAAGCTATATCAATACAATGGAACATGTGTGGGCTATACCGCTATATCAATTAAATTTTGTATCATGCATTAATATATGGTAGTGGTATATTTTGAATATAAAATATATCGATAGTTTTTGAATTAGGGATATTTTGAATGGCAATTTGAACTTTGTATTGGTTTAATAATTAATATGAATATTATAACTTCTTAATTAATTTGATATTTCTTTTTTCTTGATGAGATGTTTTTACTAGAGTAGGGTTAAAATGCACCATTGTTTTTTGCCCTAACCATGCCCCATCTCTATATCTCTATTTACAAAGTTCAAATAGTCGATCCGAACTGTTCATCTTGTTCTACATATTAAAATGTGCTTAGAGACCAAATTTTATATTTTTTGGAATTTTTTTACTATTTTTTTAGATAGGTACAAAATTACCATTTTTAGATGGTCCATATGTATTGATTTTGTACCTATCTAAAAAAATAGTAAAAAATTCCAAAAAATATAAAATTTGGTTTCTAAGCACATTTTAATATGTAGAACAAGATGAACGGTTCGGATCGACTATTTGAACTTTGTAAATGGAGATATAGAAATGAGGCATGGTTGGGGCAAAAAACAATGGTGCATTTTAACCCTACTCTTTTTACTATTAGTAAAAATATAAAATATAATTTTTAAAATAAAAAACGCTATTTATAATAGCTTTCGCTAAAGTTTTTTTTTTTTTGTCTCCCCACTATACCGCTATAAACGCTACTTAGAACCTTGTGCTTCATTATTGTTCTGGCATGCATGCATTTATCAACGTAATTGATGCCAAGTGTGGTTTTTGATATTTCATCTTGTCAAAGGCAGAGAGACAAACTGAAATGCCAAAAATTGATTAAAGAATTATGATAAACAAAGAAAAAGAACCAGATCATATATTTCAGATTTATATGAAATTAATATTCAACTTGTTGAAATGTTCACCGAAAATAGAGAGGATTCGATAAAGTTGAATTTAATTCATCAAAACCCAAATAAGGAACACTAATACAAAAATTTATCTAAAATTCCCAAGAAGTGAAGGAAGAGAGAAAAAGCAAATCCATGCTCTTCAAGAGATTTCAAACTTTTTGGGAGGGGAAAAAAAAAATAACCTCCTCTTTTTTTTGCCAACAAAGTACTTCTTGTGTGTCTAGATTCTCAGTCAGTTCAGGAACATCCAAAAAAAGAGAAAGAAAGAAGAAAAAAGATCGGTCTTTCTTAGTATTTCTCTTTTCTTTCTTTCTCATTCTCTCTTATTCTAAAGCTTGGCAAGAAGATCAATCACGTTTTTTCCCTCCCAGATGAGCCTTTATAAATAGAGTGGAGGCTCCAACAGCAAAATTAATTGGAAATTAAATAGACTGAGTGTAATAATGAGACGACTGAGATTGAGCAACTAAAAATTTAGAACTATGTTTGGTTATTAGAAAGCTGCCATGTCAGGCGGAGCTGCGCGTATAGGGTGTCAATGGTACTTTTTTAGCTATTTATCTGATCCGTATCATACTCAATAAGATGAATATGGATAAGTTTTTTTTTTTTTTGGTAACATATTGGGTATGGATATGGATATGGATATGGATAAGAATTTTATTTCATTAATCAAACGGGTAAGAATATGGATAATAACTATTTCGTACGCATTACCCCTATAAAATAATTATAAAATCTAAATATATATTCGATTTAATTTTCAACCCACTTAAATATATATTCTTATTTTTAAATATCTTCCTTTATAAAAAATAATTTATTTGAAAGTGATTTCACATTTATTTTTTATTAGAAATGAAATTATATATATATAGAGAGAGAGAGAGAGATGGGCTACGATGAGTTGCGAAGTAAAATGCGTTTCTACTTCACGCTGTACTTTTATTTTGAAAGTTCGAATGACTGTTTCAAACCATTAGATGTTTAATCCATATTGAAATGTGCTTGGAGACCAAATTTTATATTTTTTGGATTTTTTTTACTATTTATTAAGCATTTTTGAAAATTGTTGTTTTGTTGTAAACAGTGAAAAACAATAAAATTTTCTGGACCATCAGATCAGCGACTTTCAAAATTGCTTAATAAATAGTAAAAAAAATTCCAAAAAAATGTAAAATTTGGTCTCCAAGCACATTTCAATATGTAAAACAAGATGAACGGTTCGGATCAACATTTTGAACTTTAAAATCGCAAAATATGAGCATGAAATAAAATAGTCGCTTTACTTCGCAACTCACCATAATCCAGCTCTATATATATACATATGTATATAGATGTATATACATATGTATATATATACATACATATATATATATACACGTGAAATGAATGAGTTTTCAATATTTAATTTGTAAAATATAATAAAACTAATTATTATATTAGTATTATACATTATTTATTCGCTATCGTTTCGTTATTTAATAAGATTAACGGATAAGAATAGAGTAAAGTAAAATCAATTTTTAATGAATATTAATAGAGTATGATCAAATCAATTTTAAGTATGAGTATGAAAATGCGATCCGTACGTATCCATTGACACCCCTAGCGCGTGAGGGTGATCTCAGTGGGTTTCAACACGAGTGATCTCAATGGGGCTCCGCGGCCGTCTGATATATATATTTTTTTTCTCAATTCGACAATTCCTGAACTTATTTCTTTTAAAACCTCTCTAAATGGTCACAATTAGTGAAATATGTGTGTTCTGTTTGGCAAACTATTACTGTTTAAGTAATGATATAACCATGTTACAACACACATCTCTAAATCGGTCTCGTTAGCGAATTCAGTTTCCTTAAAAGTAACTCAAATTTTAAATTAGATCCGGACAGTCCAATTTGTTATGACAAAAATATTAAAGAGACCCCGAATTGACTCAAATTGTGATTGGACGATCCGTATCTTAACTCAAAATTTGAGAAATAAATCTGCTGCAGTCTTCCGTACATAAAAAGTATTCCTAAAATCTCTGTTTTTCTGAATTCAGCCGTTGAATATTGTTTGAAAACAGATCTCGAAACAATTCTTTTCAATAACTTTTCTGTACACGCATCTCAAAATATCTTAACGACTGGATTTAGACTAGCAAGAATTTCAGAATTACTGTAGACTCACTGAGATCGCAGCAGATTTGTATCCCAAAATTTGAGTTACTTCTGGGATCCGAACCCTCGTACCTTGGGCCATATTTTAATTCTTAGGGATTGGGACACTCAATTATGATAAATCAATAAATCATGCATGAGTTGTAAAATTTTTTGTTTTTTTTTTAAGGGTCCAAAACATCTTTTATATTTTATTTTGCGATAATTGAACTTACATCTCGAACCTCATGCTACTGCGCTAAATCCTAAGTCCGCAGTTTTAGTAGTGCAAAACTAATCATGCGTTTGTGCAAAAGAAATAGAAAATTCCCTCGACTAATCACATAACACTGCTACAAGAGCAAAAATACACCTAATGAGCTAGAAGATCCAAGAGACCATTTTTACACATGATGTAGATTAATTCTCCCTAATCTAAGGAAAAAAAGAAAAAGAAAAGATAAATGCGGGTAGATGCTCGCACACGCATTCCCTATCACCGCATCAACCTCCCAAAACTATAAATCCCTATCAAATTTTCTAATTGTAACAAAAGCTCCAAAAGGGAGTAAATTAATAATGTTGTGGACAAACAATGTATGTAGTTTACTTATCTTTAGATTTCAAAGAGGCCCACTGGAAGTGATTGCAATTTGCTTCTGGATTTGATGAAGGTCCCTACACATTAAAGCATTAATGTTGTCACTACCTTGGGGCGGCTGGGACAACTTCTCTGGAGACTATAACTCTAATTCAAAAGTGAAACTGGAAAGTCGATTATCCCTCTTTCGAGATACTGAGAAGTCCAAATATTGGCCCTTTAATAGTTGGATTTTATCATTTGTTCAAGTAGGCAACTTAATTTTCATTTGTTCAACTATCCTTGTGTGGCTTAAAAGGATGTAAACAGACCCAAAAAGGTAGATTTTGTTCAGTTGAGTCCCCTTCAATTTAGTTAATACAATCAAGTTATATGTAGCGCCCAATGAGAAACCTATTCCTTCAAAGACACTAGCAACTCCAGGCCAATAAATGGACAAATTATTCTTAGGTAATTAATCCTCAATATTGTTGGGGTTACACAAGCAAAGTGCACAGCAGAAAATTCTTAGCACACAGACGAATTTTCATAACTTGATACTGTTGTATTTGACTGATTGAAAGGCTTGATTAAACAAAGAGTAAAGCTAATGAAACAAATTACAAAAGAAATAAAGCATAGCTCAAGAGCCACTTCGAGTGCACCTTGGTAAACCTCTGAAAGAGAAAATACGAAGGAGGCACAAAGCATACCTGAGCACGAGAACAAACATAAAATTGCCGACCAATATTGGACCCCTTCTTTACCGATCTTGCAATGCAGGGTTCTCGATGCCCTTTACAAAGGGGTAAGCTGGTTTTCATTCTCTCTTGGATCCTCCGCCACTCCAAAATTGCAATATCCCCCTTCTCCTTGGAACAAATCACATCTTTGCTATTACAAACATCAAACTCTTCTGAAATGTTTTGATCACTGCACAATGATGGTTCTTGCACCGGTTGTTTGAAAAATGATTTTATGGTGAGTTGGGACGATGAACTGTTCTTGACCCTTTTGGTATCTTTGATTGAATGGAGAGATTTTCTCTTAGTGAGATAAAGCTCTTTATTCTCTTGATTTACTGTCGTGGCAAAACCTTTAATTTCTTGACTAGTAGACGACATTTCACAGCTTGTTTCAGAGGATAATATCAAAGAGCCTTCTTTTTGTTGGGAACTCTGACTTTTACTAAGAAAGGACACTGCAACATTTACACAAAATAACCATATCCTTATATTATGTATTTATTATGTTGGACTAACTTTGTTCACACCAAAAAAAATCATAGATGCCCTCTAGCCCAATTATTTCCCAAAACACATTCACAGAAAAGCACAGTATTTTTTTGACATGTACTAAGTCAAAATCCAATTCTCTCTTATATAGATAATTAGCTGACTGAAATACAAGCAAAAAAAAAAGAAAAAAAAGAACAGTGAAACATACCAATACTTTGTTGCCATCCACGGACCTCAGGGACATATCTAATGGATAGAGCCGGAGTACTGTGTACTGGTAAATCTGGTATATCAGTTAATTTAACATAAACTGGTATGTGATCAGACCCCTCCAGCTTGGTGCTCCTCCCCCCATTCCACCTACAAACCAATCAAAGAATTAATTTAGGGCAAACAAAAATAATATTATTAATAATAACAAAGATAAGAACACTCATTATGGCACCCAATATAAGCAAATTAACTAGCAGAAAATAGCAACAAATTAACATGATCTCCATTTACTTGAGTATTGTATAATACTGCGTCGAGTGAGGCTACGGTACATCCGAACAGTTCAACATGATCTCCTTGTAAATATTTGTTTGGAGACCAAATTTTACATTTTTTTTCTTTTACTGTTTTTTCAGATAGGTAGAAAATCACCTGATCTGCAGATTTTGAACTATCAGAAAGTACTGATTTTCTATCTATTTAAAAAATATATTAAAAAATTCTAAAAAATATAGAATTTGGTCTTCAAGTATATTTTAATATGGAGATCATGTTGATCAGTTTAGATCAACTATTTAGACTTTGAAAACTGAGATATGATCCATAGCACAGACCGATCCGAGCTTTGCAAAGTACCATAGCCTCACTCTATTGTGTCCTCAAATTCTCACGGTACCATTTCTTACAATCAGCATCACATTTTCTATTTATCAATCTCCATACAAATAAGCCCATTAGTGCAATAATGCTATAGTACTTCAAAAGAGCATCAGTGGACCCCCTTTTGAACTCGGTCAATATGTCACAGTCTGCCACATGGCAATCTAGGATGCTATATTCCTCTCCTTCATGGTCTTGATGAATGCAAGGACCAGCAATAAGTACATGGTCAATTCTTGACCCATAGTTGAATTCCTCTGCTCCTGTGCTTTGAGAGAAGCAAGTGTACGCTCCTTTCCTGATCAAAGTATCAACCAAAATTATCTAAGATTACTATTGCAAATAGGATCTCATATTTTATTTTTTGTGCAAAACAATACCTATACTTGCAACAAGCACCAAATATTGCCTTGCAGAGAATGAATCTGTTATCCTAAGTTTCAGTTGATGTTGACTCAAGGGTGTTTCTTACAACTCTAGCATCGAAGGGGCAAAAAAAAATTCATATGCTAGGGGCAGAATTGTTGATTTCTTAGCAAAGCATAGTTGTTATATAACAGTAGACAAGCACCGGTTATAGCAAAAAGTTACTGGGTGTTAGTTGTAACTTGTAACAGTACCATCTCATTTAGATCATTGTTTTTATTTTGGCAATCATAAACTAGTTGAAGTTAAAGTGTTAAACAAGAAAAAAAAAAAAGCAAAAAATATAAAATACCTCTCAGGATGTTTTGATCTAAAAACATCAAAAAAATAGCCCCCACAATTTCTCAATAATGATCTCAACCACTCACGAAACCTGCAATTTTTATTACAAATCAGTAATTTAAAACAAAAATAAAAAAGAAACTACAATATGTGATAAGAATATTTATAACTACTCACATGTTCTTTTCAAAACCTGCATCTGCATCACACCTGTCTATAGCAAAAGGAGCAATGTTCAAATCACCTACAACAAACAGTCTCTTTCCTTGCTTTAAGAGAAATTTCCATCTTTTCTACCATACAAATGTAAAAAAAAAAAAAAGTTAAGTCAGCAATTAAGACTCTAAGTATCACTCACACATGTTTTTAATGCCTACTCCCAGAACTTGTCATTTTGGTAAACAACGTGATTTGCACAATTACATTCCTAGTATGATTTCTTTACTTAAAAAAAATAATGTTTTACCTGTAATATTTTGAAAAACAGGAGCTTAAAGCGGACTCTCTCCTTATCTTCAGCTTCAGCTCGCGGACCATATATGTTGAAAAGTACTACACCAAGCACCATTGAAGAGATTTGTAACAAAACATCACCCACAAAGGAAGGTGCTTAAGTGTAAAATTCAAACAATATATTTTGGTGGAAAAACTTATGCCCTGGAGCCCCATTAAACTACAAATATTGGTCAACATCACATCACCTATTTCCTTATTTGTGCCTCAGTTCAAATTTCCCACCTAACCTTCTCCATTCATTCTTTTCTTTCCCTCCTATTTTACCTTCTTCCTGGTAAATTTGATCAATGATCAGAGAAATAAAAATGAAAGAATTGGTGCCATAAAACACACATACAAAGAGAAAGCCGACCTTTACCGTACATACAAAAGGAAAATTCTTGATTAGTTTCCACTCACCAAAGTGACCATGATCTGTAATGACACAGCGACCTTCATCATCCAATTTCAACATCTCCTCTTTTGTTATATCCTCTTCTAATCCCTCAATTTTCAAAGGCGCTTTAATTGAGAACTCTGGCATTTCTCTGTTACTAATTTTAGGGCCTTCTAAGAAACCCGTGAAGCCTTCTTCTGCTCCAACAGGCAAGGCTACCTCCTGGCTTGAAAATGCTGATGTCACCCGACAGAACGTTGCCACACCTGAAAAATGTTCAAGAAAATCGGTCTTCTTGTTCCTGGAGAAAGAATGGTGTACTCGTAATAGAGTCTAATTCAAACTTATTCTTAGTTTTTATTTTCTTGATTTACTTTGGGTTGCCTTTTTCTTTTTCTTCTTTTTGTATAAAAGAAACCAAAATTTACAATATGGTGATTAGGCATGTTTTGGTCAACTATCCTGGGAATCACCCGGAAAGATGGTATGCCAGCAAGGTCAAGTACTAGTAATCCCATATGCATTGATAAAAGGGCGATTCTCTTTTCTTTTAAGATCTGTGACGATTTGTTCACTGACAAAATAATCAAAAGCCATGAAAATTAAGTGGTTCCCATATATATATCAAAAGAAAAGTTGTAACCTTTGTTATGGTAGTAGAAAAGGTACCACATAAAAGCCGAAGACTATTTACAACTTTACATGTTCTTTTCAAAACCAGCACCTGTATCACACCTGTATCACACCTTAAACATATAGCAAACCATCCGTACATCGAAATGTGCATTGTTTCAAAGTAAAAACCTATCTCATGGTATGATGCACATTTTCTTAAAATATGATCACATAACAACTATGAAAGTCTAACCTGAATAACCACCACGGGTTTTAGAAGTAGTACGACAGCATGAAACAAATGCCTCATATCCTTCAGCCATTATCAGATCAGCTGACAAATCTTGTCTTGTAATTTTTGTTTCCTAAATTATTAAGAATGTTATTATGACTATTAAAAACCAAATATTATACACAAACACATAAACAAAATTACGAAAGACTGGAGGAATTTATAAATTTATAATTGGTCTAAAGTATGACAAATTGATAACAGCTATTATTGACCCCTTTTCGTAAATTTATAATCCGTATCCTCCCAGGTACCTGACTGAACCTGACTGAAACGGACGGCCCAGATTTACTCTCAGCCCAGATGTTTAAATTGGCACGAATCTCAAAGCACAAATAATACTGCCCCTGCATCATCCCGAGTAGTCACTGGCTGAGAGTAAATCTGGGCCATCCGTTTCAGTCATGTTCAGTCTGGTACCTGGGAGGATAGATCCTTTCTATTTTGGATGAAGCTCATTGTTGCATAAATTAAGACCCAATCAATATTTGCTTCTTCACTTTGTTTGAAGCAACGTGTGCTTCCTCAATTTAAAAAAAAAAAAAATGTTATAAAAGGAGCAAAATCTTTTCGAAGAGCACACTTGCCGGTGCTTCTTTAACTGAACCAGTATATTCTGTACCAAACAATTCTAATAGCGTTTAACTTATACCTTCTCAGCCAAAAGGGAACGCAACTAACAAACGAAATTTTGATGAACAACCAACAAAACACAAATACACAATTAATGGGATTAAATTGGAAAGGAATTGAAACCTGGAAGCAGATGATGTCAGCATCGAGCGAGTTGAGGAGGCGTAGCAGCGATCCATGCTGAGCGACACGTGGCCTCAACCCATTTATGTTGTAAGTCACTATCTTCATCTCTCTCTCTCTCTAAAATCATGGAAGGCAGATTGGAGAAGGGCAAAGTTGGTTGGGAGCGGGAGCACAAGGACGATGGAGATGTCAGATGAGCAAAGAATGAATGGTGGATATCATGTAGCGACTAGCGAGATCTTTTCGACGCGATATCGGATCCAGCCCGATAGCTAACCGGACCCCAACCCGTTAACCAGCGCATTTCTGACTAATGGGTCGGGACAGCGCATTTTTGGGGGCATTGAGAGCTTGATCTTGTAGGTCATGTTCGGCAACAAGGCTTTATTTTTCTTAGAGTGGCTTTAGTTTTCTTAGTTGTTTAAGCTAGCCGAACAACAATTTCTTAGACAAGCTTATAACACTTTTCTTAAACTTCTTTAGAGCAAATTCTTAAGCTAAAAAAAACATAGACTTAAGAAAAAGTGTCTCCTTAAAGCCTTTCTTTAGCATCTTTATACACTTAAGCTTCATTACTCTAAGTCTTTGTTAGCCGAACATCTCCTCCTTAGCACAGCTTAAACTCTTAAGCTGCAACACTCTAATCTTCGTTGCCGAACATGACCGTAAGGTTGTCAATTGGAGTTGCAGGCCTTCCTTTCTCTTCTTTGTTCTACAAGATTCGAATATTTTAGAATGCGTTTGGTTCAATTTTCATTTTTCTATTTTGGACGTTCGAGTTTTCCATGCAACCTAAACATGATATATCATAAGTTTTTCTATTTTTTAGCTTTTCAAGCATTTTAATTCTTTTAGAATCAATATTTTATGTAATGATTATAGCTATAATATCTTTCGTATGGAATACGTGGTCAAAAATCTAGTTGTTGCAGATTTAAAATTCGACTTTCTTTTATAAACACTAGATACCTTGTTGCGGCTCGGTCGCAATTTGGTGTTTGTTAAGATGTTAATCCGTCGGTGTTATAGATATTATTTGTTTACAGGGCAGCATGAAGATATAAGTCATGTTTGGTTGTAGAGTAAAGTTAATGAGGATTAAATTGCTTACTCTAACTTATTCCTTATTTTTTACACTTTATTTAGTAGTTTATATCATAGATTAAATTAATCCACATGAAGGAGTAATATATTGGAAAATGAACCTGAGTTTATGATAGCGGGTCTTGTAGTGGAGTAAGTATAGAATAAGTTAATCTGAAGTACTTCACTTAATTTCCTCTGTAGTCTTAAATTTTAGCGTTATTTATCCTCCTCTTCCTAGACTTGAAACTCTTGAAGAATCTTTTCCATTCATTTCATGCAATTTTAGGTTATCGTTGGATATTTCAACAAAAGCCAGTGGATAACATTCTAAACATTAGGTTATTCAATTTAAAGTTATTTTTTACAGCACTCAAGTTGCCAAATTAAATCTATTATAAACATATCTCAACTCTATAATGAATTAATACTTTTATTAAAAAAATAAAAAAAATTGCAATAAACATATTTCAAACAAAACCAAATATATTTACTGTAACGTAAAGTTGGTAAATACTTTTTTTTTCTTCAAGTTATTCCGCTAACTTAATCAGCCTCCCTGAAATGAGCTTCCTATTAACAAAAAAAAACAAAATATTAAAACTTAGCTCTAATACTCATTTTGAAGTGAGGCTATTGTACGATGACTTACACTTATCGATTCCTAGGCCTGAAAACTCAGTAAGATTCCAGCTCTCAACGTTTCAATTATTCTAGACCAATTAAAAGTAGTGATTTTCTACTAACTCACAATACATTTTTGTGTTTTGTATTGCGAAGAAAAACTATAATTCTAATAAAATTTCATTATTTTTTTCCTTAACATTTCTGGGATTTTTTTTAAATCAATCCGACTGCGTAGCCACATTCGGTTTCAAGAAGTCATGAATGAACACAATGCAGATTTTACTATAGCATTTTATACTTGTGCATTTACTTATTAAAAAATAAAATACTTAACTTTGAGAAAGAATCTATTGTCAATTATTATTAACTGTCAAACGGTTCCAACTTTTGAATTTATGCTTCAATTCACAAATTCAAATTATTATATGCATTTTAGTTTCAATTACATATACGTAAAAATTTGTTGGATTTTGACTTTAATTTGATGGCCACCAAAAGAGGAGGGTTAAATCGTCTCAATTTGATCCATTGATTTTCCTAACTCTTGATGCATACCGAAACAAAAATTGAAATGATGTAAATTTTTGTAGAGCAGAATTAGGATCTTCCTAAGTTCAGGAAGACAGTTTTGTGATTGTAATTTTAAAATTTAATGGGTTTACTTCAAATTACGAATTCAAATTGTTGAAATCGATCTATTTTACGAATGATATATTTACATATCAAATTTATAAATTTTTGAATTAATTTAGTATAAAGTCAAGTTATAAAAAATGATGAAAAATTAACTTATAAATCTTATTTTCTTTACTGCTTAACTTTGTATTAAATTAATTCAAAAATCTAACATGTAAATACATTAATCGTAAAGTAGATCAATTTAAACAGTTTAAATGCATCATTTGATTGAAATTTTTATTAATATCCAAAAATATTACTTAATTTTAAAAAACTACCCACCTTTTAGGTGGATTTCGAAAACTGACCAACCCAGTAATATTTTTATCAGTTTGAGACCAACTTTCCGGTGATAAAACTATCGGTTCCAGCCCAATCCAAACCGGTGTTAATTTTTTCGGTTCCTAGAACCGGTGATAAAATGACTGTTTTTAAGCTCCAAAACCCGGGAATAATCAGAAACCGTTTTCCAAACTGTCATTATCAATATCCACAAGTATATGTGAATAATCAAGAATTGGTACCAATATACGAACTCGAACAGTTTTGGGTTGAGTTATGAGTTTAGGGGTTCCGATTGGTATTGGGTCGGAATCGAGATTCAGAGATCTAACTGGGTATAGGGGTCAGACTGTTCAAATTCAATTGGGAATTAAAATCGAAATAGTTCGGTTTCAATTCTACATACAACTCCAGAATCAGTAACATTTGTGATAAAGACGCTACAATTCCTAAAATCATTTCGAACGATGCCTAATTTGTCACCGGTACTAATTGATAGTCACGGTGGCTATCGATAGACATGTTAAACCTGGTTTGGATTTCCATATTTGCTTTACTAACAGTATACCCAACCAGTTTATAAATCTCATTATGGAGATAATCAAAGTTATGGTTCACTGTTAGCAATAATGAGTATTTAGACTGGGTATTATAAAAGACCATGTTATCATTGTATTGAATTTCCCTTCAAATTTTTTTTTTCACACAGATGGTGGTTATTTTTTATTTTTATTGGTCTGAATAAGAGACTACAATTTAAAAACTAATAACCCTATCAGTACAACATAATTAAAAAAATAAATAATTTAAAATAAATAAAACTTACAAAAATCTGCTTATTTTATTTATTTTTTTCTTCTTCTCTCTGTTTTTTTTTTTTTCTCTTTTTTTCTCCACCTCCTCTTCCTCCTCCTTTTTTTTCATTTAGGGAATTTGTGTGAGTGAGAGAGGGGGAGACATGGTGTGTTTATAAAACAAATTTGGACGAAACCACAAAAAAAAAAAATCTGAATTTGAAAACCGAAAATATTTTTCCCAGTTCCTGGACTTGTGTTTTTATTACCGGTTAGGTGTTAATAAACCGGCGATTTTATTACCGGTTTGATGGACCGGAAAAAAAAAACACCAGTTGGTTTAGGCCCGGAACTGTAATATTAAATACAAGAAAGTTAGCTTAAAACCAATAAAAAATTACCGGTTTAGTTAGTTTTCGAATTCCACTGAAAAGATGGGTAGTTTTTTAAATTAATTTATTTTTTGGATATTAATAAAAATTTCGAATTGTTTGAAATCGGTTTGACGTGTATTAAAGTTAAGCTCGCCCAATTTTTGTATGTGTCTAGTGTATGATATGAACAATATGTCAAACCAATTAGTTTTGTGATTAGATTTTTACGAGAAAGTTATTTGAAAATTATTTTTATTAGTACCAAATTAGCACCAAAAACTATTGACCCTGGATTTATCATCTTAAATAAAATACATAATACTATTACACTTTTTACGAAGACTCTTCCTAAATTTTTTCACTAGTGACAAATGATCCTCCAATCTTCTTTTTATTGTCTCTAGTTTGTGATATTCCGGAAGTCTTACTTAACATTACGGCCATTTTTATTAACATCCTAAAAAAAAAGATTTTTTTAAAACTGTCCCGACCACCAGGTTTACGGGCGACCCAGATCCTCTAGCAGACCGCCCGGGTCAGGGGAGGTCTGCTAGGGACCAAACTGCCTGGGGGCCGGACGATCCTCTATTATTATTATTTTTTTTTAAATCTTAATATTTTGATTTAAATAATTTTGTAAAGAAAAATTTATCTTATATGTCAAAAAATAAGACATTTGATATATTTATGAGTGAGATGTCATAACTCTTTATAACTCTAATTTGATTTGTTAATTAGATATCACAAGTCTAAAGATAACACTAATTAAGGACTTGGCATTGATTCTTAATAATTTATTTTATTCAAATATACACAAGGAAATATGATTAGATTGCATAAATGATATCAACTTCTTTATTTTTTTTAGAGAATAATTAGAGAGCGAGAGAGAATAATTGAATTATTTGATTATTGTCAACATATATCATTTGCTCGGAGATAGGCAAATGAACACAATAAATAGTAAATGCATTTTAAAATAATTATATGGATAATTCTTGAATAATCTCTTAGGTTTTTGACTAAACAAAATACCGATCGTTGTATGCCTACCGTCGAACGAAAACTTACACTGAATTTTTGAGGCACTAAATGACGTTTTTTTGAAATTCTGATGCTTTGAATGCCTGGGGGTTTCCTCTTGGGTGATATTTGAATCTGTCTTGTCCCCACCTTTCCAAAAAGTGATCATACGCGCAAATTTGTCTTTCCTAGCCAAACTTATGGCTGTTTAAAGTTCTTTCAAAAGCTAAAATTTGGAAATTCATAACTAACTGTAGAAAATCCAAATAAATTGAAATCTATATCAAATATGTGTATTTTTAATGCTCTACATGCTAGTGTAATCACTTTTGCAGTTCGGTCCCTGTATCAATCCATACTTGCTGATTTACCAGCAAATGTCAAATTTGATGTTTTTAGTGTATTGCACTATATCAGTGGTCTTTGCTTAGTTCTTGGCTGCTGAATTTGGACTTTATATGATACCAGAGGTCAGCCTAGGGTGCTTGTGCATGGACAGAGATCTAATTTGAGGTTTAAACATATTTTAGTAGCTCTAACTACTGTTTTAGCACCAGAAATAAAGAGAAGAAGATCAACAAACTGTCAAAGTTTGAAAATTTTGTAATCAAGATTAAGTCCTTAATTAGTGTTATCTTTAGACTTGTGATATCTAACTGACAAATCAAATCAAAGTTATAAAGAGTTACGACATCTCACTCATAAATATATCAAATGTCTTATTTTTTGGCATACAAGAAAAAAATTCCTTCACAAAATTATTTAAATCAAAATATTAAGATCTCTAAAAAAAAAAATAGAGGACCGCCCGACCCCCAAGCGGTTTGGTCCCTAGCGAATCGCCCTTAGCCCGGGCGGTCTGACGGTCGGAGCAGTTTAAAAAAAAAGAGTGTGGGGGGGGGCAGTTTTGAAAAAATCTTTTTTTAAGGGTATTAATAAAAATGGTTGTTAACATTATCAGTGTTGAGTATAAATAATTACAATGCTTCAATAATTTTACTTTTATCTAAATTTCGTTATAAATTTTGATATTTATGTATTTTCCTATAAATCAACAATACATACTTGTTTACTAGGGTTGCACAAAAAAATTCATACTTTGTGATTTGATTCGAGTTTGATTCAAAAAAGTTCGTAAAAAAATTTGATTTGAAATAGTTCAAAATTAATTCAAATCAAATTCATATTGGACCTGGTTCGTTTAAAATAGGTTCGCGAACTATTATAGTTCAAAATTCAAAGTAATGTGAACCGTTAATTTCTGCTGATGACTTATATTCGCTGATGACTGAAAAGTTAAAACATAAGACCACTCAGTCATAAATCATAACTCGTAAGTCGTTCGCTCTCAATTTTAAAACCCTAGACGACTTTCACCTCTCTCTTTCGGCGACTATGATCACTTTTTCTTGCCGTAAAAAAGTTCATAAAAGATTCAAAATTGAGTTCGTAAAATATTCGATTCGAAATTAATTCAAACCAAACTTAATTCAAAATTAATTCAAACATAACTCAAACTGAAGTTTGATTTGGTTGGATTTGTTTGCAGCCCGTTTAGTATTATATTATTGTCTAGAAACTAAAATTATGTATTTTAATTTGGTTGTTCACGAAATAAAATATTCTCTACGAAAATAAATCAAACCATCAATAAAAAGATAAAAAGACATGAAAACATAAAAACACAAATCCAACATTTATATTTCCGGATTTGTAACTCAAGTTTTAAAGAACCATTTGTCGCAAGGAAAAAGACAAAAATACTCTTGTACTTGTACTATTTGAATTTTAAATGCCGGTGTGGTATGTTTTAGACTATTCATATCTTTAAAATTTCATTTGCAGTTGTAATTGACTAGTAACGGATAGGGGTGAGTAAATCGCTCATAACTCGCTCATTAACAACTCATCTAAACTCGCTTATTTATTCACTCATTTAAATTCGTTCATTAACAACTCCCTCATTTGCTTAATGAGTGAGCATGAGCATGACCCAACTCGCTCATAACTCGCTCATTAAGAATTTGCCACATCTAATCCCTTCTACATTTAATCCTATGTAATTATGTGTAATATCAACCTTGCTCCATTAAGATTGATAGATAGTGAGCATAGTTTCATATTTAATCATGTGTAATATAGTGAGTATAATATAACATTTAATTATGTGAAATATACTAATATTCATAGTTTCATATTTTTTTTTTTTTTGTAAATCGGTAGAACCAAAACCTCCGCCTAAAGCCCAAAACAAGTAATAGTCATAACAACTCGCTCATTTAAATGAATTATGATAATTTGTTGAATTTTTTTATGATGACTTTTAACAAATTTTGTTATGCGTGGGCACACTATATAATTTTGTTATGAGTTATAAGTCATAACTCGTGAGCTGCTTATAACTCGCTCATTAAAAACTTGCTCATTTATCCGCTCATTTAAACTGACTCATTAACAACTCGCTCATTTACTTAAGAGCATGAACATACCCTAACTTGCTCATGCTTGCTCATTAATCACCCCCCCTAACGGATGATACTCTCTCTTTGGACCCGGTCCAAAAATATAATTTTATCTTTGGGAGTAGCGAGTGTTTTGACCATGTAAGCTGTAGGTGTCCCCCTCTCTTCCAGCTCAGACGCGCCTCCCCGTTCCCAAATCGTCCGAAGGCAGAAACGATCTCAAGTTTTCAACCTCTCTGCCTTCGGTTCGTTTAGTTTTCCTCAATATTGTCAAAAGAAAAAAAAAATTCCCCTTTTCTCTTCTTCCTTTTTTCACAAAGTCAATCTTCCCCGGAGAATTCATTTTCCGATCGCTAACTTAATTGTCTCCTTCGTCTCCTCCACCACCACAGGCGTGCATTGAGCGCGGCCCATTGACCGAGCTTCGACAAAGGGATAAATACCAAAACAACAAGTTTTTTTTAAGAGAAAAGAGAGAGAAGGCGGGAAAGATGATGGGTGATGGAGGTGTGAAGCAAATGCTGGCAAAGCCGATACAGCTGGCAGACCAGGTAACGAAATGGGCTGACGACGTGCACTACTTCAGGCAGGAATGCGCCGAGGTAAAGACAAAAACCGAGCGCCTCGCCTCCTTGCTTCGCCAGGCTGCTCGTGCTGATCTATACGAGCGCCCAGCACGCCGAATCATGGTCGACACCGAACAGGTGCGTAAATTCTTTTGTTTTTTGTTTCGTTTGTTAGAAAGCTAAGGTCGTCGAAGTAAATTTTTGGAGTTGTTTCTTTTTTTTCTCTCCCCATTGTGTAGAGGAGGAGGTTGGTCTTAGTGTGGAAGATTATTCTTTGGTGGGTGAAATTCACGGAAGTTAGGTGGTGTTCATACCGAAAATTCAGTACCGATCACATAATTACCAGTAAGAGTGTATGCCCTATGCCGACTACCAATGTAGCTGCATTTATTTGTGTTATCAGATTGTTTTATGTTTGATTTTAATTCATCAGGAATTTCGTTAACATTTCAGTAAATTTTCTGCTAACATACTGGTGTTGAAAAACTTGCATTAGATTTTTTTTTTTTTCTTTTGTGGGGGGGTCTACTTCTGTTTATGACGTATTTAAATCTCATGATTGTAATTGTACAATTTGTTGGATTACCATCTCTTTTGGATATTTTCTTTTAACTGAAAATTGGCAATAAAAACTCTGTTTGTTTCCTCTATAGTTATCTACAACCATATTGTGTGATTCATGTTCGGAGAATAATTCTGGTCTTTGCTTGACTAAGTAATCTTGTCAAACTGGGTCTTAATCAAGGGTCTTATTTGGAATTTCACCTAAGCTACTTAACAACTTGCACATTTCAAACCCACAGGTGCTGGACAAGGCATTTGCGTTGGTCTCCAAATGCCGAGGAGGTGGCCTGGTGAAGCGGGTTTTCACTATCATTCCAGCAGGTGCCTTCAAAAAAATGATAACTCATCTTGACAACTCAATCGGTGACATCTCGTGGCTCCTTCGTGTCTCTACTGCCTCCGGTGATGAAGATGGAGATGCGCATCTGGGTCTCCCTCCCATTGCCCAAAATGAACCCATACTTTTTCTTATCTGGGAGCAGATTGCGACCCTCCAAACTGGTTCCCTTGAGACTCGTGGTGATGCTGCTGCTAGTTTAGTTTCACTTGCTAGAGACAATGACCGGTAGCTATTTCTTTACAATTATAATTTTGTTACAATAAAACTTATTATTAAATCAGATCCAACAAGCAGTTTAAATGGTGGACAACTAACATTGGTACTACCTTCCTGTAAGCAGAGTAATAATTAGCTTCTAGAATCCTAATTTTAAGAGGAGTTTAATTTGCTATTTAATTTGTATTGTTTAAATTGGGAGGAAGGTGTGATAATTGCTAGGGAATAGGTACTTCTCTAGGAACAAGAGTAAATGCAGATCTTGTTACTGACAAATCCCCAAATAATGTCCCAACAAGAAAAAAAGCAGAAATGACAAATTCTCAAAGAAGAAAAAGGTTGAAATAAACAAACTAGCTCACTGCAAACATTTCTTAACATTCAACCAGGTACGGCAAGCTCATAATCGAGGAAGATGGTGTAGGCCCGCTACTCCGGCTGGTGAAGGAAGGCCGGTTAGAGGGTCAAGAAAGTGCAGCCCTGGCAATTGGCCTCCTGGCCAGAGACACAGACAGCGTGGAGCAAATGATGCAGGCTGGTGTGTGTGTGGTGTTTGCCAAGGTCTTGAAGGAAGCATCAATGAAGGTCCAGGCCATGGTTGCCTGGGCCATCTCCGAGCTCGCTGCCGCCTACCCCAAGTGCCAGGATATGTTTGCCCAGAACAACATGATCCGCCTCCTGGTTGGCCACCTTGCCTTCGAAACTGTGCAGGAGCACAGCAAGTACGCAATCACATCCAAGATGTCGATCCACTCGGTTGTCATGGACAACAAAAACCAGAACAACCCAAACAATCCACACAAGAACGCTATGCCCGCTGATCTCATAGACACGTCTGATTCGGGCATGGTTAAGTATCCTAACCATGGGAAGCAACCTCTTCAGCAGAATCAGATGCACAATGTGATTGAACACACTATGAATACTAAGTCGGTCAAGTCGGTCAAGTCCACAGGCCTTAATGGGTCCATGTCCAGCGCTGGTGTCAAGGCCCGTGAGTTCGAGGATGCAGACACTAAGGCATATATGAAGGCCATGGCGGCTAGAGCCTTGTGGTACCTTGCCCAAGGCAACCCTGCCATTTGCAAGAGCATAACTGAGTCAAAGGCGCTTCTTTGTTTTGCAGTACTGTTGGAGAAGCAGACTGGAGATGTCCAGTACAACTCGGCCATGGCACTGATGGAGATCTGCCGGGTGGCTGAGGCAGATGCTGATCTCAGAAGATCTGCCTTCAAGCCCAGTTCCCCAGCTGCCCGAGCTGTTGTTGACCAGCTGTTACGCGTTGTAGAAAAGGCAGATTATGATGACCTTTTGATACCTTGCATCATCTCGTTGGGTTGTCTTTCTAGAACTTTCCGTGCAACTGAAACCCGCATCATCGGTCCACTGGTGAAACTCCTTGATGATAGAGAAGGCGATGTTTCCAGAGAGGCCGTCGTTGCCTTGACCAAATTTGCATGCACTGAGAATTATCTCCATATGGATCACTGCAAAGCGATTATTGCTGCTGGTGGGGCCAAGCACCTTGTACAGCTTGTATATTTTGCTGAGCAGGCAATACAGATTGATTCTTTGATACTTCTATGTTATATTGCATTGCATGTACCAGACAGTGAGGATCTTGCGCAGGCTGAGATTTTGACAGTTTTAGAGTGGTCCTCTAAGCAGGCTTACATGATCCAAGACCCGACAATTGAGGAACTTTTGCCTGAGGCAAAGGTTAGATTGGAGCTTTACCAATCTCGAGGCGCAAAGAATTACCATTGAGTTGACAGGGGTAAATTGAAATGTATATAATTTGAGTAATATATCTATATCTTGAGAGGGAGAAAATGGGTGTGGAAGGTAAATTGTTTTAGATTATTTTTTGCATGTTTATTTATTTCCGGTTTTGGGTACAGTAAGCTGTGAATTGGCAGAGGAATCCACCGGGATATTTTTGTAGATTGAAAAGTGGGAATATCTGCTGATTTGTCAAGTGAAACATAGGGTTTGGTCCTTAGTTTATTCTGCTTCTCTCTAGCTTGGATGATGTTGTTCATCGATTTTTTTTTTTCCTAATGATTTCATTTTATAAGGAATTATGTTTGGTAGTGGTAGGTTACTTTATCATTTGGCTTTCAAGTTTTATTTAGGGACAATTGTTCAACACATGGAGCAAATAAATTAAATATATCGGATTGTGTACTTTGTCAACAATCAACAATCTTGACACGTGGTCTTGGTGGGGAGAGAACGGAAGAGAGCGACATAAGGCGGATTGGCAGTTACGATTGAGATATAACTGACATTTCTGATTACAACAGAGAATGCTCTCTATTGTTGTCTGGTGTATGTTTTCAGAAGATTGCGCTGCAAATGTAAGGTTCTATTCCTTCAGTTGAGAGCACATGTGCTCACAAATTTTGATAGAAACGTCTAACAAAAAAAAAAAAGATGCTGTTTGATCGTTTTGTACTGGAATGCATGTCACATGCCGTATCTTTGTTTATTTGCTGGTCCCTGTCCGACAAGTAGAAATTAAATGATAAACACTGTCGAATATAATATGGTTTTTCAGAGCATCTAAAGTAACTAAAAAAGGGAAATGACGCACTGGAAACAAGAAAAGGAGGAAGTTAGGGGTGTCAATAGGTACGGTATGGATCGGGTGGAAGTATTTTCATATCCATATCTTATTTATATCTATTAAAAATTGATTTTACTCTACTTTATTCTTACCTGTTAATATTATTAGATAATGAAACAGTAGCAGATGAATAACGGATAATATTATTATAATAATTAGTTTTATTATATATTACAAATTAAATGTCAAACACTCATTTATTTCACATATAATATTATTATAATAATTAGTTTTATTATATTTTACAAATTAAATGTCAAAACTAATTTATTTCACACATATGTAATTGTATTTCTAATAAAAAAAATAAAAGTAAATGTGCAATTAATGACAACTAAATTGGTTTTTATAAAGGAAGAAAATTCAAAACTACAAATATATATTTAGGTGGGTTGAAAATTGAACTGAATATATATATTTAGATTTTATTATTACCCTATAGAGTAAGGGGTACGAAATAGTCATTACACATACTCTTATCTACTTGGTTAATGAAAAAAATTCTTATCCATACTCATACATAATAAACTAACAACATAAATATTTTATCCATACCCGTCTTATCAAATACGATACGGGTCGGATAAATGGCTAAAAAGATATCATTGACACTAGGAAGCCTTTAAAACACCGTCGGGAAGTATTACAAAATACAAACAATTGGGAGAAATGACGCACTAGAAACAAAATATCATATGAAGTACGTAACTCGAGTGCACTATATACAAAATATGTATAAATATGTATTACTCTTATTAAAAAACATGAATAGAGTTGTCTATTTTTTTTTAATATTTTGTACAGTACATACATGTAACTGTGTTTTATTGGTAGACAAATCTGGCACGATCTTGTACCAAGTAATCGTGAGCCGGCCTCTAATTTATATTGTTAACTTCATATATTAAAACATATAAACAGAAGTTAGAGAACTGAGAGATTAAATCTAACTTGCATAGTAACTGACTTTAATGCTTTATATTTCTTATCAAGTTATGTGTATGGGTTTAGATTCGTCGTAATATTTTAACTCTGATACTTTTGAAAAAAAATTAAATATAAATTTGAAATATGATTTGATATATGTATTATGCATATCGAATTTAAATTTTCAATAGCTTGAGTTAAACCACATTTGATGTGATATCGTATGCTACTCAAATTGTATACAATTTTGAGAACAAATTATTTGTATTTGGCAAGTGAAGTAAAAATTAAAACGAAGTTTCAAAACAAAGTAAATGCTAAATCATTTAAAGCATTGGTGTGTTGGTAGAAGTGAAGTAAATATATAAAGATGTAGAGTAGAACTAGGGTGTTCTTAAGTTCACCAAGTTTCTTGGTGAACTCAAATCTAAAATCCATCAAATCAGTTTCAAATATGAATTTGAACTGTTAAAACCCGTCTACCTTACAAGTGACACGTCTACATATAAAATTTTTAAACATTCGAATTAATTTAGCATGAAGTCAAGCGGTCAAAATTAAAAGGTTAATAAATTAATTTTAATATATTTATTTTTTGATTGTTTTTTGACTAATTGACTCTATGCAAAACTATATTTTTTTTTTATATGTAGACGCATTACTCATAAAGTAGGCAGATTTCAATGGTTCGGATTCGTCATTTGAAACCGATTTGACAGATTTTAGACTTAAGTTCATCAAGAGACTTGGTGAACGTAAGTACACCATAGTTCTACTCTAAAGATGTATTATATAAAAAGACTCAATGATCCTCATATATTATGTTAGCAAGTGAATTAGTAAGAACAAAAGGTATTAAAAATAAATAAAAATAATAATTTGTTTCATATGAATGTGTTTTAATTCACCTCAAAGCATCTTAATGTACTTCCGTTTAATGCATTAAAGCGCCTTAAAAGTTAAACCACTTTAATAACCACTACTCAAATTGTCAAACAAACCCTATACATCTAATAATGCATCTGTAAATGTACTTTCATTTTGAAAAAAAAAAAATCAATTGATTTTAAGTCTAGGATATCATTAAAACTGTCGATTCTACTTTAAAAATCGAAGTATTTCATCCCATCCATTGTATATGTGGGGAGCTGTTTATCGAAGATAGACACTAAAAATAATTTGTAATCAGCGTGTACTATATTAAGTCTAAACGTGGCTATCACGAACTTACAGATAACATTCGCAAATCTGCTCACACATGTTCTCCTGTTAATTCAATAATTCAGTTTAAGAAGCAATTTACTTAACATGTCTCCCATCATACCAACATTTTATCCATTGAACCCCTTTACTCAACAAGATATTGTCGTAAATTATCGATTTACTTTTTCCGATTTTTTTTTTTAAAGGGTTCGTCCAAGAATGAAACACAAAAAAAAATGCCTGGTTAAAGAAGAAATCATAGAATTATAAATTATGTATAATCACAAAAGAATTGTGTTTGATCGCTGATGGGTCCTGGTCGAACAATATGCATAACCAACCAATCAACCAACCACTGCCTAATTTTCTCTTGATATTCTCCATGTTTATTTCTTTATGGTATGTGATGCAATAAAATTTGTAACACTACTTTTAGTATAAATTAATATATCTTTTATATTTTAATTCTACCGGGTAGTAATATTAGGTGTTGATCCACATAATTAGTATCTTAAATATTTAACAACATGTATTAGTCTAGGTTCTCGGGTTTATAATAATTTTGAAGTAGTGGTGCTAATTATGATTAATTCACATAAGTGAATAGATATAGAGAACTCCTAGAATTTAGGTCATCTCCTTCTTAATTAAATAAAGTATAATTTCGACATCTCTCTACCCCGCATACGGCACTATCACCGCCGCATGCGATATAGATTGTTTCACTTAAATGCGGTACTGTCACTACCCACAAGTGCCTAGGGTCTATGCTTTATACAATTTGAAATGTTTTATGATCTTTTGATCGGCTTTTGGGCTAACAATTCTAAGTATTCTACATTTACAATTTATCCTCCTTGCGCAAAGGATAATACTTCTCTATCCTACCCCACAAATTATAATATCCCAAATACTCTACTTATTTCTAAGTAATTCCTAATATAAATTGAATATACGATTTACGATTTTGCCAAGGAAGCCCATTAAGTTATAACCTTAGTCTTTGGACGGCTGTCAAGCCTCATCAGCCAAAGTTTTGCATGTAATCTTACTCACACCAAGATATAAAGACTTTACACCTATTGGTATGTAGAGGGATTTGGCATATAGTAGACAGAACCCATGTAAGCAAGGGTACGATAGAAAACAATTCATAGAATAACGGAATCTCAAATCAATATAAACAAAACATAAATTATACTAAAACATAATAAAGAATTCGATACACCCAAATCCGAAAGATGAGAAGATTACCTTCTCAAAGTTATGGCAAAATAAAAAGAATAAAATAAGAAAGACATGAATCATAACTCTTGCTTTCTTATATGACGTTTTTTTCTTCTGCCTTAAATCTTGAGAGCTACCTTTCTCTTCTTCATAATTTACTCTCTAAACTAATATAATTTCTAGACTTAACATAATTAAACACGAACACCAAATTCTATTATAACAATATTATAATATATAACGTATAAGTAATACAAAGAATTTTTTTTTATAACGTGCTTGCTTGTTCTTCTCATTTTTATATTCGTTTCCATCTTTAAATAAATTTCTTGGAAATCCTTTTGCCAGGGGTGTTAATGAGTATGATACGAGTGATGGAGACATTTTTACATTCATATCCACTAAATATTATTTTAAATATAGCCAATAAAAATTGACCTTATCCTATCATACTCTAATCCGTTAAAATTATCAGGTAACAAAATGGTAGCAGGTGACTAACGAATAATACTAACATAATAATTAAATTTATTATATTTTACTAGAACATCAAAAGCCATTCATTCGACACATATGTAATCACATTACTAATAAAAATAAAAAATAAATGTCTAATCAATTACACTAAATTGTTTTTTTTTTAAGTAAGAGAATTTAAAAATACAGATATCTCTTTGAAAAAATTCGGTTATTTAACTAAATAACAAAATATATAAATAAAAGTAGAGGAGGGATCCACTTACAACATTTGAAAGTTACAACGTCTTACAACAATTTGATTTTGCGATTTTCAAAGTCCAAACAATCGATTCAAACGGTTAAATGTGATCTCTATATTAACATGTGATTGGAGATCAATTTTTTTTTCTTTTGAATTATTTTACTATTATTTTAGAAACATTTGTTTTTAGACAATTCTGGACCAATAAAAAACAATAGTTTTGTAAAATACTTAATAAATAATAAAAAAATTAAGAAAATATAAAATTTGATCTCCAGGCACATTTTAATATAGATATCATGTTAAACTATTTGAATTTGCTGTTTAGATTTTAAAAATCACAAAACCGAATTGTTGTAAGATGTTGTAACTTTTAAATGTAGTAAGTGGATTCCTTTCTTATAAAAGTAATATTTTTAATATTTTTCTTATAGCAAAAAAATATACTAAATAACAAAAGTATATAACTAATTATTACTCAAATATTATCATATGAAATATTACGCAAATAAATTTTACATCATTGTCAATTATTGCTCAAATATTACAATGTCATTATTTTTATATAATTTGTTCTCTATAAATACAAAGTAGTCTTTATATGTACCCTTACCTGATTAGCTAACAAAAATATATCCTTACCCATATCTATATCTGATAAGCTAATAAAAAAATATCTTGTTCATACCCACCTTATCAAATACGGTACGAGTTGGATATATGAGTAAAAGGTATCATTGACACCCAACAAACTTAAGCTTTGAATAAATTTTAATCAAAGCTGGCCATAAATTTTAAGATTTGCGTTAAGGTTTGTTTGAACGATTTAGAACTCAACAAACTTAAATGGCTCCGTGTGAAACCGAACGTGTAAAAAATTTGACACCAATCGGAGGTAAAACTTTGTCTAAATCCTTTGAAGAAAAACACCACCCTTCTTGGATACCAGTAACATAAGCACAAATGCACAATATGAATTATGCACCGTCCTATGTTTATTTTCCTTTAACCACGCTCCGGAAATTTACCATAAAAATGTGGATTGTTACAATATTTAGTCTTTTCTCCAAGCCTTGTAAACTTATGCAGAGAATGAGATATGAGTTACAAATTATGAAAAATATCAATAAAATCAATTGTTCAATAAATTGAGCTAATTTTATAAGAAAATTTCTATTCTGTTGCATATTAAATATTGCCTATATAATTTGGATAACATGAGTTATCTCCATTCTTATATTATGCACATAGTTGTCTTGATCCGCCAACAGCTGAGATGTCTTCTTTTGATTAAATATGTCTATATTATGTGTAGAAGTTTAAATTTAGTTAAAAATATACTCTCCACACAGACTGCTACATAGTTTATCACATTAAATTGAATAAATCCCTACCTATCTGTTTCCTTATTTCTCCTTACAGCCAATGTTATCAAAACCAGACCGGACATCAACCCGATAATACTTCTGGTCAATGGTTTACTTGTCGGACCAATGGGTTGATGTATTTTGATAGCTTAACAATTTAATCCCTAATCACAATACAATTCAGTCACAAGCGCATGACCTTATCGTTTAGTAATTTGGTATCGAATCACAGAGAGGTATTATAAGTGCTGGTTTATCGGTTTTCAATAATCTAGACAATCAAATATTGAGTGATTTTTTATGAACTGAATTCTAAAAATACGGGATGATATAAACTAATGCAGACTAAATTCCAGAACCTCAGCCTGAATTCCAGACAGAATGCAGGAAGAATTATCTGAATGCAACTTAAATTAACATAATGCAGATTTAATTTCAAAAACAATAAATGATGAGAGAAATCAAAGGAAATGAATATCTAGGGTTATGGTTTTACTATTATACTTTTAATTATGTATTTCTAATTGTTTTTCTAATATTTGGGTTGCAATTGTTGAGGGGGTGTTATCCTAAGGTAAATGTTTATTCACTTTCACGGCTTCGCACTGTATCTAAATTAAATAGGTCTCCTACGTTTGTGGCTTACCAGTTTTAATCTAAACCCATTAAGCTATTTGGTAATCCATGTTTTTTCCCAAAAGCCTTTTGGACTACTTTTGTAGTTCCGAGTACTTAAGTTTGTTTATGTTGTTTAAGCAAATCATTTTTTCCTTTCAGTCCATCACCAAATTTGCATAGTGTTGTTTGCATACCTATCACTATTTTAAAAAGTATTTCTAATATAAATTTCTCCTTTCGGTCTCAATTTATTATTAGCGGATCCCTTAATAAAATAAGAAATAACTAAAGAAACCACTTAAACATTCATAAACAAATAAACATCACAATCACAAATAAATTCAAATAACTAAATTAACATGACTAAAGAATCAAGTTATTCCCATATTCCTAGATAAAATATTTAACCAAACATACTTTCAATGCAAGCACAAATCATACTTAATTTCATTAAAATCAGAAAAATAAAAGAAAAAGAAAAAAAATAAGAATTCCCTTGAATTAAACACGGCTTTATGCTTCCTTTTGTTTGCTTCTGGCCGAACTCCCCTTCCTTTGATTTCCTCTGGCCGAATCTCCCAAAATATTCAAAGTGTCCAAAATAAAATAATGCTAAAAATCAAGATGCCCAAAAATTTGTCCAGAGCCGAAATATATCCCATCCTCTCAATCCGAAACTTTGGTAAGAAAATAAATGCGCCAGCAATCAAATATAATCAAAATGCTTTAATTGACCAGCTTTAATTGGAAACAAATATGCGCTAGCTATATTGGTAAAATGGTAAGAATAAAAAAAATATCAAGGTGATTAATGTCTGGTCATAGGCTATGAAATTTCTTAATTAGTTGAATTCAAAGATTTATCTTCTCTGTTGGTTTTTTCATTCGGCTCGACATAATCAATTTTCTGTGCACATGAAGTTTGCATGATTTCGTGCTCCAATTCTACAATAATTTACAACTTGCGTTGTATCTTATATGTCGACTAGCATTAATTAAAACTGAACGAAATAATAAATAAAATGCAATAAAACATGGTAATTAGAACTAATTTTGGGCTCAACCATGTGCCAAATAATGTGTCAAATTATGGTTCATCAAATCAACCGGTTCAATCGTCGATTTTTTTAATAATACTGAATATATTAATAAATAGAAATGTTATTCTCCAAAAAAAACTGAAAGTATTATATATCTCTTGATTAATTTAGCTAAGTGAAAGGATATAAAAATATATATTTTTGAACTAATACATTCAATAAAAAATTAATTTGTCTAATGAATAAAAAAGATTCAACAATAAAGCTAAATGACTAAAAATTAAATTTAAAGCCGAACAAAATTTGCATTTGATATCTGTGTATTTTTTAACCTTTTCTCCTTAATATTTTTTTATATAACCTAAATCCGTTCAATTAAGACAGTATAAAATTGAATATCATCATCTTACCTGACTTAGCACATCTTCTTCCCTTAACCATAAGCAAGTACTCAATATTGGATAAAAATACATTATCATATACAACATCTTAATTTTTTATTATTAATAATAATTGAAGATTTTATAAAACACTAAGGAACCAACTCTAAATTTAATAACAGAACTATATTCACATAATTGTTTTCAAAAATGATACCTTATAGCAACACAGAAGACAATATAGAATTGTTCATGGACTAACATTTTAGTTGCTTTTTACTTCTTCTTTTTTCTTGAAAAGACCAAAGCAAAAATGGAACCCAGGGTTCACGGACTTCAAATTTTAAAATAAAAAAATATGACAGAACCAATCGGTTCACTGGTTTTTTGTGAAAACCGGCCGGTTTTTCTATTTTTTTTTTTCTGGTCTGTATGTAGGGGTGCAAACGGGTCGGATATTATCCGTCTGAATCCGGATCCGTATCCGAATTTTTGCGGATTTGGAAACGGATAGTTGCAGATTCAAATATGAATACGGATTTTTTTTATGCGGATTCGGATACGGATACGAGTTGAGTTTCGAAATCAGATACAGATACGGATACTAAAAAATTATCCGAATATGGATATTTTAATTTTTCGGATATCCGGATATGTTAAGACTTGAGATAATTTTTTGTGTATCTATTTATCTTTTGTATTAGAATATCTTTAAAGATGATCTTTTGTGTTGGTATTTTTAATTAAAGTTATATTCATGTTGGTGAATTTTAGTTAATTAGATATATATTTTGTAATGGTGTAACAAGTTAATTAGATATATATTTTGAATTAGAAATTCGAATTATATCCGTATTTGTATTCATATCCGAAAATATCTGATCCGTATCTGTATCCGTTTAATATTCGATCCGTACCGTATTCGAAAAAAAAATATGGATACGGATATGGGTTGAGCACTATCTGATCCATTTGCACCTCTATCTGTATGCATATTCGATCCTTTATTCAAACTGAAGTGGACTTGGTTTTGGGTCCAGTTTATTTCGGCTCACTCGTCCGGTTCAGTTTGATTTTAATAACAGTGCTTACAGATATCTTTGATTCTTGTAATTAAATTATTTCCTTATTTCTTCATTTCCTCTATTCCATTTCTCCTCTTCCTCTATAGTTTCGATAATGAAAATGAAAACAATCATATCATTCCGAATTTTATTTAGGGCAAATGTATCTTTGTAAATAGATGAATAGTAAATTTTTAATTTGCTGTGGAAACAATCATATCTTTTTGATTTTGAGAGAAAATGAAGAATATCTAAAACTTTTGTGTAGAGAAATTTTCATTGTTAAAATAATTTTCATCAAGAATATATATGAAGAGAAAATCTTTATTTGAATCATTTAGTTATATCTTTTCTAATTTTGTTTCTTTACAAATTATTTTTTTTCTAAATCGTTTAATAACCTATCTTACTTGTAGAGAAAATTAGATATTAAATCGCAATGATATTTTAAGAATTTTTTCATGTTGTATTTTTTTTATTTGTTGTTGTTTCTTTTATTATTATTAATTAGTTGTATTTTTTGTTTCATTTGTCTTTTATTTTTATTTGTGTATATGTCAAATAAACTTACACTAACCCGTCAATTTTAGATCCAATTGGGGATTTTTCTTGGGAGATATCAGGAAGAGATTGAAATAGAATAATATAGATTCATAAATTCTCTATTGATTCTATTTTTTTCATATTCTATTCAATCTTATAATATGTCTCCGTTATAATTTACGGGACAATACTGGTAAGAAAAAATATATGTTGATAATAACTATGCTGAGATTTTCATTCCGCAAAAATATCTCCTGTGGTTCCCTTCATCTCTAGAATACAGTGTCAATATGTAACTTGAATTTTCAACTTGTGTTGTATGAAAATCATGCCGACTACCATTCTTTTACCAATCAAAGTGAATTTTCAAACTTACACCGACTAGGCTACTGCCATTCTTTTACCAATCAAAAGGACGAAAGTGAACATTTGAATACTTTGTTGTCATCTACCTTATTTCTGTCATATATGAAGTGTTTCATCTGGGAAATTCTACAAATTGTCCTATTTTTCTAAATTTTCAAACATAATATTCTTATTCTAAAATAATTAACAAAATGTCATTGTGAAGTCTCCATTTCTTTCTTCTTATCTCTCTCTCCCTCTCCCTCCTATTTACTCTTGTAAAATTTTAGCACTTTCTCTCTCATTAGACTTTAATGAGCGCATAATAGACAACAAATGTTGAGTAGAACTAGGGTGCTCTTAAGCTCACCAAAGTGTTTGGTGAGCTTAACTTTAAAATTCATTAAAACGATTTCAAATGACGAATTCGAACCGTTGAAATCCACCTATCTTACATGTGATGCATCTACATGTGAAATTTTTAAACATTGAATTAATTTAGTATAAAGTCAAGCGGTCAAAAATCGTTCAAAAAATGAATGCACTAAAATTAATTTATTAACTTTCTAATTTTGACCAATTGACTTTATACTAAACTAATTCAAATGTTTAAAAATTTCACATGTAGACGCATCACACATAAGGTAGACTGGTTTCAACGGTTCGAATTCGTCATTTAAAATCGATTTGATGAATTTTAGAGTCAAGCTCACCAAACACTTTGGTGAGTGATACCTCGCATATTTAGCCTATATTTGACTTGATTTCGTACCAAATTCACGTTCTAAATTGTCAAAATCACGTGCATTTCATTGATATATCCTTAGAATTTGGTACTGCTGAGAGTTTGTTTGTTTTCTGCAGGATTGGAGCAAAATACACGAAGAAACGGCGTTTTTGGACTCTCTGGTACGGCCCTTACCAGGCTTGGTACGGCCCTTACCAGACTTGGTACGGCCCTTACCAGATTTGGTACGGCCCTTACCAGGCTTAGCCGATCCAGCCTCCCTTCCATCTTGTACGGCCTACCCGTACCACCTTGGTACGGGCCGTACATAGGTGCCGCCTGACAGAATTCAAATCTTGGCCGAGGCTATATATAGCGGGGGATCTCTCCATTTTCGGGGAGGCCACTTCATTCCAGATTGAGAGCTCAGTGAAAGAGAGAAAGAGAGCAAAGGAGCAAGGAGAGAAGATCAAGGAAGAGGAAGAGGCGAGAATCGACGGATCTACACCTTCTCCATTCCCGATCTTCAATCTAGTTCTTTCATGACTTTCTCTATCTCTTTTCTTGTATTTCTGGACAGATCCATGACTTGTGAGTAGTAGACTTTCGTTTCTAGGGTTTGTAGATGGATTTTCTTGATTTGTGTTGTTTTTCTTGATTTGGATCTTGTATGAACTCTTGTGATTGATTTGATTGTGAATTTGCTTGTTTTGATTGCTTTGTGTTTCTGTGATTGCATGTGGTGTGCCTATAGTGGTAGATCAACCCTAACAAGGTCATGTGACCATTGCCTTCTCTCAACCAAACCAATCCCTTTAGGTAGACTTGATCGAATTGAAGCCGAAAGGTTGAATTCTCCTCTAATCGACAGATTAGAGGTTACCTTAGATCTCCAATCAATCAACTAGAGGATCTGGACCAAAACACGAGAGTTGAGGTTTAGAAACCCTAAAAGGTGAAGAATTGACTCCAAAACCTAGATCTTGAGCCAACAAACGAGAGTTGAGGTTTAGGAACCTTAGGTATGGTCAATTGAACCTTTATCAAGAGTTTAATACGAGGTACCAGCAAGAAATGCATCAACTCGAACTTGTAAGCTCTGTTCTGGTAAACCAGTACGGCCCTTACAAGAGTGGTGCGGCCTACCCGTACCAAGCCCCATACGGCTTGGTCTTACTAGGTTGGTGCGGCCTGGCCGTACCAACTTGGTAAGGGCCGTACCACTAGAGGCAAATCAGAGATGAAGTCTGAAACCCTTGAAACACCTTTTATCCCAAATCAAAACACAGTTTATACCTTTTCTTGCACATTTACTATTCTATATCATTGTGTGATTGCTTGAGTTGATTCTTTCGGAAAATTAAACACCAAAAACCCTTTTTTTTCTCACTTCTAGTCTTTGGCTAAGCTAAGTAAAATTCTAGATAAAGAAACCGTCCCTGTGGATCGATACCCGATTATACTCCTCGATAAGGTTGTGCACTTGCAACCCTAATCGGAAGGTGTAACCGAGGTTTAAAAGGTACGCTCCCAAGCGTACCGAAACTTGCGTTGCGCTTTTACGCCGATCAAGTTTTTGGCGCCGTTGCCGGGGACGGCTACCGTTTTCTGGATTTTTGCTTATCTTAGCTAATCTAGATTTTAATATTTTTCTTTTCTTTTCCTCTCACCACAGGTACACAGTTGTTCCTGCACAACCACCTCTCGATGCGCCCCGCATCACAACCGACGTGACTCGCGTGGAAGAGACAGAGCAGCTCAAGACGCTATGGCAACATACCAACAGTGGTCCGGCCGTGACAACACCCGAGCTGGAGGTGGCTGCCGATTTGAAGTTGATCAGATCACTGCTCTAACCGCCAAGCTGGATACTATGCAAAGAGCAATGGACAAGTTGAGTGTTAAGGCAGTTGTCAACCATCAACTACCGCTATGTGTCATGTGTTGCGACAGAGGGCACTCCTATGAGCATTGCCCATTGGAACAAAGGGAGAAGGAACCCGAGCAGATCAGCTCTCTCAACCGAAACTTTTACCATGACGCTTCATTTGACAACTACCACCCATTCCAATACGATCCTCCCGAGTCATACATCGCTCCCGCTGTGAGCGACTTCATGCACGAGCAGGCAAAGATGAATCAGATGATGTTCGAGCAGATGCAAATAATGAGTGCCCAATTAGAAGCTCGAAGCAAGATGATAAATATGTTAATGGCTCGCCAAGCTGCCTCTGCACAATCACTTTCTAGAAGACTTCCCAGTCAGCCAGTACCCAACCCCAGAGGAGAGGTAGAAACGATCGAGTTGGAATCAGTTTATGCAGCATATTTGAAAACAGATGATTTGGAGGAACTGGAATGCGGGCAGGATGAAGCAAACGAGGTCCGCGTGCCACAGTCTGAAGACTCAGAGGAATCGGGACGCGAGCCGGATGAACTTGACGCGGGTTGCGTTACACAGTCAAAAGATCTGAAGAGTAAGCAAAGCGAGTCGGATGAAGCTGTTGTGAGGTCTTCACGCGACTCGAGTGTGCCTGACGCAGACCGCCTCAAAGCCCAACTAGAGGCGCCAACTTTTGAACTCAAGACTCTCCCAGCTAACTTCAGGTATGAGTTCCTAGTCCCAGATAAATCTTGTTTTGTGATCATAAGTGCAGATCTCAAACCTTATCGGACTGCCACGCTCTTGGAGAAATTGAAAGCTCACACAAGCGCAATCAGGCGCTCTATCATGGACTCAAAAGAAATCTTGTGGATTCTCCTGATGCACGGGTTTGATCGCGTAGTCCGTGTACCACAGAAGTGGGTGCTTCCCCCAGTACCGCCTGATCCACCTTCCACCAACCAGTGAGGTGCCCCCGCCTCACCCCTCACTCCATGTCTGGTTAGTTTCCATATGTTCTTCTATTTACTTTTTCTTGTGTGAATTCAAGCATTGAGGACAATGCTTCATTCAAGCTTGGGAGGGCAAATAGAAGAAAACTGTATCTGCATTTAGGTCATGTTTACTTGTTTATTGCATTTGTATGTAGGAATTTGTGTGATTGGCTTAAGAGCACCCTAGTTCTACTCACAAATGTTTTATAGATATGCAAGAAATTTTCAATTAGATAATTAATATATATTATTAAGTATATATTTTTCAATTAGACAACAACCAATGCCAATTAAGATAAAAATATATAAATTGCGAATCATAAATTACTATACCAACAAAATAAAAGATGTTGTTCGTACAATAATCTTTTACGTCTATTTGACTAATTTGCAAAAACATACAATTATTGAATTTTACGATTTCTTCTATTTTGAGAATATGTAGGTCCAAGAAGAGTAAGAACTGTTGAATAATAAGCTTGGACTGAAGAAATCATGAAGACCTTTATCAATAATACATATTGTAAAATCAAATGCTTGGTAAAGTATGTGTGAGGTTGATTAAATTGAGATAAAACGTTATGAACGTTTTTAAAACGTTGGTAACGTTTTATAATAATCAGAAGCCTCAAAAGAATCAAGTTATAACGTTATAACGTTATACAACCGTTATAACGTTTGTAAAACGTTAGAACGGTTATAAAACGTTATGTAACGTTTTCTAAGCTGTCAGAGAATTAAAACCCTAAATCGTATTTGAATAAAACGTTGGTAACGTTTGATAAAACGTTGGTAACGTTTTATGTCAAACAGCTCATTTTTGAGCTGCCACTATAAATAGACTGAAGGGATCACTTTCAAATCTATCTCAGCCGACCCTAATCATTTCAAAAGCGATTTTCTGAGAGCTTAGCCTACTCCATTGTTGTGAGAGCTTAAAACTTCAAAATCCCTCAAGCAACCTCAAACCTACTTCACTAATCTTGATCTAGATTAGGTTAGAGTGATCTATTGAGTGTTTCTCTTGTTCTTGAGTAGCTTGTGTGACTTCCCTTGTTTGTAAGGGCTTGCCGGCTCAAACCTCGAGTTGCTCGTGTGACTTCCCTTGGTTGTAAGGGCTCGCCGGCACTCATCTCTCGTTGGTCGTGACTTCCCATTTTGTAAGGGCTCACGGTTCACAATTGTAATCCTTTCATATTGGGTAATAGAAAGGCGCACCTAGAAAGAGGTTGCGACGCCCCGGAGACGTAGGCCTTTGTTTTGCCGAACTCCGTTAACATCCCGCGTGTCAAATTTCTCTAAACTCATCTATTTACTTTCAATTGCAATTTAATTTCAGTTTTTGAGCAATTAGAGGTGCCCCTAAGTGCAACAAAGTGGTATCAGAGCAAGTTACTCGAATTAAGACACACTTAATTAGAGTTAGATCAACTTGTCAAAATGGCACCCTATAGACCCGTGAAGGAACCCCTAATTTTTGGCAATTCGACCAAAAATTTTATGCATTGGAAGAAAACCATGATCAATTATCTAAACATTCTTGAGTTATGGGATGTGGTTAACAAGGGGTATACACCAATATTCACTACCACTACCACCGACATTAAAATCGAGACTCCCGAATCCAAACAAACCAAGAAAGACAATGATCTTGCAATTAATGCCATAATTAACTTGGTTAGTGAATCGGTTGCCTTGATCCTTGGTAGCTCTTCAACCGCAAAAGAAATGTGGGATGCCCTTGTAAATCGGTATGAGGGAAATACCCAAATTAAACGAACCAAATTAACCGGTTTAGAAGCCAAATTTGAAACCTTTAAGGTTGAAGATGGCGAAAGCATTGAGGATATGTATAATAGACTTATGCATATCCAAAATGAATTTACCGAATTGGGAGAACCGCTTTCTAACAATAAAATTGTAGGGAAGCTATTGAGGATTATGCTCATGAGAGACAAATGGTCCGGCTTGGTGAGTGCGCTAGAAGCAATCCAAGGCACACATGACTCACTCACACCGGATGATCTCTATGCACACTTACGAAGCTTCGAAGAGAAACTTCGGCAATCCGGAAACCCAAAGCAAAGTTCAAAATTCAAAACCATGGCCTTTCCGGCTCAAAACCGAAAACCTTCTAGCTCATCAAACACTTGTCTCTCAAATGATCAATTTATAAATAAAATTGATCATGAAACCTCCAAAAACACCCTTCTCCTATCCAAAATGTTTCAAGACATGCTAGATCTCGAAAGAAATTACAACAAGGAACGAGAAGAGAAGAACAAAAGAGTGATGTGCTTCGCATGTCATAGAAAAGGGCACACCACTCAAACTTGCTTCAAATTGGACGGGTACAAGGCCAAGAAAAAGGCTAAAGCCTTGCAAGCTTTATTCTCGAATGAGAGCGAGGTGGAGCAATCCGACACGGAGTCGGAAAATGAACAAGAGACAAACCTTGCATTGATGGCAAGTGTAGATGAAGGTCTCTCGGCAATTGATGTCGACTCGATTATTGCAAGCAAAAATATCACCGATGAGACCACCATTGAATTCCTTAAAGACCTTGTCAAATCAAGAAACATCAATAAGGAAGGTGATGAAATTGAAGCCTCAATTAGCTTCGCAAATGAGGTACATTCAACTCTTAGTCTTGATGGTTATGAGACCGAACAAGAATTTGTAAATGAAGGTGGTGAAGAATATAGTGGAGAAATTGATATTGAAAATTGTATACTTACAAATGAGACCAACCATGACTTGTGTACCAATCGGTTAGAAACCAATGATGCAAGCACTTTCACAAATAAAACCCTAATGCACGATGCTAATGAATCTAGGTTGCGATCTCTCATTGATGATTCAAATAGAACCTTGGTTGAAAAGGAAGGTATTATCCAAAAATTAATTGCTAAAAATGATATGTTAGAACTTGAAAATAAAAAATTAAAAGCATCGCACATAGGTGAAATAGGCATATTAAAGGTTAAAGTTCAAACCTTAGAGACCGAAAATAGGGCATTAAGGTCTCCTAGTGAATTTTCAAATGTCACTAGTCTAGATCCTTATTATGTGGATAGTTTGATAAATGGACAATCTTATCGCAAAATGGATAAAATTGGTCTTGGATTCGAGAAGGGTCAATCCTCATTCGAATCTAACCACATACAAGGCCCGAAAGGAAAAGGGGAACATATACAAACTTCAAACTCCAAAAATTGTAAACTTAAGTTTAATTGTGATAAGTATTCCACTTATCAATTTTTTACCAAAAAGGGTAATAATTCCTTACAAAAGGAGTCAAACAAAGGGAATACCTCTCAAACCTCAAATGCTAAACAAAATCATGCATTTAGGTATAAGTATAATCATAAAAATTATAAGAACAAAAATTTTCAAAATAGTGATAGGAACACATTTAATCCAAAATGGTCAAACAAAACTTATTTCAAAGGACCGGATGGATGGTTTTATGAACTCAAAAATAAAAATGTTTTACAAAATCAAACTCAAAGAAATGGTTTAACAAAAGATGTTCCCCAACATCACAATAGAATTGAGTCTAACAACACCAAAAGTGTCACATCTAGAGTTACAAATATGTCATTTGTTAATCCAAAGAACAAAATTCATGAAGTGAAAACAAAATACCATGCCACTTTCAAACAAGGTTCTATTGCTCAAAAGCCATCAATTACATTTTGTAATTATTGTTGCAAAATTGGTCATACCTCCTTAGAGTGTAGGTTTAGGAATGGAGACAACAACCCAAATGTTGTTTGGATTCCTAAAGCTAAACTAGTTTAAATTCATACAAAATCTCCCCTAATTTATTCAAATTGCTAAAAACAAAGGGGGAGATTAAACAAGTTAGGAGTGTTTGATTAAATCTTGTAATGAATACTTTGATCATTGATAGTTGTTGTACACAAATTTTATGGATTATCCAAACTCTGAATGATTATGAAATTCGCTTCCGCAACATACCAATTATGTATGACAATACTAGTGCCATAATGATATCCAAAAATCCGGTGCTTCATTCTAGAACCAAGCACATAGAGATAAGGCATCATTTTATTAGGGATCATATAGAAAAAAAGTGAAATTGAACTCATACATATCAACACCAAAGAACAAATTGCCATATATTCACAAAACCCCCAAATACTCAACAACACAATGAATTACGATGTAAATTAGGCATGCTTGAACTTAGAGAATAGACATATTCATAACTTATTTCAATATAATTAATTGCAATCAAAATAGTTCATTTAAAGACTGTCCTGCAGGAACAAAACGTTATAACGTTTTTGAAAACGTTGGTAACGCTTTGTGAATCTCCAAAAGTCCGAAAGAACAATAAAAACGTTATGTAACGATTTGAAATCGTTGTAACGTTTTGCATCCAATACTTAGCCAAAATTTTGAGATAAATTATACTCCATAAACGTTGTAACGATTTGGAAACGTTGCAACGTTTATTTGACAAGGGGCTAACATTGTAAAAGTTTCATTCAAAACGTTGGTAACGTTTTTAAAGCGTTACAACGGTTATCTGACAAGGGATCAAAATTGCAAAAGTACAAATGAAAACGTTGTAACGGTTTTCAAACGTTGGTAACGTTTTGTGAGGCTTCAAAAGTCAAAGAGCTTCACAAAAACGTTACACAAACATTATAACATTTTAGGTAAAAACACAGTATTCTCACCAAACGTTGGCTAGTGTTCATTGTTATGTGCATTATGATATATATGAATCAATTTGTCAAATTGACAATCATTTTTATTGCTAATTGAAATGAACTTGTAAATTGTCGTATAAAATGCTAGAGTAATCCCTCAATTTTATTTCATTTGGGCTTTATCGGTATCATATTACTAAATTGAGGGGGAGTGCATAATTTGAGGGGGAGCACTGAAAATTAGTGCTAATTTTTTTTCTTTTTTCACCCTTTCGTCGATTTCCAAAAGGGGGAGAAATTGGTACAAATGGATTGAATGCAAAATCAAAATTGGATAAACTAATTTTTCTGAAAATTTTCGATTTATGCACTTACTCACATTGTATGTTTTTGCAAATCGCCAAAAGGGGGAGATTGTTGTTCGTACAATAATCTTTTACGTCTATTTGACTAATTTGCAAAAACATACAATTATTGAATTTTACGATTTCTTCTATTTTGAGAATATGTAGGTCCAAGAAGAGTAAGAACTGTTGAATAATAAGCTTGGACTGAAGAAATCATGAAGACCTTTATCAATAATACATATTGTAAAATCAAATGCTTGGTAAAGTATGTGTGAGGTTGATTAAATTGAGATAAAACGTTATGAACGTTTTTAAAACGTTGGTAACGTTTTATAATAATCAGAAGCCTCAAAAGAATCAAGTTATAACGTTATAACGTTATACAACCGTTATAACGTTTGTAAAACGTTAGAACGGTTATAAAACGTTATGTAACGTTTTCTAAGCTGTCAGAGAATTAAAACCCTAAATCGTATTTGAATAAAACGTTGGTAACGTTTGATAAAACGTTGGTAACGTTTTATGTCAAACAGCTCATTTTTGAGCTGCCACTATAAATAGACTGAAGGGATCACTTTCAAATCTATCTCAGCCGACCCTAATCATTTCAAAAGCGATTTTCTGAGAGCTTAGCCTACTCCATTGTTGTGAGAGCTTAAAACTTCAAAATCCCTCAAGCAACCTCAAACCTACTTCACTAATCTTGATCTAGATTAGGTTAGAGTGATCTATTGAGTGTTTCTCTTGTTCTTGAGTAGCTTGTGTGACTTCCCTTGTTTGTAAGGGCTTGCCGGCTCAAACCTCGAGTTGCTCGTGTGACTTCCCTTGGTTGTAAGGGCTCGCCGGCACTCATCTCTCGTTGGTCGTGACTTCCCATTTTGTAAGGGCTCACGGTTCACAATTGTAATCCTTTCATATTGGGTAATAGAAAGGCGCACCTAGAAAGAGGTTGCGACGCCCCGGAGACGTAGGCCTTTGTTTTGCCGAACTCCGTTAACATCCCGCGTGTCAAATTTCTCTAAACTCATCTATTTACTTTCAATTGCAATTTAATTTCAGTTTTTGAGCAATTAGAGGTGCCTCTAAGTGCAACAAAAGAGTACAAAACATAAAATATGAATATAAATTGCAAATTATAAATTTAATAGTTTATGTAACTTTCTATGCCCAATATTATTTGAGCTTTCAAAATTCATCCAATAAAAACAAATACAAAAGTAAAAATAAAGTGAACAACCTTAAATTAAAAAAAAAGTAACCAAGTAGCAGTTAATAAACTTTAAACTCGAACAGTCTCATATTAGATTAAAGATAGTGTTAAACATACTTTAGTTTTCAATAAAGAGTTGAGCTAATATGACACTAGTGTTATATAAAACTAAATAACACCACATCTTCAACTCTTAGATCTGCTTTAAGATTCCTACAAAATGAAGTGCTTAAACAGTAAAAGCGGATATTATGGATCATAAAGCAGATCTAAGGGTTTAAGATGTGGTGTTATTTAGTTTTATATAACACTAGTGTCATATTAGTCTAACTCTTCAATAAAAGATGATATCTCAAGTTGTGACACTCAAATATCATATAATTTTGGTTAGAAAAAATAATTAATATTTGATACATATACAATGGCAAAATATTTGTTACCTCTAATTTTACGAAGATGGAGGCATTTTTTTTTTATAATGGCTAAGCTCGCTACAATACAAGCAAGTACTTCACATACTGTAATTTTTGAAATCAAGTACTTCAAGATTTATAGATATTTATCGTTGTTAATTAGATTTCACGAAAAATGAAAATTTTTGAAAAATTAGCCAGCAGCTACATACGGATTGAAAATAAACCCAACAAAAATATTTGATTAATAATAAAAATATATCCAATGATAAATTTGATTAAAAACGAAAATGGGTATATTATCTTTGACCAAAAAGTTCACTTCAAGGTTTATATACGGATTGAAAATGATAAAGTATTAAATCCTTTAGACTATATATGGATTGAAAATTATTGAAAATAACAGAGAACTAAATCCTTTCGTTTTCCGATTTTTTTATTTATATCCAAAAATTAAATCAAATTACAAAAAATAACTGAAGTAGTGTTGAAATTCAAAAACTACCCAATCCGGTTATCCAATAACCGGATTTGGGATAAATATCCGGTTATCCAATAACCGAATTCAACAAATATAACCGGTTATTCACTAACCGGAAAGTTATGTTTTTTTTTTTTTTAAACCGGTTAATGACTAACTGGAAAGTTTTATTTTTTTTAATTTTTTATTTTTAAAAAACAGAAATTTCGAATTTTTTTATTTTTGTATTAAAATATTAGAAATGTTGAATATATTTCTTTGAAAATAGACGTAATACAATATAATTTGATGTATTAGAAAGATTGCAACAAATGACCCGGATCAGTATTTTTCAGGCCGGATTTTTCACGGCTGTAAGAAAAATTAATATATTTTTTTATGTGTTATTGGAAAAAAATAAAAATGCTTAGATTCTGAGTTATTGATCCCGGTTCAAAAGTCACTTCTATGTAATCTATAAAATATTGTGATCCATTTAGTAAATTTAATTAATAAAAAGTTGTTTCTTTTTTGAGAATTCTTTTTGAAAAACAATTATTAAATTAATTAAAGTTTTTTTCAAAAATAGAAACAACTTTTTATTAATTAAATGTACTAGATGGATCACAATATTTTCTAGATTACATAGAAGTGACTTTTGAACCGGGATCAATAACTCAGAATCTAAGCATTTTTATTTTTTTCCAACAACACATAAAGAAATATATTAATTTTTCTTACAGCTGTGAAAAATCCGGCCTGAAAAATACTGATCCGGGTTATTTGTTGCAGTCTTTCTAATAAATCAAATTATATTGTATTACATCTATTTTCAAAGAAATATATTCAACATTTCTAATATTTTAATACAAAAAATAAAAAAAATTCAAAATTTCTGTTTTTAAAAAAAGAAAACTTTCCGGTTAGTCATTAACCGGTTTCAAAAAAAATAAAAAATAAAATAACTTTCCAGTTAGTGAATAACCGGTTATATTTGTTGAGTTCGGTTATTGGATAACCGGACATTTATCCCAAATTCGGTTATTGGATAACCGGATTGGGTAAAAATCGAAATTCAACGATGCTTTAGTTATTTTTTGTAATTTGATTTAATTTTGGGATATATATAAAAAATCGGTTCGTTTTACTACAGATTTTTAATAAAAAAATTAAAATTGAAAATGATCATAAATATAATCACGTATAAGTTCCAAACAAACAAGAACTAAATATCATAAACTAATAATAAATTGATACAACATATGAAAATAGAGATATTAACTAATTATGATTTCCATCCATTGTCAAACGAGAACTTAACGGATGCTTAGAGGGACAAACTGATGCTAATTAAGAGAGACAAATATGTTATCATATTTTGAGTTTAAAGAGGAAGAGGTAGAAGGTAAAAGGTGTCAAAATTTGATGATAGTAAATAGAAGGGAAGGAGAGAGAGGAAAGAAGAGGGAAATGAAATGAGGGTCCAACAATGACGTTTTGTTAATTATTTTAGAGGAGGAGTATTTTGTTTGAAAATTTTGAAAAGTAGGGCAATTTGTAAAATTTCTCGTTTCATCTAGTGTTGTAAAAAACATCCGTTTAGGTCGATTAATCGGCCGTTTAGTTGTTGGCGGTGACTAAATTGTTATGAATTTTTTCGACTAATTGGCCGATTATTTTCGATTATTCCCGATTAATCGCTTGGCAGTACCTTGTCCGTCCGACGACTGCATACTGTTATTTACAACACTGTTTCATCTAGTATTATAAAATAAAATACTGATATCTTGTTGAGATTTCAATAAGTGTTGTAAATAACGGTATGTGGTTATTGGATGGACAGGGTTCCGCCAAGCGATTATTCGAAAATAATCAAGAATAATCGGCCGATTAATTGAAAAAATATGTAACGGTTTGATTACCGCCAACAATTAATCGGCCTAAACAGACATTTTTACAACAATCATTTCAATTAATTGTATTTGTATGAAATATCTATTAAGTGTTGAATATTAACTTTTCTTTTAGAGAACCAATCTTTAATCTACTTATAAATACAATGCTCTTTGTATAGAAAGTTGGAGATTTGAAATTTCAAAAGAACAATTATTTATGAATATTAAATAGTTGGATAGATAACTTTACTAAAAAAAAGAAAAGAAAATCATTTTTAAATTAGGAGCCTGATAATTGTACCCCATAAAAAATTCCCGAACGTGTTCCCAAGTAGTTTAACAGAAAAAACTTATAATGTTATATATTCCATTTCTAGCTTTAATATCCAAACATTTAAAGCTATGTTTATAACATTTTACAATGCTACTCGTAAGCATTTAAACCTCTGTCTGCAAGCATTAAAATTCTAAATCTGTATAGTTTTAACTCCTAACTACTTTTGTTTTTAAGTCAAAAAAGGAAAGATTCATTTCACCCACTTTTTTTTTATTTTTTTCTCTGATCATTCTCATCCATTTTCTTGACGATCCGTGTTGAATTTTGCAAATCTAAAAATATGAACATTTTTTATCCAATTTTCTCTTTCAAATGAGATCCATGAAGAATAACTTTTGTGTTGTATTTGTGTTGTAATTTTTTTTACCACTTTAAATCTTTGTGACTTTTAGTTTTTTTTTTTTTTGTTTCCTTCAAAATAATTTAAACCTCTGTTTACAAGCATGTAAACCTCATATACAAGCATATAGACCTCATTAATAACACTTTAAATCTCTAGGATAAAATATATAAACCTCATGTACAAAGAATTAAAATCTCAACAATAACACTGCATTTACAAAGCATATAAACCTCATATACAAAGCCTTGAAACTTTTAATGGTTCTAGATTGAGATTTAAAAACTTGAAAATTTAAAGTGTTCATGAGTTTTACTTAAAAAAAACAAATGACTTTAAAATTACTCAAAAATATTTCTTCACAGATCTTATTTAAAAGATAAAATCGAATAGAAAACGTTCATATTTTTAGATTCATAAAATTCATCATGGATCATCGGGAAAATAAATTATAATAATCAAAGAAAAAATAAAAAAAAGTGGGTGAAATGAATCTTTTCGTTTTTGGCTTGAAGACAAAAGTAGTTAGGAGTTAAAACTATACAGATTTAAATCTTAATGTTTTCAGACAGAGGTTTACATGCTTGCGAGTAGTATTGTAAAATGTTATAAATACAACTTTAAATGTTTTGATATTAGCACTGAAAAGGGAAGTTAGATAATATTTAAAAAAAATTTTTGTTAAATTACTTGAAGAATGCGCTTGGATATGATGACTCAAGTAACAGAACATCTCTCTTTAAATTAAACAATCGCAATTCCTTTCGCTTTATTTCAAATAAATTAAACATTCTTTGAATCGAAATAAACGTTATCTATTTAATTATTTTGAAAACTGAGCCCGTATTGTGTGGATTAAGTATCATATTTCTAATGTATACGATGATGGATAAAAAGTGTATCATAGTCTTCGTTTTTAAAATTAAATTGAAATGTAAAATATATTTCTACAAATTGCCTTAATTGGGTCCGTGGGCCGGGGCCCAAACCATAAAAGATTAAGTGACAGTGCGGTCCTGAAATTGCACAAACGCAGCCTTCTGCTCTTTGTTTGAGAAGCATCTAACACTGACAGCTAGGTCCCACACAAAAGACCTTTTCTCTCTTTTCTTTTTATAACCACGGAGCGACTAGCAGGAGTAAAGGACCTTTTCCCTCACATGAGTCGCGGCTATTCGTGCACAACGGCAACGGTAAAAAGATAAAAAAAAAAAAATTTCGGAGAAAATTCGTAGGTGTAACTCATTAATGAAAACTGTCCAAATGTTACAATAACGTACTTTAAACCTACACCCCAACAAAATAGAAAATTAACAGAACAAAAAATTAAATGCAGAAAAATAAAGAAAAAAAAACATTCAGACACTCGGAGCCTTCAAATCAGCACATTTAAAAGGCCCCAACAGTTGTGTACCCTCCCTTTCCATTTTGTCAAAAAAAAAAAAGACGGGGGCTTTAAGTGTAATTTTCCTTTTTATCTCACTAACGGAATCAACTTTGCTGCTCTCCAAATAGAAAAGTAGGACTCTATTATTTTAAATCTAACCGTTCATCTATGTTGAGAGTCGTGCATGAAAAAATTCACCAGTTCAATTTTGAATAGCGGAGTCGGATCCCTCTCTCACAAGCTCTTTACTTCATACCATTAGATGCCCGCTGGTCCTAATTCATCTTTGATTTCTTACCAGCAGTCTCTGTACTATCTTCGTGAAATTGACGACACTTCCATCAATGCAGTGGTGAAATCCAGTGGTAGGTTGTGAACACAAAATGCCAGGTGAGAAGCGTACCAAGTGGCCCTAGATGAAGGATGAAAGAAAAACAGATGGGTTAGAAATTCATTCTTCGTACCGCACCGCTGACACATAGGACTGTTTGTTCGGATTCTCCTGCGTAACTCAGTGGCTGTGGCCAGCCCATTGTGTACCAGTACCGCCTTCCAGATAAATGTCAGCACTCTCGGGATAACTCCTTTCCAAGCTCAGATAATCAGATTCCTCCTCATGCCCTTTTCCGTGCCTCTGTGTATATCACTGGTTGCCTTAATTTGTTGCTGTGCCAGTAATTTATATCCTACCTTTGAATTGGCGGACCCAATTTTTTTTTGTATTTCTAACTTGATCCCAAATTGAGTTAATCAATCCTTCACTATGTATTTCTAACTTTATCGCAATGATATTATTTATAAAAATAATTGCTCAATCAAATAATCAAAATGATCTACTATTTACATGTAAGATTTTTCAGAATGTTTTTGTCCGCCAAAATCTGTTAGCATAGGAACAAACGTGAATATTTAGAAAATAATAACATTTAAAAATATCAAAACGAAAAATATTCAGGTCATCGTTCATATTTTTCTTTAAAAGAAATTAATTTATTCTATGAACTTTAATTTCGACCAAATTTTTGCTTGAAGCTTTGCAGAAGAAATAAGTAAAAGAACAATTATATTACTCCCCCCATTCCATCCCTCCACCATCTCCCCATTCCAAATTATTTTTATCTCATTTCAATCTCGTTCACATATTTCACGATATATGAGAAATTTTGCGAATCTAAAATCACGAACATTTTCTACGTAATTTTCTCTTTCAAATGAGATCCATGATGACATACTTTCGAACAAGTTATTACAGAAGTATTTATCCCTCATCATGCAAGTATTTATACCTACACAGACATATGAAAGTATTACTATTAATTATTATAAGTTTTATACTGATATATGAAAATATTAATATCAAGTATTATAAGTATTTATACTGATATATGAAAGTATTAATATCATGTATTATAAATATTTATACTGATATATGAAAGTATTAATATCAAGTATTATAAGTATTGTATGAAAAAAAAAAATTTCAAGTATAGGTATAAATACTTGCACGATGAGGGATAAATACTTCTGTAACGACTTGCCCAAAAGTATATCATCATGGATCTCATTTGAAAGAGAAAATTACGTAAAAAATGTTCGTGGTTTTAGATTCGCAAAATTTTTTATAAATTGAGAAATTTGGACGAGATTGAAATGAGATAAAAAAAATCCACCTCTAAAAATGTGCATGGTTCCCCATGTGATTTGAGATTCCCCCCACCCTTCATGAAAAAAATGTGCATGGTCCCCTAAATACTTTCGTGCTTAGGGATAAATACTTTCGTTCTTCGAGATAAATACTTCTGTACGTAAGTATTAATACCTTATGAAAAAAAATGACAGCTGGAGTTTTTTGGCATTTAGTGCGGGGATAATTGCGGGGTTAATTATCACTGTCCTAAGTAAAATAGTAGGTGCTTGAACATTTATTATATCAAATTCTGTTTTTTTATTTACCACCTTAATAAATCATAATTAAATCATTATCATTTTTTTATTAATCATAATTCAAAATTCTACCAAAAACGCGTACTAAGTATACGGACAGATTTTTAAGTAAAAAAAAAACAAATTAGTCTTTAAAATTAAAAAATAAAAATAAAAAAGAGGTTTGCCAATCCCAAAGGGTTTTTTTTAGGTTTAAACTTGCCCGCAAAGCGGTTGGTTCATATTTTAAAAACCACTTGATATTTTTAGTGGTTTATTTTATTCTTTGTATTTCATTCGCATTTTAGAAATAAACAACTGCGAACATTGCTACTTGCTA
>JARJHM010000546.1:0-45000 GCA_033356055.1 Carex pumila | reverse complement strand
TAATCCGAATCCGGATATAATCCAAATCCGGATAATCCGGATTCGGATAATTCCCGGATACGGATTCGGATAATTTTCAGAAATCCATAAAAGATCCGGATACGGATACGGATTCGGATACGGAGTCCTAAACGGAGCGGATATCCGGATTATCCGGATTCGGATAGTTTGGCCGGACCCATATAAAAAAGGAATAAATATTTGCTATAGGTGGGATTTGAACCCATGTCCTCTCATCTCAATACCTTTAGACTAAACTTCAAACCACTACACCACAACATCTTTTGTTACCATACACTTATTTGATATATATATATTATATGAATAGATTATCTCTCATCTCTTATAAGTTCATTAATATTTATATTTAATGTTTTAATTAATATTTGTATCTTAAAAGTTCATATATCTTAATTATCCGACCATTATTCGTTTTATATCCGTATTCGAATCTGTATCCGTAGACTATCCGTTCCGTATCCGTATCCGTTTAAGACGGATTTGGTTTTGAATTTTGATATCCGTTTACTATCCGTATCCGTATTCGTATCCGCTCATTATCCGACGGATGCGGATATAGTATCAGCACTATCCGCTCCGTATCCGCTCCGTTTTCACCCCTATATTAGATACAAGTATAGTTTGCTACTGAGTGGATGTTATCAATTCATCAATTTTTGCTTTCTTTCTTACTGTATTATTGACAGGTTTTTTCCCAAACTATACTTGTATTAATATATTTTTTTTTGCTACTTGTATTAATAAAAAAATATTTAGTTTTGTTATTTAGTGCCTCTGTTTCGGTTCTAGCCGAAAAACCTATAATTTTTTTACCGGTTTTGGAACAAAACCTGTAAATATTTTGCAGATTTAACTGCAAAATTTTTGGAAGGTTTCAAATGGCGTTGGACTGTCATCATTTTTGACGAAAATTAGGCCTCTAACCGGTAAAAATTTTACTGGTTTGGACCGTTTTCGAAATGTCCCCAAAAAGTTAGTTTTTTTTAATACTAATAAATTCTATCATATGTAAATGATGTTTTACTTTAATTTTTCTAATTGATATTTATTTTCAGATAAATGATCTTACGCATTATTGACAATGTTTCTCTAGGACTGAGACTCTACTAATAATATCATTTTACTCGGGGGCGGGTCTAATAAGAGCCAAGGGGAACAACTGTGGGATTTTGAAAATTTATGGAAATCTGTAGACCTAGACTAACTTTACCCTCCTCCTGAAATTTTATTTGCCATTCTCTTGAATTTGGATTTGCAATAGAGTTAAATTTAGGATTAAAGTTAGAATAAATTTATTGAATTTTGATCGATAAATATGATTAGAAGTTAGAGTATTGAAAATTAAAAATTAAATTTTTAAAAACTACAAGTTAGATTTTTTTTATTTTGTTTTTTTATCTAGTACTCGATTAACTAATAAATTTGAACTCAATTATATATTTAGATCCAATTCGTTGCTTTTTTTTTACCCTCTTAAGAAAATCCTGAATTCAATCCGATTTTATCTCGGCACAGAAGTGATGTTTTATTTTAATTCTCGAAGTAAGGTGTGTTTTACGGTGAAACACTGTTATGTATTATCTGACATCGTTCCTGTACAATTGAAACATTGTCCATCGCATCTGTTTTTTATACAGAATGTTTGTTTCACGGTGAAAACGGTGCCACGCTGGTATGGAAAATGTTTCACTTTACAAGGCAATTGTTTCGAGATTTTGCCGATTTGATGCCATGTGTTATAATTTATTTTTTTCTACGGATAAAAAGACACATGCTTTAATTAAAAATTTGGCGAATCCGACGAGAAAAGGTTGAAATGACAGTGCAGTTGTTGGTGTCGTGGGCAGAAAATTATACTGTTTGTGTACTAGTTTTCACTTGGAAACGAAAAGAAAACCTGCGTTGTCTATTTATCGTTGGATGACACTGCGATTTTGAGGCTCAAGGCCAACCCCCGAATGAATTCGTATCCTCTGAGATATCTCAAACTTCGCATGAATTTATGGAAAATTACAACCGTTTAAATACGCTTTACACGAATCTCAAAGCACACATAATACTGACCCCTACATCACCCCCGAATAGGAACCGGACACGTCGGTCACGCAAAAGTTGAGATATCTCAGAGGATACGCACTCCCCCGTATACCCGCGTTCTCGCTCTGTCCAAGGTACTTTTGATCTTCTGCAAACTATGTTGTGTGGAAAGCAAAACGAGTCAAAAGTATTTACCCACTCAATATCATAATAGTCCGCTGCACGGTATTCTTCGTGATAGAAGTTGCAGAAATACTGAAAATATTCGGGCGAAGTTCCTATGAAATTAAAGGAAAAACGACAAGTCGACAATAAACACCCGACTCACAGAGATGCCGAAAGTATAAGCAACCTGTTGTGGACGGCCATTTTCATTAATATCCCTAAAAATATGAAAATTTTACAAATGTCCCTGCCTCCAATTTTTTTTTAAGTATGTCCTGACCGTCTGGACTTGGGGCGCCCCAAATAACCTGTGAGGCGTCCCAGGCTGGGGCGGCCCACAAGCCAAGTGAGGCGCCACACCCTGGGGCGCCTCATGTTTTTTTTTTTTTTTAGAGAAATCTTAGTATTTTGATTTGAATAATTTTGCGAAAAAAAAAGTTTTCTTATTTAGAGTGTATGCCAAAAAATAAAATATTTGATATATTTACGAAGTGATGTCGTACTTTAATTTTTTAATTTTTATTTTTTTGGTGAACTTTGATTTTATTTGTCATTTGGATATCACAAGTCTAAATATAACACTAATTAAGGGCTTGGCATTTATTATGGTTTTTATAATATATGTATAATATACACATATACACATATACATATACTAGTATTTTGATTTAAATAAATTTTGTGAAGAAAAAGTTTTCTTATTTAGAGTGTATGTCAAAAAATAAAACATTTGATATATTTATGAAGTGATGTCGTAACTCTTTATAACTATGATTTTTTATTTTTTCAGTGAACTTTGATTTTATTTATTAGTTAGATATCACAAGTCTAAATATAACATTAATTAAGGACTTGGTCTTTATTATGGTTTTTATAATATATGTATAATGAGGAGGGATCAAATGACATCGTTTTTTGGTGACATCGGATGACACCGTCCATTTTCAAAGTCCAAACAGTCGATCCAAACCGTTCAACTTGATGGATATGTTAAAATGTGTTTGCAAATCAAATTTTATATTTTTCTGAATTTTTTTTGGGTTTATTCAGAGGGGTTCAAAAATTCAACTGTCTGAATATAGCGATTTTGTTAAATACTTAATAAATAGTAAAAAAATTCAGAAAAATATAAAATTTGATTTCCAAGTTACTCTTAATATATCCATCATATTGAACGGTTTGGATCGACTATTTAGATTTTGAAATTTCAAAAATAGACATTGTCACCCGATGTCACCAAAAATGAGGTGTAATCCGATCCCTCCTCATGTATAATATACACATATACACATATACACACACACACACAAACATACACACACACATATACACATAGACATACACATAATAAAAAAAAAATTTCAGCTAAAATTTTCTAATGCAATATGGTCCTGTGCATGTTTCACGAAAAGGGGCGTAACTTTTGATCCGTCCGTCGGATCGGGCTGAAATTTTGACAGGAACTCCACAGCCCAAAGCCTGATTTGAAACGAATCCATGCTTGGTTTCGCCCATTCGCGAGCTCAGATTCGCGATCCGAGTCTTCCTTCATGGACTTTTGGACCTTTTTTTTATAATTTTAGCATTTTTAGAGTCTTTTATGTATCTTTTATGAATTTTCTGTTTTTAGGGTTTGTATTTAAACAGACGTGATGTCTTTTGGCGGAAGTTAGTTTTTGATGTATCAGTTTTATCAAAGAATTGAGAATATGTGTGTTTCCATTACTTTTTCCAATTTCTTGAGTGTTCGTGCATCATTTTCGTTCAAAATTATAAGAAAATATTTATACATAAAATTGATTGAATCTGTATAACTTTTATACGAACCACTGAAAATCAATTTCGTAAAAAAAAATTATTACATATTATATGAATTTACGACATCACTTCATAAATATATCCAAATATATATTTTTTTTTGGCATACACTCTAAACAAGAAAACCTTTTCTTCACAAAATTATTTAAATCAAAATACTAGTATATGTATATGTATATGTATATGTGTGTATGTGTATGTGGATGTGTATGTATATGTATATATTATGCATATATTATAAATATGTATATGTATATATGTATATATTATGCATATATTATAAAAATCATAATAAAGCTCAAGTCCTTAATTAGTGTTATATTTAGACTTGTGATATCCAAATGACAAATAAAATCAAAATTCACAAAAAAAAAAAATTAAAGCTATAAAAATTTACGACATCACTTTGTAAATATATCAAATATTTTATTTTTTGACATACACTCTAAATAAGAAAACTTTTTTTTTCACAAAATTATTTAAATCAAAATACTAAGATTTCTCTTAAAAAAAAACAAAAACATGAGGCGCCCCAAGGTGTGGCGCCTCACTTGGCTTGTGGGCGGCCCCAACCTGGGGCGCCTCACAGGTTATTTGGGGCGCCCCAGGTCCAGGCAGTCAGGGCATATTTAAAAAAAAATTGGGGGCAGGGACATTTGTAAAATTTTCATTTTTTTAGAAATATTAATGAAAATGGCCGTGTTGTGGATTGAACCAAAAAAAAATGGCATATTTAAATTTTGTTAGCACAGATATTAAGCAAAAGATGAACTGACTTTATGTCTAATAGTTCGAAAATTCAAAACTATATATTTACAGAAATCATATGATTATATCAGAACTAGAAAGACTGCAAATTGTTTTTGCTAAGTCAGTTTTGTGTCACATATTATAATAGATACGCAGATAATTTTTGTTTGTTCGTGGTGAAAAGTGTAGTCCCACTGATAGTTCGTTCTCAAATATATTGCCTTTTATATTAATAATTCATTAAAGTTTATAAAGTTCTTATTTTATTCTTTATTAATAAAATAAAAATATATAATATGAGTAAGTAAAATGTTTAGTTTTTGAGTTGGTCGGATTTTATGGGTGAATGGTTTATTTCTCTTATTATAAGCACAGTAATATTTACATATAAGTTTATATACACATCACAAATAAGAAAATAAACTATTTACATCACAAATAAAAAAATGAACTATTTATTCTCGATAACTGTTCAAATACTATCTAATTTGAGGAAAAAATATTTATCTCAAATATGCTACATATATTTTTATTTTTTAATAAATAATAAATTAAGTACTTTATAAATTTAAAATGAGTTTTAATAGAAAAGATGATTAATTGATGAATTTGTGAGTTTAAGGATAAATATGATATCAGAAAAAATGACGAAATTTCAAAGTGTTTGAAGGTATACGTGAAATTCCCATATATTTTTAACAAGCCTAGATATATTTCATTTGACAATCTAGTAGGGAATAAGAATGGGTGTGAGAATAAAAAAATTTCAATTGAATTTTACTGTTTATCATGAGAATAAAAACTTAGCTTTCAATAAATTTTTTTTTCCATGATAATAGTATATGGCCGAACGGCCAAAGTGTTTGAAGGGTATGCTGAAAATACGGACTACAGCACAACACGCGGCCACAAATGATCCTGTCAATCGAAGTTAACCACCTACTCGTGCCTGGGTCTTCCCCTCTTTCTAGGAGGACACTCCCGGCGAGCATGGAGGGCTGCCAGCGTGGCACTCCTGAACATTCTAAATCCCTAACCTATGCGAAATATCTCCGGTGAGGTCAGAGGCGCTTCACGATATCTTGCCATCGAATTGGCTGCATCCCTCCTGGGGCGCTCTGTACTCGCCGAAAAGGTGCTCTCTCTCCTCCACCTCAATTTGCAGACCAAAATATAACTATTTTGATTAATTTTATTTGGACAATTAAGGTTTTTTTGCCATAATGTTTTAATCAATGAAATAATATCTATTTATTTAGTCAATGAAACCAAAAGAAGAAAAATTTAGAGCTAGAGATAAGGACATCAAATATTAATTAATTAATTTTTGTAAATAGGTAGGTTGATTGTTGATTTATTCAGTTCAATAGGAACATCGATATTTGTTCTAGGAGGTAGATGCAGATCTGCTTTTTAAGTCCCACAACTTGTTCTGCCTTTTAGCCAAGCTTTGGCTTCCATTCAACAACTTTTCAATGGCAATTGTATTTATTTCATATATAATTTTTATTCTGTGATTGTTATTGCTTACTTGGTAAGGCTTGATTTCATCAACTCCAAAATTTGCAAATTTGCTGTCCCTTTAAAATCATCTTCTACCTGTTACTAATTAGATATTACTTTTGACCCCCTTTGTCTTTCTAGCTCTTTTTCGCATGCTTTCTTATTTAATTTTACTAACTAGTCACAGTTAATTCTACGCTTGGTTTATCTTAGTCTTGAAAGAAGAAGAATCCAACCTGAATTACTAATTTACCAAATTTATTTTTTCCAGCTATGTTGGGCAACCAATGTGTTCCTACTATTATGCATAACCACGAGTCAGATCCGGCCCTGCCACCAGGTTTCGGCCCGTTCCCTTCCTTTTCACCAGGTGCAACCCAAGACAGTGGGGCCCATACTGGCATGACTGCTGTTTCCTCTTCAACAAGCGAATCTGTTTCCATAACTAGAACTGAGAATCAGAGGAAGTCACGCAGGAATAGAAGGTCGGTTGACTACAGCCAGTTTGATAATTGTGCAGAAGATACCTCACTAACCTCAGAGGTATATTCATTAAAAAATTTGAGTATTGCTTTTGCTTCTGACTGCTGTTTATAATTAATAATAAATTCAATCTCAAACAGGATTTGCCATTGGGTCATAGCTTGCCTAAAGGGGTTCTTCGTGGATGTGCAGAATGTTTGAACTGTCAAAAAGTACATTTATCATTTTTTTAATTTTTCTTTTGCTTAACTTATTCTCTTATATATACTTTCTTTACAAAAGTAGGTTTAGTCTTAATTATCTAAGGTGAAAGTTTATTTGAAATTATGACAGGTCGTGGCGAGATGGAAACCTGACAGTGCATGTAGGCCTTCTGTTGATGATGCTCCTGTATTCTATCCAAGAGAGGAGGTAATGAAATTACTTTGTATATTTTATCTTCAGTATAGCAAATTTATAATTACTGGCATAATTTGGGTCTTGGCTAATTTTGTTTCCAATTATCCTACTAGGAGTTCAAAGATACACTTAACTACATAGAGAGCATACGGCCGTATGCAGAGCCGTATGGTATCTGCCGCATCGTTCCACCATGGTCATGGAGGCCTCCATGTCAACTCAAAGCGAAAAATATTTGGGAAAATTCTAAGTTTGTAACCCGTGTGCAGAGGTTAAATGAGCTCCAAAATCGTGGAGCAATGGGTAAGTCTTGCCAAAGCCAAAACACTATGAGGAAGCGAAGAAAACTTGTGGAAAATGGCACCAATCAAGCCAGGATGAACCCTTCTGCTGTTGAGAGATTTGGGTTTGAGCCAGGTCCAGAGTTCACCTTGGAGACATTTAAGAAATATGCTGATGATTTCAGGAGAGAGTATTTCGGAGGCGATGCCAATCCAGGGTTTGAGCCTTCGGTTGAAAATATTGAGGGAGAATATTGGCGGATTGTAGAGAAACCAACTGCTGAGATAGAGGTACTGTACTAAATGCAATTTATTGTTGAATTCGTATTGCAATTATTACCTGGAAAAAAGAAACATGCAGGCTTGGTGATCTTTCTCTAGAATAAATCTAGTTCAAGTTCATTAGCAATTTGTTCTTAGCATCCAAGTCATTAACTATCCTTACAAATTTTCATTTCTCTGTTTGACTTAGGTGTTGTATGGAGCTGATTTGGAAACCAAAAGTTTTGGAAGTGGATTCCCACAAAGTGTCTCCTCAACAACAAATTCATCAGAAACTGACGATGAGTACATAAAATCTGGTTGGAATTTGAATAACTTTCCTAAGCTTTCTGGCTCAGTTCTTTCCTTTGAAAGTGGCGATATTTCTGGAGTGTTGGTACCATGGCTCTATGTGGGCATGTGCTTCTCATCCTTTTGCTGGGTAAGGAGCTAAAGCTCAAAAGTTCATGTATATGCAACAGTTATGCTTGACAATTTGATAAAGATATTGGGTATATGTGCTAATTTGACAGCACGTGGAGGACCACCACTTTTATTCACTGAATTATATGCACTGGGGTGCACCAAAGATTTGGTACGGTGTACCAGGAATTGATGCTCCAAAACTGGAGGCTGCCATGAAGAAGTACCTGCCAGATTTATTTGAGGAACAACCTGACCTGCTTCACAATCTTGTGAGTATTCTTGTCGTTGACAATTATCCTAGGGCACTGATTTGAGTTTTATAAGTTATTTGGCTAACCATTGAATTACATATCAATTGAGCTCTCAAAACAATACCTTGGTCTAGTGTCAATTAATCAATTAATTAGCAAAATAACAACCAGCCAACAAGTAGCTAAGTTTGATAAATACTAAATAATAGTGATTACTGATAATAGTATGGTACATGAGTGGTATGGGCCTGCTACTTACCAAAATGTTTGCTTTTTTATATCCGGTGCTGAAGCAGCAACTCTTCTTTTTTCATTTCCTTTTCTTTCTAGGTTACTCAGTTTTCACCCTCACTGTTAAAGCAAGAGGGTGTGCCTGTATACCGTTCCGTCCAGCGTGAGGGTGAATTTGTTCTCACATTTCCGCGAGCGTACCATGCAGGCTTCAACTGTGGGTTCAACTGTGCTGAGGCCGTCAATGTGGCGCCTATTGATTGGCTGCCGCATGGCCAAAATGCAATTGAGATGTACAGGGAGCAGGCACGCAAGATTTCAGTTTCCCATGACAAGTTGCTCCTGGGGGCTTCCAGTGAAGCTGTCAGAGCACAGTGGGAGATCATGTTTATGAAGAATAACAGTGAAGATAATTTGCGTTGGAAGAATGCATCTGGGCCCAATGGCATACTGTCCAGAGCTCTTAAGGTTGGTCTAAGTGATTGAAACCAATATAACCTTGTTATTTTAGGAGCAAATAAGGTTTTCATAATCTTTTTCTCTTAAAAGGGCATACTTGGATAATGTAAGGTTTTTTGGACTACACTTCTTTTTTAAATGTAATTACATGCCAATTGTTACTAGTCTGTTTATATACATGCTAACTTACAACCTTTTAAGCTATGAAACTGTTATTTTCTTTCTGGCCTTCTTGCAAAGCTTCAACATTTTCTAAGCTTAGACTTGTACTAACCTACCTTCTCTGTCCAGGCACGGATTGGTGTAGAGTGTGAAAGGAGAGAAAACCTATGCAACCCCTCTCAACCTAAGAAGATGGAGCCTGATTTTGATTCAACCGACCGAGAATGTGTGGTGTGCCACTATGATCTGCACCTCTCAGCTGCAGGTTGCACATGCAACCCTGATCAGTTCGCTTGCCTCTTGCATGCAAAGGATCTGTGCACATGTGACTGGAGCACACGCTTCTTTCTCTTTCGGTATGATACAGCTGAGCTCAACATCCTAGCTGATGCTGTCTCCGGCAAGCTGAGTGCTGTTCATAGGTGGTGCTTGTCACACCTACATCTCAGTCTCAGTTCGTGCATCTCTAAAGGGAATACTAGAAATACTCTGAAAGAAGAGGTAAAGAAGGAAACAGGAAAACATACTATAGCCAATGTTCCTAAAGTAGAGGTAAAGGGTTTGACTAACAATAATGGGATAAAAAAAGAAGGGTTTATAAGTACAGAGCCTGGCAAGGGTGAAAAGGTAGTTGCCAAAGTTGAGAATAAACCTACAAGTTTGTTGGTTCTGAAGGATACTTGTGCTAGGATTAATAATTTGCCAAGCAGTTTAACCCAATTCCAACAAAAGGAAGAAGAATGCAAGAGCTCGGGATCAAATCCAACAAACTCTTCGTCTCAGTTGACTAGTTTGAGAATTGACAAGGAGACTGTGCCATCTAAAGAAACAAAAAAAGAAACAATGCAGGCCATTCCTACTTCAACGGTTATCTTACAAAATGCTCTGGCCTCTAATGGTGATGCCACTCTGCACCATACTTGCAAGGATATAGTGCCGGTAAAGGATGATCCGAAGTTGAATTCATCTCAGCTGTTGGATCAAAAGTTGGCGATAGCTACCTCTGAAAGTACATCTGAATGTACGACTTCTGAATCAGCTCGTAAAACTGAATCAGTGGTAGTGGCACTATCTTGTAAGCCTGACCCTAGGTGGCGTAAGAACAAGGGGGGCCCACGAGTTGCCAGTGTTGTTCGAAAAATTAACTACACAGTTGAGCTTCTAGAGTATGGGTTTGTTTTGTCTGGGAACAAATGGTGTACAGGCCAGGTCATATACCCTAAAGGTTACTCTCAACTGTAACTTTTTACCTCCTGTAATTTATTTTCTATCTTTTCTTTTTTTTTTCTGTGGCATATTTACATTTGAATTTTTCTGGTGTGTAGGTTTCAAAAGTAGAGTGAAGTACTTCAGCATTATTGATCCAACAAAGATGTGCTATTACATATCAGAAATTCTGGATGGTGGGGATATGGGGCCACTATTTATGGTAATTGGACTATCTCAACTTTTTTACTATAGATAATTGTAACGGACTGAAGTTACTGTGACAAATAACACTGCTTTAGTATGATAACTCAAATGATTGATGATAAATTTTCCAGGTTACAGTAGAAGAATCTAGAAATGAAGTTTTCGCACACGTGTCAGCCATGAGATGCTGGGAGATGGTGAGAGAGAGGGTAAATCTGGAAATCAGGAAGCAACACATAAAAGGAAAAACTGAGCTTACCATATTGCAACCTCCTGGATCCATAGATGGCCTTCAAATGTTTGGCTTAACCTCACCTCACATTGTTGAGGTATAGTTTCTTGGATTGTAGTTTCTTTTGATATTTACCATGGCGACCTTTTGGTCAAACTTCTATTTATCAAAGAGAAAGCTAGTGACAATAACAAAAGAGAATGAAAATCAATGAAGCACCACTTAACATTAAAGTCGCGAGTCCTATTTCAGTGACAAACTGTATAGAGGGGGCTCCTTTTTGCCCACAAACACGCGCCTTACAAAATTAACTATTATGAGGTAAATTTTAAATGTAGTTTACACTGCCAATTCCTGTGGAAGTAGAGAATGTAATTTATCAGAGACGTGATGATTATTGTTTTATTTATGGTCAATATTGGATAACAGTTTTGGTGCTTCACTACTGTTTATACAAAAAAGACTCACACCAGAAGCTATGATAGATGGGGGACATGAACATGTTTAAATCACCCACTCAGTTCAGAACATCATTTCATGAATATCATATATATCATAATTTAATTCAAATTTGTAGAACTTGTGTGTTAGGCTGGATCAAAACTATATTAGGCGCACTTCTCTTGTTAATTTCTTGTTGATTTGATTTGAACAGGCAATAGAGGCACTAGATCGAGATCATGTGTGCACCGAATATTGGAGTTCAAGACCTAATTCACAACAGATACCTGCCACATCACCATTCCCCACCCCAAATGAAAAATCTCTTCCAAGTAGCATTAGTGTTTTAGAAACGCTCTTAAAGAAAGCCAACCCAGACGAATTGCAAGCATTGCGAAGTATTTTATCGAATGAAATTCCCAAGCAAGAGGCATTGTTTCTTATAAACAAACAAATTGAAAGATTTCAATGTTGATAACATATATAGTTCATACAATTTCTTTCATTTTGTTAATTTTTTCAAGCAATGTAGTGTGCACGTGCTAGCGACATTACACATTAATAGGTTTAACTTACATTTGTTCTTTGTATGTGACGTTGCGGCTTCGTAGTGAGATCAATTCAGAGTATATTCATCAATGAATTACAAATGCTTATTAGTTGGCTGTTTAAATAAATCTTATTGGTGCATTTGTTGATTTAGAGAACCACTGAATCACCTCTCCTACATGGCTTTGTTTCTGTATGCATTGCTAATTATTAGACAAAATTAAACTAAGGTCAAAGTGCACAACTTTGTTGAGCTGTAAGATCTCTGAATCTGATAATTAGTAGATACAGAAACTGGTTCACTGTTAATGGAATGAAATGAAACTTATTTTACTTTCTCATTTTCTTCATAAAAGAAAAAAACAATTAAAATAAATAAAGCATTCAATTGAGCATACAAAAACTGACAAATGCAACTCAACTCGAATTATAGTACTTGAATAATACATAAGACCAAGTGGGCATGCAAAATATGTCAAATTATAGTGGATGAGAAGGGAGAAACAGAATCGTATGTACTGTTGATACCGTGAGGTAGAGTTTTTAACAATATTATATATATTTATGCGGATACGAGTATTCGACATGAAATGATAATTCACGATTAGGGCTGCAAAAGGCTGCAAAAAAGCTCGAGGTTTGTGATCGATCGTGACTCGTATTTGATTTGCTCACTAACAGTTTATTTATTATTGGACTAAGTTGAAGTCTAGTTCGCTCGCCACTAGATCTAGAATGAACAAGTTCAAGTTGAGGTCCAGCTCGCTCGCCAGTTTGCGAGTTAGCTCAGTTAGACATTAATTTGTAAATTCGTATAAATTTATGTGCATTTTATACTGTTTAGCTCGGTTCAAAAAATTTGTAGAATTTATTTTCTTTTAAAACAAGGTCCAGTTAGAACCAGCTCGTGAGCTAGCTCAGTCCAACTCGTAATAATTTCAAATTAAAATTTCAACTCAGACCTATAAAATGAGCTTGCTTGTAATTCAAACGAACTAACTCGTGACAAGTTTAAGTTGAGTCCAACTCATAACGAACCGTTGCCATCCCTGAATCACGATACAGTATTTAAAAAAAAATATCGACATGATATGGTCCCGGATACAACTTTAATATTTTAGTAGAAATATAGTATAATAAAATAATATAATTATTATATGAGTTGGGTTATAAGTAAAATATCTTTTATTTTATATTTATATTTTTAATTTTAAAGTTCAAACAGTTGATATGAACCAATCAATATGATCAATATATGAAAATATTCTTGGACATAGGGGTGTAAACGGGTCGGATATTATTTGATTTTATCCGGATCCTAATATGAAAAATTACCTAAATTATCTGATTTGTATTCAAGACTATCCGTATCCATATTTGAAAAATTATAATGGATAAGGATACAGTAAGACTTTTAACTATTCGTATCCAACCGTTTACACTTTTAAACTACAATAAATGTGCTATATGTTCTTAAATTGATTTATTAAATTGCATATTGTACCAATAATTTATTAAATTGCTTATAAATATATATTTTATGAACAACATAACACTGTGATATAATTAGTGATAATATTTTAATAATATAATAGATGTTTATTAAATTAACAAGTTAATCATGAAAAATATTTGTATCCGTCCAATATCCGATCCGTATCCGAAAAATTATAACGGATACGGATACAGTAAGACCACTATTTGATCTGTATCTGATTGTTTACACTTCTAGTTGGACACCAAATTTATATGTTTTCAGATAGGTAGAAAATTAATGTTTTTTAAAAAAATTCGACATTAAAAAACCCGTAATTTTCTACCTAAAAGAATAGTATAAAAGTTCTAAAAAAAATATAAAATTTTGATCACATTTTCAAAAGGAGATCTTGAGTGGGTCGGATAGAAAACGGATGAAATGGGTGTGAAGTTATAAAGGCCTCTTTATAAAGCACATTATATAGCCCAAAGTTCGAGGCCCAATGCACTGCTAGGCTAAGTTAGACAGGCCTGTTTAGAAATAAGTGATCACAATTCTAATGCACTGCTCGGCCCAGTGGCTGCGTCTGTAAATTTCGATACCCGTTGTCACAAGTTCTGTTTTCCCACTGGCATTCTGTAAATTTTACATTATTAACAGGCCGACACAAAAGTTGGGAATTCAGATCAATACGCGTGGGCTGTCAGAGAAAAAGGAACCATTTTAAACAAAATATCGAGATGAGATTAATCCTATACATTACCACCCTTTAGAACTTAGAAGACATAATTAAGGGCTTGATCAGGTATTAAATTAGATCTAAGTTTCCAACTTTATTTATATTCTGTCAAGAGATGTGATAATGCGAGGATTTATATATATGCTCATCGAAGATTGGATCAAAGAAAGGAAGTAAACACCACATTTTTTTGTAACTGTTTTATTTTCTTGTTTATTTTTTCTTATGTAATTTTTTTTTTGTTTAATTTCCACATATGCTCAACTGTTTTGAGCACAGTTTTTATTTAAAAACAAACAAACACCACATTTTTGTGTATGGCAATTTACACTCCATGGATACACACATCTCGTCTTCCTTGTGTATGGCTTTTTATGATTTTTTTTTGTTTATAAATAATGAAATACTTGTTTTATTTAGTTGTTGGTTAAAAAAGGTATCACATAAATTATCACCACAAAACTGTCGCATTTTATCCAGTCAATAAAAAGTTTTGATTAAAAGGTATATATAATTCAAGAGTGAGGCTACGGTACTATGCATATTGCATATTGATCCATGCTGTAGAGTGTGGACTTAAATTTTTGGTTTGAAAATCTTGATGATCAATATGAACCGTTCAACATAGTCTATACAAATATATATTTGTAAATTAAATTTTATATTTTTTTGAACTTTTTTACTATTTTTTTAAATGGATAGAAAATCACTTGATGTGAATATTCTAGACTATAGTGAACTAAATTTTACACGTGTTTTAGATTTTCTTTACTATTCTTTTAGATAGGTAAACTAAAATAGTGATTTTCTACCCATCTAAAAAAATGGTAAAGAATTAAAAAATATATAAAATTTAGTTTATAAGTACATATTCATATAAATATTATGTTAAACGGTTCAGATTGATCATTAAAATTTCAAAAACAAAAATATTAATCTATAGTACTGATCCATCCGCACTATGCATAGTACCAAAGCCTCAGCCATAACTCATAATTCAAATACCACACAAATATGAGAAAATTTTAGCCTTCTGATTTTAATATATATATATATATATATATATATATATATATATATATATTTTGAGATTCGCGCCTGATTAAATAGAACAATTCGGATCTCATTATACTAGATCGGGTATCTGATTGGATCTGAATTCTAATCCAAAATGGTCTGTTCTTTATAATGGGTATATTTCATTATAGAAATGCATGCGTCAATCTTAGGTAAAAATCCAGAAATTAGCACAGTAAGTTCGTGCCCTCCAAATTTTACCATGAAAGGGGTTTGAATTTTTGAACTAATTCAAATTGTGTCAGTAGTCTGAACAAACACTGAGGAGTATGTGCACAAGTGACAACACCAACCGAATCTCGATTAAATCAGGTCACCTGATTCCTGACTGAACCGGGTCAGGGGGCCCATAGACCGGTGAGCCGTCCCACCACCCCCTCACTAAAATATTTGCAAATATGTCATGTCAAGTACTCTATCTGCAATTTTATACATTCTAACTATTTAGCATACTATTATTATATACTTGTGGCCTCATATTCTCCTCGTAAGTCGTAAGTCATGTAAAGTCAGCACGACAGTAACATGGATTTCCTAAAAAAAAGACAGTAACATGAAATTCAGTTAATTTTATATACCATCTTATTTCTTAAACCAGGTAATGGTTGTAGCGGATCTAATATTACAAATCTGATAAATAGGGGACGATGATTCAAATCTCTTGTATTATTTATTTATTTATTTTTAAGTTTAAACAGTCAATTCGTACCGATCAACATAATTTCTACATTAAAATTTGTTTGAAAATCAAAATTTATATATTTTTTTTAAACTTCTTATTATTTTTTAGATAGGTACAGAATTACTGTCTAAAAAATAGTACAAAAATTTCAAAAAAATATAAAATTTGGTTTCCAAATACATTTTAATATAAATATCATATTGATAAGTTCAAATCAACTGTTTTGATTTTAAAATGAAGATAAAAAATATGAGACATGGAAAAATAATAAAGCATTTTAACCCTATTCTATGTAAATTTATTAGTTTCTTGCTCTTTCTTTTTAATTCTTTTCTGCCTTTTCTTTTTTACAGTTTACCAACTTTTGATTGGTTTTAAAGCGTGCGAAATGAGTTTCCAAATTCCAGGTCTATATTTTTTTTTTGTTAACATGCTAAAATATATTTATGCCAAAATAATTTTTTTTTTTCATTTCAAACTAGAAGAATCTTTCTTTTAAAGAAATTTAGGCAGGACATTCGCCTACCTCCTAAAAAAAAAGAAATTTATGTATTTGTCTAAGAAAAAATAAGATCAAATATACATAATAAGTTGTTAATCAGTTTTTCCTTGATTTTGATTCTTCCGTTGAAAAGTGCTAACCTTTTTCTTCAAGTCAAAGAGATGTCAAATATTTGGTCAAATTGTGTACAAATATGTACAAGGATTTGCAGCAGGTAAAAATAATTACAAAGCAAAATTAAGAAACTGAAGCCTGAAAAAGACCACCTGTCTCTCTTTCTCTCTGTCACGTGCTAAATCTGAAATTGAACGTTATTTCAGATTTCAGGTTTTGATTTAATACGATATCCCAAATATATTATTGTTAGATACTTTGTCAGGTTATATTTTTCTCATCTTATCTACGTTAAGTACATATTTTTACTAGTTTTATTTACCGTCATCTAACCCCACCGTCCCAGCACTTTGTCCAGATCTAAGTAAGCCATTATGATATCCACTCCATTTAGATTGAAAATGGAGGTGTCTTTTTTTTTTAAAGTTGTCAATAGATGGTTGCATTAAACATATCAGTAGAAGTAAATAACTAAATACCAGCAACTATTTCTTAAAAAAAAATACAGTCAGCAAGTTTTGATATAGATAGATTTTTTAATTAGACAAATGACTAACTAAAATGAAATTTTAGTGCTTCTTCAATTAAAGAGCTTCAATACACTTTTTTATCTTTTAAATGTTATTCTTGAAAATTGAACCTACATCTTTTTGAAAAAAAATGTAAACTCGTGCCACTGTGTTAAGTTCACGGTTCACTTCTATTGTTTTTGAAAGTGAAATTGTTACAAAAAATAATTTAATTTCTTTACACAAAAAGAAAATTATCTCACAGTGCCTTATAGTTGGTGAAGAACTCTCTTCGATATATAAGTTCGAAATCTAACTTAGTTGGATTTGTGAAAAAAAAAAGATATTGTATATTATATCAAATTATTTATTATTGGTTTGATACTTAAAAAACAGCTTTAATTAATGTAAGTATTCTAGACATAAGTTAACTAATGTATTTTGTTTCTTAAACAACGCAATGATAACCAAATTTATAATTTTTTTCTATTTTCACAACAACCAAAAAATGAACCGATACTCCAAAAACTATTTAATTTTAAATTGATCGAATAACGAAATATATTCTTAGATATATACACACGATAGTATGTTGTTTATGTAAGGAAAAAATATAAATAAATTAATTTAAATTTTCATTTCTTTAAAAATTATAAAGAAAAAAATAAAAATATTTTTTTATCCAGAAAATTTGTTTTTACTTTGGGCAACAATTCTATAATTTTCTAATAAAATGAATGTTGATGGCCTTTTTGCATCCAAAAGGCGACGGTTATAACCGTATTTTGAAAGGAATGGAGGGGAGATGCTATTAGTGGACCCTATATATCTCTTAGCCCCCTCCTATCTGAGAATTTTTTTCTCGTATATTCAAACAATTCAAATCTTTAGCAGTTTGAAATCTTAAAAAGTTGCAAAGTTCACAACCTTTCAATGGAGACCTTATTAACCATCACCTCTCTTCTATCTCTCATCATCCTTATAACTATCAGAGGTACAACTCTTCTCCTTTAAAACACAATACAAATTCATTGTAGTACTTCATATTTCTTTACTCTTCTTTGATCATTTTTCTTATTTATCTTGTTTTTCTTATTTTTTGTATAACTTATATAGGAGTGGTGGCTTCTACATTTACAATTACTAACAATTGCGGGTACACGGTTTGGCCTGGGCTACTTTCGAGCGCTGGCACGGCACCACTTGAAACAACTGGATTTATACTGAATCCTGGCGAGTCACGTGCAGTTAACGCACCGGCAGCATGGTCTGGTCGCATATGGGGTCGTTCATTTTGTAGCAATGATCCTTCTTCTGGACGATTCACTTGTGCAACAGGCGATTGTGGGTCGGGTACAGTTGAGTGTTCGGGTGGTGGTGCTGATCCACCAACTTCTCTCGCCGAGTTCACTCTTACCGGAAGTGGCAACAACGACTTTTACGATGTCAGCCTTGTTGATGGGTAATACAATAATGAAGACTCATTATATTTTGATAATATTGTCAATTTGTTATTATTGTTAAACAGATCATTGATTAAATAAGTTTTTTAATATAAGCATTAAAGAAGTTTGGCCTCTGGGGGTTCCTTTAAAAATGGATCAATTTTGTTCAGAATTTATTAACAAAAATTGCTATTCCAATCATTATCTATTATCGGTATACATATGTAGTTAGGTACAACCAATAATTCTATTTCCTTTTTTTTTTTTTTAACACAGATACAATCTTCCGATGGTGGTAATACCGCAAGGTGGTGCGGGTCCCAACTGTTCCCCGACTGGCTGCCTAGTAGACCTAAACGCTGCATGTCCTACAGATCTGAAGGTGGTGACTTCTGGCACAGGGAGTGATGGAGTTGCATGTAAAAGTGCTTGCGAGGCATTTGCGTTGCCGCAGTACTGCTGCAGTGGCGACTACGCAACCCCGAACAAGTGTACACCATCCTCCTATTCGCAATTCTTCAAAAATGCGTGCCCGCGTGCATATAGCTATGCATACGACGATGCGACCTCCACCTTCACATGCGTCACTGGTACAGCAGCTTACCAGATCACCTTTTGCCCCAGTACTTCAAGGTAATTTGAGATGTTCTGTTTAGGGGGAGATTTTTTTTGGTGCATTAATTTATTCTGAGAATTAGAAGTACTTTTATTATTAATTTATAATTTTTTGGGTGTTAACTGGGACAATGAAGAGTATATTAGATTGATTTGCAGAGGGCCCAATGGCCCCAATTTTATCTACCAGTGGTTAAGGATTTGATCATCAACAAGTAAAAACAAAATGGTAGAGGCCAAATTTGTTTTTCATTTTCTATTTTCTACTTGCATTATCTTTTCTAATCTGTTGACTATTGTAATGGCTTTTCTTGCAACATCATTTAATTAAATTGTTTAGATCTTATACTTGTCCGATACATTACTGCTCTCGTGATCATACGTATAGAAACTTTGTGATTTTACATGAATTTGTTATACCTGAATAGAACCCAAATGTATATTTCATTCTTGGTCAATTTGTAAATTCAGAACATGTAACTAACTATATGTGCTTAACTAAAAAATGACCTTTACTTTGAAGGAAAAAAAGCTATAAAATTATTTTTTCAAGAGCATAAATAAGTGCATCTGTTTAATTGATTGCAGTCTGAAATCCTCCAACATAAATCCAACGGCAACCGGGCTTCCCCTAGTCAACAACTCGGTTGTTTTGTTGTCCGGCAATGGCAAGCCGACAAGTCATGCAATTAGGCAAAACCAACCGGACATATCCATTTCAGTTGTAGTTCTTCTAACTGTCATCACCTGCCTCAGTACTGTGTTGCACAAATTGTAAATCAAGCACACATGACACATCACCTCCAAACAGATCTCATCTGACGCCGTATCCTAGGCATGAAATGTTTCTCTTCATGTTGCCTATTCTTAAAGAAAAAGAAAGGAAGTACAGATTCATGGTTTCTTTATTGAATCAAAGTCGAATCCCTCTGTAAAGAGGATATGACTATTTTATATAGAAAAGTTTTTGAGAGGTGTGAGCCTTGTGGGTCGGTGTTAGTAGGTTGTAACCCTGTAAAGAACACATGCAAAAAAAAAAAAAAAAAATGAAAAAAAAAAAGAAAAGAAAGAAGAAAATGTACTGATTTTGTTTTTGCAAGAGAGACTGTTTGGTCGGCCATAACATTTTTTTTTCCTTCAACTTAAATTTGCTTTTGTTGGGGCAATATAAAAATAAAACGTACCATATCAGCTCTAAATAATTTCCAAAAGACCTCAGAGAACATTAGAACAATGCTCACAAGTACCATATCAGCTCTAAATAATGAACATGACCTTAACACTAGAAGGCTATTTTATTTTGTTTTTCCCATTCAAGGTTTTCTAAATTTGATAGTAGCCCAGAAGGTTTCTGACTTAATAATTATTTCTTTAATGGGCTTTCAGCCCATAAGCCTAAAAGAACCGAGTAACACACACTTCAACATTTTTTTACTTTGAGCTCCACGTTTAGCGGGTTCTTTTAATTCTGATTGACAAATTGCGAGTCATGTTAACTATTACTAAATAAATTATAATTAAGAAATAACGTTTAAAAAATTAGACGTGACTGGATCAATTTGTATGACATGATGTGACGTGACGTGACGCAATTAAGATGATGGAGGATAATCATATGACGAGAATGATCACGTCACACGATACACGAATCACGTAACGTGATGAAATTGATAATTACATTAATAATTTTATTTATTTATTTGCATATTACTTAGTGTGACTTATTATCACTAACCAATCTATGTACATATATAATAAGAATTTCCGCATTCCAAATATTTTCTAGCTCAAAATAAAATAATTTTATTACCCTTGATATTAGCACGTGCTATTACTTTAGCAGATAAAAAAAAACGATCATGCTTTTCCAATTAAATCATGAGAATTTTTTTGATGTAAATCTACTCCGTTAATTTCAAATTAACAAAACTAAATTAAGAACATGACACTTTTCTGAATAAGAATGACAGTACCAAAGAAATAATTACAAATAGGACAATACCGAACCGAATCCGAATCAAATCCATTAAAATTTAATATCTTGGAACCAACTGTGGAACACCAGCAGTACTACCATTTGCCATGACAGATTGGCCGATTTTTTTATTTATATCCAAAATAAAATATAAATTTAAAAAACTAACCAACTAGCCAATGAAATTGCATAACTACCCAAACCGGTTAACCATTAACCGGACTCAAATCAAATTTCCGGTTAATGGTTAACTGGACTATTTCAATGGGTCCGGTTAACTATTAACCGGAAATTTGATTTGAGTCCAGTTAATGGTTAACCGGATTTGTGCTTTTTCCTTTTTTTTTTTTTTTTTTTTTTTGAAAACAGAAATTCTTTATTATTTTATTTTTTGTATTAAAATATTAGAAATATTGAATATATTTCTTTGAAAATAGATGGAATACAATATAATTTGTTTTATTAGAAAGACTGCAACAAATAACCCGGATCAATATTTTTCAGATCGAATTTTTCGCGGCTGTAAGAAAAATTAATATATTTTTTTATGTGTTATTGGAAAAAAATAAAAATGCGTAGATTCCGAGTTATTGATCCCGGTTCAAAAGTCACTTCTAGGTAATCTAGAAAATATTATGATCTTTCTAGTACATTTAATTTATTAAAAGTTGTATCTATTTTGAGAATTATTTTTGAATAAAAATCATTAAATAAATTAAAGTTTTTATTTTTTTTTCAAAATAGATACAACTTTTAATAAATTAAATCTATTAGAAACATCATAATATTTTCTAGATTACTTAGAAGTGACTTTTCAACCGGGATCAATAACTCGGAATCTAAGCATTTTTATTTTTTTTCCAATATTACATAAAGAAATATATTAATTTTTCTTACAGCCGCGAAAAATCCGATCTGAAAAATATTGATCCGGGTTATTTGTTGCAGTCTTTCTAATAAATCAAATTATATTGTATTCCGTCTATTTTCAAAGAAATATATTGAACATTTCTAATATTTTAATACAAAAAATAAAAAATATAATTCTGTTTTTTTAAAAAAAAAAAACAAAACCGGTTCACCATTAACCGGACATATACATATAATATATATATATATTTTTTGAAATCAGAAATTCTTTATTTTTTTTATTTTTTGTATTAAAATATTAGAAATGTTGAATATATTTCTTTGAAAATAGACGGAATACAATATAATTTGATTTATTAGAAAGACTGCAACAAATAACCCGGATCAATATTTTTCAGATCGGATTTTTCGCGGCTGTAAGAAAAATTAATATATTTCTTTATGTAATATTGGAAAAAAATAAAAATGCTTAGATTCCGAGTTATTGATCCCGGTTGAAAAGTCACTTCTAAGTAATCTAGAAAATATTATGATCTTTCTAATAGATTTAATTTATTAAAAGTTGTATCTATTTTGAAAAAAAATAAAAACTTTAATTTATTTAATGATTTTTATTCAAAAATAATTCTCAAAATAGATACAACTTTTAATAATTAAATGTACTAGAAAGATCATAATATTTTCTAGATTACCTAGAAGTGACTTTTGAACCGGGATCAATAACTCGGAATCTATGCTTTTTTATTTTTTTTTTCAATAACACATAAAAAAATATATTAATTTTTCTTACAGCCGCGAAAAATCCAATATGAAAAATATTGATCCGGATTATTTGTTGCAGTCTTTCTAATAAAACAAATTATATTGTATTCCATCTATTTTCAAAAAAATATATTCAATATTTCTAATATTTTAATAAAAAAAATAAAAAAAATAAAGAATTTCTGTTTTCAAAAAAAAAAAAAAAAAAGGAAAAAGCACAAATCCGGTTAACCATTAACCGGACTCAAATCAAATTTCCGGTTAATGGTTAACCGGACCCATTGAAATAGTCCGGTAAACCATTAACCGGAAATTTGATTTGAGTCTGGTTAATGGTTAACCGGTTTGGGTAGTTTTGCAATTTCATTGGCTAGTTGGTTAGTTTTTTAAATTTATATTTTATTTTGGATATAAATAAAAAAATCGGCAGATTGGTATTATATAACCTTAACTATTCGAAAAATACGCACTGAAAACAGAGCATTTGCTTTGCTTAGTAGGATTACAAGCAAGCAGTCAAAGATTAAAAGCTATGACAAGAGTCTAGCAGATTACAGGAACACTTGGCAAGGAGCCTTATAATTTATATCCTGATAACAGCCACCAGTATTTTTCTCAGGCTCTTTTAATTACATTTGCCAATTGCCATCAAGTCCTACGTGGCTTTCTAATCCAACCTTATTTTTTTTTATTCAAACAACCTCCTAGTGCTGGTTCTGTGTGACTTTTGCTTTGTGGCCAAGTTATACTGTTATCTGATAACCTGTAGTCATATGAAAAGCTGCATTAATTGTTCATAAGTTCGGTAGGATATTATATTGTATCCTTTTAACAGAATATACAATGAATGGTCTCTTTGTGAGAAAAAGGCAACAACATGAAACAGTGCAACATATGATGAAAATAATTTAGATATGAAGTTATACATCTCGGATTTTGTCTGTTCTAGAAAAGTCCGTTAACGACATATATATAGTGTGGTAATATTATTATATATTTAAAAAAAAACAGTCTAAATTTAAAAAAAAAAACTTGATATATGTACTTAATAGTCATGAGCAATTAATTGGATCCTGATGTTAATAACCATCTTCCACTTATAAACAACCCCATTTTAATTTGATAATTAACGCCATCTTTTTCCTTGCCTAATTAAATACAAAATATTTCTTATAAAACTTTATTAGAAGTGTTAATTAATAAACAATACAAAATTGGATGGCTAGAAATCTACATTTCAACATAAAAATCAAAACATTTGTGATGATCAATTGATAACATATTAAGGTGACAACTATATCAATCATAAAAAAAAGGTGTACATTTGGAATGTTGTTGGATCATCAATTCAAATTTGGACTTATATGTAAAATAATTATATATTGTATACAGTCTATTTTATGTCCAATTAAATGTGATCAATACAGTCAAGGCTATTTTGAACATTATTGTGTCTTGCAGTGTTTGCATTTTTTATTTAATTTGTAGAACTTAATTAGGAGGTACTACTTGTATAATTAATGGGTTTAAACCAATAATAATAAAATAAGACAACTATGTATTTCTTTGACTTATTTAATAATTTGATTCCCTGGGTACAAGGCAGCATGAACCATCGTCAATCATCTCATCATGCTAGAGAGTGAGAGATTGAGGAGAGAAGGGAACCAAAGAAAACTTCGAAAACTAAGTTTGATGATGCTCTCATGCTCGAATTCGTATCCTCTGCATGAATGGAACGTCTGTTAATAGATCTGAACTGTCCGATTGAGATCTGCACTAATATTAAAGGGCCCTGTACATTATAGAGATGAATAGGATTAGCTCCGATTCTGATTAGACGGTCGAGATTCATCAAACTCAAAAGATGGTCTTTTGAGTTAATGCAGAAGATGCGGACTCCTCATGTTCTGGGTGACGACTATGGTTCAAATTCATTTTCACACTAAGTTTTAGACTCAATACAGAATAATTCTGGTGGCGGTGATGGCTTTCCTTCACCTCAACAAATGTATCATTTAAATTGTGAATGTGGTCTATATATACTGTGTTTATATCACGTACGTCAGAATTGATAAAAACTGAATACAAAATTTACTTTTTGATGATTGAAATTTGCAACTGTATATATTGAACAATTTTTTGATGGAATATGCAACTAGTACTAATTGTATGAAATTAACACACAAGCAATATATAAGTCCAATATCATATTTATTTCTCTTTTTAAAATTTATTTAGTTTGATTTGAAAGATATTATTAGATTATCAAATTAAACCCATATATCATCATGTCTTGGATCGATATTGTTTTAATATATACTTTTTAAGACGGACCAACCATCACGAGTCAATTTTTGTTTTACCCAAACCAATTAATGTCAACCTGATCCATCCTTATATTTGATCACTTTATTTATTTATCATGCAAATTAATCTTAATTAATATATATTGGATGTTAATCAGTATGTGATAAATCTTAGTCAGTGCTAAATTTCAGGCCTAAAGTAAATCCAACAAATAAAATATTTTCTCATTACGTTACAAATTAATAGCCAGCGTGTTGCACAAGACCTTTAATTAGCCGCACTATTTATTAATTATAGGGGGTGGAATTAAGAAAAAAACATAAAACTTTGGACTTCATTAATGGTCGCCATAGCAACCATCGCTGTCCTTCCACCGTAAGCAAAAGGATTTCCAGGTCAGATGATGAATACCTGCTGCTGCGCTGTGCCAATTAATCCTCGTCTATCATTTTCTGTGCTTGTAGAAAAGCGAGATATAATTAAGGAGTGGCAGATTAAAGAAAATTAGTTGTCGTATCCAGTCTGTTGTGGAATGGACAGTTAAAATTATAGAGATCATACACATATATATAACTGCCTCTTGAATTGCTATAGATCCGCCTTGGAGAGGCTCGCAGTAGAATCTGCCTGTCAGAACGATATCTTAATTAATTTCCATCGAGAATTAGATATACAGCATACATTAGAGCAGTTCCGTTCACAATGACAGAAAAAATGTGGTTCAACGCCTCAATGGAATCATAAGCATTTTAGTAATCAATAAAACGTTTACCTCGCTTCTAATAACAAGCATGAATTAATACAATGACATGATAACCTCCACATCTTTTGATGAGTTGAGTTAAAACAAATTAAAGTCTTTAGGAATGAAGATAATAATTTTAGTTTACATAATTCTCTGGCGTAATTTTGAAAATATATACTTAATAAAGATTTCTTGGTAAAAAACACAAAAAGATATACATGGTCGAGATTTCTTTACAAATTAAAAAAAATTTAATCTTCAGAAATCTACACCTAGCGAAACAATATTACGGGTGTGGTTCCATCTATATATTTTTCGAAAAAATAATAATAATTCAGTTTTCCAAAGAGTTTTTATATATTTTTTTTAATTTCTAATAAAAAAAATCGACATGATCTATACACAATGAAATTTGTGAACTGTGGCTCAATGGGGTTGACCAGACCACGCAATGTCCAGATAAAAAAGCATATATATATAGCTATGCTTCTCTCTTCTCTTTTCTATTCTACTAATTAAAACTTCTAGTGTATATATGTATTGCGTCAAAAGGCATAGCGTATTAAAAATATTAATAAAGATGTCGTTATTATCCGAACAACCTGAATATGATATATCAACAATTCAACATTCGATTAATACCAAATGATCACAGACAATATGATATTGTAAATATGTATAGAGTTGACGCAATAAATGGGCTAACAAATGCAATGATGATTGATAAACGCATTTAGAAAGAAATGACAGATCAGAGATATGTATAATTAAGCTAAAAATAGATTTGAATATTTGATTAAATAATGCTTTTTTTGGTGGCATGGGCTTTTCCAATTCAGTTCAAGAGCAGTGGGGGATGACAAACTTTTATGGAAAGTGTGGTACCATTAGCAACAAATTAAAGCGAGAAAATGGCGATCTCTTATCCAATCCTTAATTAATAACCCACTAGCTAGCTTTTGTGTGACAGCTTTATGTCTACCGAGTAAACGGAAAGAGAGAGAGAGAGATGCATGGATAAGGTTGCTTCGCTGATTCCATTTGCTTACGTGCGAAGAACCAGCAAATTGTTAACCCGAGAAGAAAAAGGAAGTATCAACGTATTTCTTTCTGAGAAGGAAAAAAAAGTTTGTTCGATTATGCTATTATTCGTGTCCTTTTTTTATTTATTTTTTCATATTCAATTTGTCTTATTTAAATGTTGCAACGACCCATTACAAATATTGAAATATTGATGCAGACAAAAAAAAAAAAAAACTTTACAATCATTCATACTTATATTATTGTAACATTCAAGGAAACTAATATAACAATTGTTATTCTGTTATTACATAAAAAAAATTGATTTAAATGGTATATCATAATCTGATTTTATTACAATTGTTATTGCACAAACTTGAGCTGTTTTTTGAGTATTACTTCAAAAAATATATTAATTACAGCTAGCATTAATTTTAAAGAATAAAATAATTTTTACAGAAAAAAAAATGCTTTCAGAAAATTTTGAACAAAAGCAAATATATTTTTCAAAAATAATAAAAAGCTAAAATAATACAATTTATTACACATTAATTCAACAAAAGAACATTAAAAAAGTTGTATTATTGTAAGAGTTACATTGCACATTAACCGTGTCAAATATAAGATAGATTTCGCATCAGTGATCTAAACAATTGTCATTTTGGTAAAAGAGCATAACCTTGAGGGCTTATCTTTTCATGCCGCGTTTTTTTTAAAAATAAAGATGGAGTCAAAAGTTTTTCAATTTAAATATTTGAAAAGCATTTCCTACCGAGCATAAATGCATTTGGACATCTATTTGTTTTTTTATTATTATTATTATATCTTTAAGTACTAGCTTAATAGAATTACTTGCGGAAGATTACATGTTGCACTTGGTAGCTATATACCAAGCCGAAATTAAAAAAAAAATACCATTTAAAAAAAAAATTAAATCAAAAAACCATAATTTTGATACAATTCTAAAGCTACCATGACTGCATCCCTTAGACGCGGTCCAGGGAGGAAGACCTCATCTAGAGGATGCCCTCCTTTTTTTTCAGATGATTTTTTTAATTGGTTTGGTTTTTGTTATTTGTTATTTTTTAATTGTTTTGATTTTTTATTATGTTTGATTTGTTTTGATTTTTAAAAAGGAAGCTAATAATTGTACCCCGAACAAGGTGCCCGTGCGCATCCCCTAACTTTCTAGAATATCGGCGACAAAAAGATCGGGTTTTACTTCATTCAGCGCAATAACAATACCAATTTTTCTTTATTGTATAGAATTTCGCTGCATGAAGAGAAAAAACGCTCTGTTAAACAAATTTAACAGAAGCACCACCAAATGCAGTGAAATAATCTTATAATTTAAACATATAAAGAAAAGTGTTTAATCTGCTGCGTTCAAGTGTTTAACTTTTATTGTAAATGAGTTAAATTTTCATTTTTAAAAACAAAAACGAATCTCCGAATTCGTTCCCGAGCAAAAATTTACAGATCTAAATTGGAACCAATCCCTAAGTGCGTCCCCGAGCACGGAATTTACACCTCTAAATTTGTACTAATCCCCGAGGGCGTCCCCCAACACAAATTTTCTTCATTTGTGCAGAATGTGCCAGGAACAGTACATGTGAACATGTAAAGCTTGTAAACCAATATATACTGACAAGCAAACAACATAAACAAAGTATTGAAAATTTGTGCATACAAACCTGTGTTTACAAACACATTTTAAAGCATATAAACATGTGTTTACAAACATTGAAAAATCTGTGTTTACAAACATATAACCATGTGTTTACAAACACATTTTAAAGCTTATTCTTCAAACACATTTTAAAGCATATAAACATGTGTGTAAAGCAAGTAAACCAATATATACTGGTAGGAAAACAACATCAACAAAGCAATGAAAATTTGTGTATATAAACTTGTGTTTACAAACATTGAAAAATTTGTTACAAACATATTTTAAAGCATATAAACTTGTGTTTACAAAAATTAAAAAAATCTGTGTTACAAACATATAAACCTGTGTTTACAAACACATTTTAAAGCATATAAACATGTGTTTACAAAAATTAAAAAATCTGTGTTTACAAACACATTTTAAATCTTATTCTTCAAACACATTTTAAAGTATATAAACCTATGTGTAAAACAAGTAAACCAATATATACTAGTAAGAAAACAACATAAACAAAGTAATGAAAATTTGTGCATATAACCATATGTTTACAAACACATTTTAAAACATATAAACCTATGTTTACAAACATTAATAAAAATGATTTCTCATCATTACAAAATATGAAAAAAAAATTGAAAATAAATGGAGTATTTTATAATTTAAATGTCCTAAAAGGATCATGATAATTTCTTTATTTATCTAAAAGTGACTTTTGAACTGGATCAATAATTCAAATCTGAAACATTTTTTTTTTCCAGTAACACACTATGAAATAGTTTAATTTTTTTTATAGCTAGAAAAAATCTTGCCTGAAAAATATTTCGGAGTCTTTCTAGTACATCTAAATTATAAGATGCTTTATCTATTTTGTTTGATATTATTTCTAATATAATCAAATTATTAATTATTCTTTTTATTTTTGAAAATTATTCAATAAATATATTAAAATTCAATGGAATAAGCTGAAAATTTTGAGTTTTGCTATGCTGCAATGATAAATGACGGCCTTCAAGAATTAATAAAGCCGCTATTTGTCATTACAATCCTGATAAATTTGAAAATTTTCAGATTCAGTGATCTTTTGGTTAATTCTTTTTTTGATAGGAGTATATTTAAAAATTTCAGCGATTGAAGATCTTGCTTTCCGTTTAAAAGAGGTGCTTTAGGACTTCAGCTTGGGTTTGATGACCATTAGATTCAAAGTGGTTCGAATAGGTTCGGTCATTATCAGATCTGTTTTAGGATTCATGCACACGAATTTTAAAGCATATGCAAAAGTGTGGGCACAAATCCTAAAGCAAATCCGATAGGAAGCGAACTCATTGTAACAACTTTGAATTCAATGGCCATTGGACCCAAGCTGTTCTCGTGCTTCTGAAGATTGATGCACAGATAATAAAATTTGAAGATAACGATGTAGATCAATAACGTGAAATAATTTTTGTTTGTTTTATCACCCACAGTTAGGAATTAAAAAAGTCAGCGACAATAAGAACTCGAGCTTTTGGCATAATCGTACGTAACATTCTACCAACGGTTTTCACAAAAAAATAAAAATAAATAAGTGAATGTTAGCAAGTAACACCAACTGTTCCTTACAAAGAACCGTGGCCCGTGGGAGATAAAGGCATCTTTAACCAACGGATTTTCAATGGAAAACCGTTGGTAATTTGTTTTAACTTATTTACCCGCTTGTAAGGAAATTGGACCCGTTAGTGATACATCATTAGTAACTAACCTTTCTGTATTAGTGGATATTGCCTTTTGCAAAACATCTCGATTTAATTTATGTGCACTGATATTAAGATTCGTATCTTATGTTGGATTAATATATTTTTCCCTAATTGAATTTGTTAAATCCAGAGCCGCTAAATCGTTTAATGTTGTTGTAGTTTCTCGTGTAGATGCACAAGGCGGAACTGCACTTTCCCCATTTATTGATTCGATTTTAATTCTGTTATCAGATTACAGATCTCTTGACAGCCCCAGTTACCAACCAAGCTTGAAGCAGACGAGAAAACCAGCAAGTGTAAATCCTATTCGGACAAATGATGAAAGGTTCCTTAAAATTAAATTATAAAGACACGTATGATATAAAAAATTTAAATAAAAAGACAAATTGCATAAGAGATAGAGATGCATTCATTTCCGGTGAAGACCGTGAAGTCAGCTTTCATCGTCTCGCCTTATTTGCGGTCGGCATTATTTTCATGAGAAATTTTCTAAATAATAAAATTTACATTAGCAGCTGGGAGGAACTAAAAAAACTTAATTGTAGGTGGAATTTGAATTTTTCGCAATCACATAATGAAATTCTAACCACTGAAAGATACAATTATACATATTTATAAGGATTGAACCACATAAAGACTTTACAAAAAAAAAATCAAATTAAATTAAATTTGAGTATACATAATTTAAAATTTAAAATTATGTAAGTGGCCAAGTATTTTTATAATTGACTGTAAATCAGATTATATGTCTCATATGAATAAAAAGAATAAAACTTTAGACGTTAGTTTCATTTTGCATCACTGCTTTCAATGTTGCTGTTGTTGTTTATTTTCATATACGAGAATCAGAGTTTTTTAGTTATCTTCCGTGCATATATTATATATTAAATGTGTGATATTCAACACGGATGATAATGCTTCCACATCTCATGTGCATCCTTGAAATTGGGACATTGCAAGAATGATATCAGTTTGAATGATTTTCAAATTGATTATTTTGAGTTTTTTTTTAAAGTATACAAGTAAATAATGTTTGTTAGAATGAAGTTCTAAATAGTATTTATTGCGTCTTAGCAGGAAACCTACAAAAAAAATTATAGCAAATAACATCACTATAGCGAAAGCTATGCTACATAATTTTTTTTTATTTTTATAAAAATTATATCATATATTTGTACTAAATATTAACATAATCTAAGTCTCATAGAACAATAAATAACATAAAATTTATTAAAAATTATAATATTCATATTGAACCAATACAAAGTCCAAATACCGACTGAAAATATCCATAGCAATACTAATATCATAAACTATCAATCTTTTTCTATTCAAAATATATTCAGCATCATGACATAATTTATCTTTTTTCTATTTAAATTTCAAAATAACCCAAACATCATGGCATAATAACTATCTTAGTTTATTCAAAATATTCAAACTGCCATATAGTAAGTATCATTTTCTTACTTGAAGAAATATCTTAATATATTCAATCTGAGCTTTTATTTAAAGCCCACATAAATTGAAAAAAAAAAAAAACTCATGTTGCATAGCATGTTGTAGCTTCCTTATTTGATTTCGTTTGATGGATCTCTCATTTAATAATTAATATTTTAATATAAAGCTTAGTACGTCAATTGCAAAAAAAAATCACGGTTAAAATCCAATTTAAGTCTTTATTTAAAGTCCATATAAATTGAAAAGAAAAAAAAAACAACTTATGTTGCGTAGTGCGCTATAGTTTCCTTATTTGATTTTGTTTGATTGATCTTTCATATAATAATTAATAGTTTAATATAAAGCTTAATACGTTAGTTGCAAAAAAATCACGTTAAAATCCAATCTGAGCCTTTATCTAAAATCCATATAATTTAAAAAAAAGAGAGAGTTCATGTTGCATAGTGCATTGTAACTTTCCAAAGAACCACTGAAAAATACATGGCTAAAAAAATTGTTCTTGAGGACGTGCTCCGCAGAACCACCACGCGCGTAGAGGAAAGGAACAAAAGGGGAAGGAAGATCTGCGGCCATTTCTCCTCCTCTACACTCCGATTTGGAAGTGACAAAATTCAGAATTTTTCTATAGCGTGTTCTTCCTTTCTCCCCTCCGCTCCTCTGATTTTTCTCTTCTGGAGCACGGTAATGGCTTCGATCATATTCGGTCACTTGGCTTTTTCCCTCCTCTTCCGTTTCTTCCCTTTAATGAGCGATATTTCTCTTTAATTGGAGCACAACCTAAAACTATTATCTAAATTTATGATATTTGCTTGCAACCATAATTATGTTGATTGTGATTAATTAGCTTTGTATAGTCGCTGCAAAAAATAACACGTTTTTATTAAACATTGACATCGCAATAGTATACAATATTATGACTAGGAGTGTCAACGAATACAATGTGTCGGATGAAAGTATTTTTATACACGTTCCTGTTCAATTAATGAAAAAAAAAGTATTCTTACACCTACTCAATAAACTAACAAAAGAAAATTTTATTTACATACGTCTTATCAAATACGATGCAGATTAAGTGCATCGTTAGAAGGATATCATTAACATTCCGATTCGTCCTTCCAGTTAAATATTTTCAAAGTAATAGAAAATAAATAAACAATGATTATAACTTATTTGTCTTATAAAATTTTGATAAATTACAAAACTATATAAAAAAAAAAGTAAGTTGGTGCCATGTGAATTTGATTCAAACTGAATAAATAAATAAATTTAGAGTTATGTAATATATGTTTGAAGATTGACCATATCATATCACGTTTCAATGCCATTCAAATATATAATTACATATGTAATGAGCATGATTCAAATATTTCGTGCTTTTTATGTCTTGATTGTGTCTAACATTTTATTTTTGTTTTTAAGATTTAAATAGTCAATTTGAACTATTTAACATGTTCATATTAAAATGTGTCGGAGACATTACTTGAATTTGTTTTTTTTTTTTTTAAGATTTAAATATCAAACTATTTAACATGTTGATATTAAAATGTGCCCGGAGACATTATTTTAATTTTTTATTATTTTATTAGGCAGTTGCATTATCATATTTTTATGATCTGAAATTTTCAAAAAATAGCAATTTTGTATCTATTAAAAAATATCAAAAAAATTATAAAAAATAGGAATTTGATTTACAAGCATATTTTAATATTTTAATATATGAATCATGTTAAATAGTTCAGATGATCTGTATGAACTTTGAAAACAATGAGAAAGTGTGAAGCATAATTGAAGCATGAAAAATACGAGTCATTTAAACGATCTGTCTTGTGAAATATGATACGGGTGGAGTATGGACTACGGTTATCGCCAATTCACAATCTTCAAATCTACAAAATGATTTAGACGATACATACTGTTCTAATTCGAAAACAGGGATAAATCTGCAAAACGATTTAGACGCGGCCATTTTTATTAATACCCCAAAAAAAACCTTTTTATCAAAATAACCTGAATTTTTTTTTAAATCTAACCAGACCACCAGGATCACTGCGGTCCAGTTCCATACTAGACCGCCAGGACCCTGGGCGGTCCAGTATGCATGAACCTGCCCCGTTAGCAGTGCCCCCTTCCCTTCTCTGTGTAGCGAGCCAGAAAGAAAAAAAAAGCTCCGCCAGCCCGCGCCCACCCGCGCCCGCCCATCCCCATCCAGCCCCGCCCAGCCCCTCCCAGCCCCGCCCAGCCCCGCCCAGCCCCGCCCAGCTCCGCCAGGTGCAACTCCTCTCTTTCCCTCTCTCTCTCTCTTTTGCCTCTCTCTCTTTCTGCCTCTCTCTCCCTCTCTCTCTCTAACCCATTTCGACTCGTTTTGCCTCTCTCTCTCTCGTAGTGGTGTCTTTGTGGTGCATTGACCGTGATTTGGTGATTTCTGAAATTTTTGGAGGCAAAGCGAAGGATCTCGAAACCGACCGCAACTCGCTGACTCGTTGTGTGTTCAAGCTCTCTCAGGTAATTATCTAAATCAAAACTCGTTATGAATTAGTTGTTCTGAATTGCTTGTCACCTTGCCGGGTTGTTGATTTTCCCGGAAGGCGACCCGATTAGGGTTTAGGGTTAAGGTTAATTGGTTAAATTTGTAAATGAATTGTGTTAATTGGTTGGTTATGTAAATTAATTGGTTTAGTTCGTAAGATTGTGGTTGGTTGAATTTATATGGAATTGGGCCATGACTTTGTTGTTGTGCTATATTTGAATAAAGTTAATTGGATATCGGCTTTGGAATTGTAAAATTATGATCGAATTTGTCGAAATTTAAATACCCACAATTTTTATAATTTTATAATTTCATAATTTATTCTATATTAGATTAAGACCACAAGATAAACAAATTTAATTAACCGTGATTGATCAAATTTAAAAAAAAAACAGTTAGTGCCTATAATTTGTATTATTTATAAATAGTAAAAATAAAATATATGATATGAAATGCACGTTTCTTGAAACATAGCATTTATATGATATTTGAATGAAAAAATAGAAAAGGAGTACCGGTTTATAGCACTTTTTATGTGTTACAAAAAATGTGCAATGGGTTATGGGCCATAGTTACAAATCCGCTTATTGGGGAAGGGCATGGAGGGTATTGGTGCTAACTTTAATTATAAAAGCAATATTATTACAAATTGGGACGGATTTAAGGGGAAAAGGGCTTAAGTTCCTATGATTTAAAAAAAGTTACAAATTTTATATGTAAGTTATATTATTTTTAATAAATTGTTTAGTTTATTTTTATTATTGATAGAGCATTCGTCTGATTAAAGCAACAAACTATGCATGTTGACTCTGATAAATTTCTGATTCTCTGATTATAATGCATGTATCACTGTCAATTAATCGGTTGAATCTGTAAATTAATTGGTTTAGTTCGTAAGATTGTGGTTGGTTAGATTTAAAAAAAATTGAGGTTATTTTGGTAAAAACGTTTTTTTTTGGGTATTAATATCAATGAAGAACCAATTTATTTTTAAAATAATCAAAGAGTATTTTTAAAACTTAGATATTTTAGCATTAAAACTTAGAGTATTTTTTTTTGGTAAATGTAGTATGCCTAAATCTAGACGATGGGGATTACGGCCTGCGCTTGGAGCGGGCCCATCGTCTGATGAGGATATGGCTGGAGATGGAGCAGGATTTGAGCATCCGACTGTAGCGGGTCAGTCGTCTGAGGCCGAACCTAGTTATCGCTACCATGATCCTGACACCTTCAGTCCTCTTCTGTGGATCCATCATGTTAAGCACCGTGTCTCATTGACATCTCTTGAGGTACGTGATTATTATGCGTAATGTACATATTACTAAAAAAATAACACGATTTGAGTCTCAGAAATTTATAATAAATACAGGACGATGGCTTGCTTACGGTGAGGCACCGCAGGTATGAGATTCCGTTTGTTCCCCATCCGTTGATGACCCAATGCCTCTTGCAGCTTGGGTTGTATCAGATTGCCGTGATGCCACAGAGTAATATCAATCCGTATCTGATGCACTGTCTAGCGGAGAGATGGCGACCTGAGACGCATACATTTCATCTCCCGCTTGGGGAGATGACAGTCACCCTCGGTGATGTGAGCGCCCTGTGGGGATTGCCTATCGATGGCGAGCCCATAGGTGGCGTCTCAGACCATCTAGACCTATAGAGGATGATACCGGAGTTGTTAGGGTGCCATCCGAATCAGCTGCAGAAGAAGTTCAACAAGAAGAAGGGGGAGGAGGAAGAGGCCCGGTCTTCTGCTTACTGTATTTCACTGAAGTCACTCCGGGCTCACTTCTGCCAGAATCAGATATTCCCCGAGACAGACGATGATGAGGCGGTTAGGAGGTACCATTACGCTTTTCAATATTTTTAATATTATTAATCTCTAAAGTCCCAACTCAATAATTCCAATGTTTTATATTGATTGTTTCATGTTGCAGGTATATTAGGGCTTTTGTGCTGAATCTATGTGGTGCCGTCATGTTCGTGGACTCTAGCGGTGATACGGTCCCGATTATGTTTCTCTCATTGCTGAGGGACCTTGATAAGCCTAAGAGGTGGAACTGGGGTGGAGCCATTCTCGCCCACTTATACAGATCCCTGTGTCATGCTTGCTTGGTAAGTCTGTACTAATTTTGTTGCTTCTTTAAAGTTGAAAATTCATACCGAGTTCTTATTTACAGTTAAAATTTCAGGTGAAGAACAAGCAGATTCAAGGGCCACTTCTTCTACTCCAGCATTGGTTGTGGTCACATCTGCCCATATGTCGGCCAGATATACCAGATCCACCTCCCCGTTGGAGAGATCCAGACCCAGACAGATGCCCCGCATATGCTGCTATATGGGGCAGGGATCACAACTACCAGGAGACGGGCAAGGGGGTTTCTTATGTTCGGGGTCAGCTCCAGATGCTCCGACATTGTAACATTAATTGGTTCCCGTATCGTGCATTTTATCGTAGCGGTCTTCTGAGCCGGTTGACATTGGAGCAGAGACCACTCTGATTTTATCAGGGACCGGTAGTTTGTTACTGGATAGTGGAGTACCATTATCCTGATCGGGTGACCCGACAGTTCGACTTGGATGCCTTCATCCCGGAGTACTCGCTGATTGGTCAGGATGAGATGGACAGGCTCCACAAGTAAGTACTGTCGACAAAGGAAAAAATATCGTTATCACTTTAATTTCGTTTCTGGACTTTCTAATTAATTGGACTTGCAGAACGACTCACTGTAAGCCCAAGGTCGACTGGAGGCAGCGTTTCAGCTTGAAGTACGAATGGGCTAGATGTCCGGAGCAACACTTATGGAGTCCGCCATCTCCTGAGTCATTGCTGAAAGATATGTGTTTTAAAAGTTATCATTTTTTGTAATGATTTATGTATTGTTCATGATTTTGAATATTATTATTATATTCATGTTCCTTGAGATTAATATGTTATATTTTAGAAGTGTTCAAGAAGATGCACTTGGTCTTGAACCATAGAACTCTTAAAAATGAGAAACATATAATCCTAAAAAAAATATGTTCACAATCATGGTAATTAAAAAGGAACATTAATTACCGAGGAAGATTGTCATGTAGATTAAAGTACATTGAAGTTCTATAAATGTTGATAAAGGATTATCATTTAATTACATGAATATATAAAATGTGTATTTTATATATTGAACATGGCCTAAATAAATGGAACATTATATGGATTGTGTTTTGTGTCATTAATGTTTCCATTGTGTCTTTAGAATCTTAGATATGTGATGTGTAGGTTTTTCACATGAGAAGCATATAATGTGATTGCTATTTAAATACTATCTTATGATAGGAATAAAATAGCAATTCGTTGTTTACAACTTGTGCGGGAAAAATCTATATGTTAATATTATGATTGTCCCTCAATTTGAGTTATGATATTATTGGGCCCCTTGGTAAGTGGAATTATATCGCATGCAATATAACTGATGTAGTTATAATTATAATTCACTTGAGAGACCAAGAAAACGAATATAATGCAAAAATGACACGATCCTATTTTGCATATTATTCATAATATCATGTGACAATGATAGACACAAAATTAGTGGATTGAGTAAATGATTTACTATGTCGTTTGGATAACTATAATGTAATGATAGAACCTCTTATAGTCAATAATATAAAGTTTTATATTATTGTCAAGATGACATAGATCCTCTATACGGTCACACCAACTGAAGAGAAACAACAAGTATTTTACATTTCATAATGATGTATAAGATAAAATACATGTGATGAAATGCTAAAATAAAATGTCATAATATGACATGCTTAGACCATAAATAAATTTATGAAGTTATGCAAATATTATTTGGTATAATGTATGAAAGAATAATATAAATATTGTATAATAGAATAATTTGAATAATATTATTTGTTCATAAATTAATTTATTGAACCAATGATAAGATGAGATTAAAGAGAGCATGAGATGGCTAAACAAGGCTAGTGGCATTTGTGTAATTGATTCAAACCTTACACAAAGGATTGCCCTAACCCTTGCCTATTTAAGGGGGCTCATTTTGGAGAAAAATAAGCTAATTTTCTGCCTATAACACTTGCCAAAATTAGCCCCTTTGAGCAGTCGCGTTTTTCCTTTCTCCTTGACCAAAAGTTGAGAAGGTTGCTCTCTCATCTTCTCTTGTTAGGTTTAGCCACCAAGAAATCAAATAGTTTGTTGATTTAAAGATCAAGAGGTGGTTGTATCTAAGCCTTGAACTTTACATCCATCTATTTAAGAGGTGTGGTAGTTCGTTGTTTAGGTTCAAGGTGAACCAAGAGGTGCTTCCAAGAGAACGGCGGTTCCAAGAGATCTAGAAGGGAAATCAACTTTCCTCTAACAAGAGATTTGACAATCTCTTTAGGTATAAATTATTATCTCCTCTTGTATAAGAAATAAATAAATTTATTTATTTTTATTTAGTACACATTAGGTGCTTAATGAAACTATTAAGAAGTTTCTTGTTTGCTATTATCATATAAATAACGTCATTTGTGTATTGAGCCAAGTGGTGATTGAAATTTTTTTTTTTAATTCTCACCATAGGCATACACATGAAATCATTACAATTGCCTGTAGGTCCCGGACGTTTGAGATATGAGGTATGGTACCAGAGACACAGCATGCCGTCAGTCTACCTTACAGGCCATTACGGCAACACGCTTCGACGTAGACTGACGGAGGATTCATCTAGTCATTTCTTGCCTTGGGGTCCGATCCATGCTCGCGCGGTAAGTACAACTGAAATAAACTTTAATTAAAAATGACAAATCTTAATTACTTATTGTTGTCATAATCATGATAATATGTTGTGTGCAGTTACTGGCAGCTGTGAGAGGAGCTGGACACAGCTTGGTCTGCATAGCGAGGGATGTTGGGTTTCGGATACCACTTTTGGGGTTTCGCGGTAACCAAAACTCGTTTAGGCTTAAGGTGCGGAATGACCGTAGAACAAAAATTTCTACGGCCAACTTAAGCTCAGGATTAAACGGGGTATGTCAGGAAACATTCCAAGGCGGTCCACCTTCAGTACTCCTTTGGCATCAAAACCCAATTTAATCATTTTACAGATCTACTCCATGATTGATTTCTAAAACTTTAATCTACTTACCAATTAAATAGATTAATATAACATATTTATACCTTGTTTCCAAATTACAGTTGGAATGCAGATCGAGCGTGTAGAGCTACATCACGGAAGGAATCGACTCGTCTCGGAGCATCAGACGTCTGATGCCTCTATCGGTTATCCACCAGGACTAACCAGAGAGCGGTTAATTTTTTCTGCCAGAAATACCGTAAACTGCAGAATTCTGTAAAAACACTATTCATGAGGAAAAGACGAAAACCCGTAAACACGAATTTTCGGTTACTCAGTTTCATCAAATGAGCAAAACTGACATACCGCTAAATTCGGTAAAACACTATTCATCGATCCCGTAAATATACTCCACAACAACCCGCAAGATTATACGTCAACTACGTATAACTTTCTTTTCTCAACCGAAACACTATTTGGGAGAGAAACCGAGAAAGAGAGAAAATACCGATTCGATTTTGCACGAAACGATACAAGTGAATTAGTATCTTAATCCTCTCATGCACCCCTCTATTTATAGCCTCTAAAATGGTGTGAAAAGACCAAAATACCCCTATGACAAGGCATGCCACCTAGGGGGGTGAGGTGTCATGTGAATAAGATCGATGACGTGTCATCTGGATAGGATCGATGACATGTCATGCAGATAAGCACGAATCTGAAAAGACCCGAATGCCCTCGGTCCGAACACAAATAATGCTCGTATAATTATTCTAAACAATTATATATATTTTTCTTGCGGTTGTTGTTTCGGTAATTTATACAACGTGTCCGGCACATTTATAAATTAACCGGTTAACTTTTATACAACGTGTCACACACGTTTATAAATTAACTAATATTTTTGCTTGTTATTTTTACATAACATTTATAATTTAATTATAACACGTATAATTAATTACAACCATCTTACTATTGATCATAACCAATTTATAATCAATCACAATAAGATTCTCCGATTAACTCCTATATGATGTGACCCAATAGGATCTGTGTTATGTTGGTAAATAGAGTTAAAACTATTTTAACTTCTATAATCATGGGTGGCGTCTGGCAACACATCATGACCATCCAATTACATAGATGATGCTGTACTGTACAATATCACGATCCAATAAACAATTTACTTGTGTCTGTTCTTCTGTCTCATAGCTATCGGATTAGTTTCAAGGTAGATGTGTGTCATCCTTTTAAACTTAATCTTTTCTTGATCTTGAGCAGATTATCAAATATGATTACTCTTGTAATCATACCGCGTGCTGATAATCTTACTCTATCAGGGGGCCCAATGATGCTATAGCTTGTATAAAATACGAGGGACAAATAGTATTCTTGGTAGACTATCACTTCCTCAGCTAAGCTATACATATGGAAATGCTACCGTTATGACTGCTTTTTACGGACAACGGTGGATAACAATCACACATACATATTTCTCAGTGGGAACGATAAATACCTCATACTGTAGAACGTGACACTGAATGAAAACATAAATGACACGAACACAATTCTATTTAATGTTTCATTCGAGGTCTGTCAAATACCATGTTCCTAGAACATGTATCTATGTGATTAAAATGACATCTCGTGTCAGGTGGTTTGTAAAACTTAACCATCTTTTAATCCACATACTAACCTTATAGCGGCAATTAGTGTTCCTGCTAATTACCTTGGTCAGTGACCTTTTAAGATTAAGAGTACATATCATCTATATTATGGAGTTTCACAATTTCAGTCATGAACTCGAAATGATCCATAAATGCAATAATACTCAAGGCAACAAAATGATATTAATCATCCAATTCATGAACAAAGTTTTATGATATATTATCGTATTATTGACTTCTAGATTATTACAAACTAACAAGGGATGCTTAGCGAGCCATAGGATGCCAAATGCTCGAGCACACGGCACCAATCGTGGAGATAGGCGGTTGGGAAGGCCGCCTCATTGGCATGCTGCGTGATGCTGGAGAGAATATCAATTGGCGGGAGGCAATCAGACTACCAGGCAAAATCCGGATCAGCCACCAGTCCCTATCTACGCCTCCGAGATGCCGCCACCTCCTGCAAGTGATTACAATTTAATATTAAAAGTAGGACACACATAATCATTTCATTTTCCTCGAATTCTCAGTTCTAATTAAGTTAACTTTCAATTATGCGGCTGATGACTTGGGTTGGGCATTCCATGAGTGGATTCTGAATACCCAAGGATGGAACACTTACTACAATAAATATGGAGTTCCGGTGGAGATTGGCCCGGTATGTCAGCTTTCTATATTTTATAGCAGAGTTTTTTTTTATAGCAGATCTGACCTTATTTAAATGTAGGATGGAGTACCTATTCGACAAGGCCCTCTCGGTTTTAGCACGAATGACCTTCCCAAGGAGGATACAGATGACGAGGTGATTGCCTCTTCGAGACCAAGATACAGAGATACGATGCAGCACGACTATGAGGCTGGTGGGAGTGCATCTCAGACCACAGATGGATTTGTATTTGCATTAGTTGGCGCACCGCCTCCTGCCACTTATGTACAAAGCTGGGCCGAGGATCCATGGGAGATGCGTACGCAGACCACCGATGCCGAGTCAGCCATTCATTTGATCCATGGGGAGCCGATACAGGTACGCCGTACATGTATACACATGGCCCATAGGAGGTTGACCTCACTGTGATGAGAGTCAAGGTGGAGAGGAAGACCTTGGAGATGTGAGTCCTCACTCCCAGCACATACTGAGGCGTGTGCAGCCGGACAGGGAGCTCAAAGGCAAAGCAGCTGCTAGATTCAGTCCCTCGGGGGGGAAGAAGCATAGGAGATGATTGCAGTTTTCTTATGATGTATTTATTATGATTGCAGTTTTTTTATGATGTATTTTGGACTGTAGTATTGTTATGATTGCAGTTTTATTTTATATTTCATGTTGGTTTTTATGTTTTTTCTGCTTTACGTCGAAACGGTCTTATGAAATTACGACGTATCTGTTTCGTCAAATCATAACTAATCAAGTGTTAAAACTAAGCAATTCCATCGAAACGGTCTTATACCTGTAGCAATCACCTCAAAATCGCTCAAAATTATACAAAACTGAAACAGTCTGCTATTTTTTTTTTTGACAAATCAAATCAAATTACATCAAAGTTATAAAGAGTTATGACATCACTTATTAATATAGTCTAACATAGTCTAACAAGTAAAGTTCACGAATACAATTAAAGTTCAATGATACAACTGAAGTTCACCAAAACAGATGCTAGGAACTAGACCGCTGGTGTCTATGGCGGTCCACTAGCTGTCCTATAAAATCATCACTTTATCTCTCCAGCACACACTGCAAAGAAGGAGAGAGAGAGAGCGCAGGCGATTGTTTGGGCGATTTCAGACGATTTTCTAGGCTACTACATATACAGGTATTTTTTTTTCATTCCTGTGTAATTATTTTATAATTAGTGTATGTGTACTGTACAATTAGTCTATGTTTGTGGTTCTGTTAAACAGGATGGACAATAGCGAAAGAGGTACTCATGCTGCCAAATGTCACTGTGATGCAATACTTCTTTTGAAAAGAGTTGGTGTCAAATATCTCATTGAAAATCCACCCCTTTCAGACGATGACTTTGTTGAAAATCCATATGGATATGGTCTGAAAAAAAAAATTCATGAAGACCCTCCAATCCCAGACTTTGTTCCATGTACTCATACTAGTAAGGCGAGCACATCGTCGGGTGTCACGAATTAGAAGCTGACGGTTAAGAATACTGCTGTTAAGAATCCGGCTGCTAAGAAGTCAGTTGGTAAGAAGCCGACTGCTAAGAAATATGATTTTAAATTCGTTAATTTAGTTTTTCCGTTGTGAGATGTTTTTAATATATTTTATAGTATTTATAGTATAATAATTATTAATTCAAAATTAAACAGAAAATAATAAAATAAAAAATAAAATACATGTAGCAATCGCTTCAAAATCGCCAACTCTTTCTTCTCTGTGGTTTAATAAAATTACTGTGTGTGCTGGAGAGAGAGACGGAGGGATTTGTGGCAGCATACTGGACCGCCAGGATCACTGGCAGTCTGGTCCATAGTGGACCGCCCAGATCCCTGGCGGTCTGGTTAGATTTAAAAAAAAAAAATTTCAGGTTATTTTGGTAAAAATTTTTTTTTTTTGGATATTAATAAAAATGGCCGATTTAGACGATACATACTGTTCTAATTCGAAAACAGGGATAAGCAGACAAATGGTATGGAGTCCGCATCGTTTGCATAACTCAAAAGAGAATCTTTTGAGTTAATAGATATCGGACGTCCGATTGTAAACAGAACCCATCCGGCCTACACTAAAATATAGGGGTCTTCAATATTAGAACGGATTTAATTCGCACAAATTTTTAAAGCTAATCAGTTGGTCCAGATGTATTAGCTCAAAAAATTCCTTTTTGAGTTAATGCAGAGGATACGAATTCAATGGTGTGTTCCAAAGCAAAGCAGTAGATCCTTGTGCAATCGAACTCGCTTCCTCTAAGATATCTTATATTTTGCGTGACTTTTTGGGTGCCCATTTTTACAGCACCGATTTCTTGTCGTACAACACAAAAAAATTTTAGGGACAAAAATACCCTTGCTCTTATTATACAGCACAGTTCTTCGCAAAAACTATTATGAAAATTTAATTTATTTTTATTATTATTACGAAATTATAAGTTTTGCATACTTGTCAGATATCTGAATTTTTTTGATAATCTCTGATTTAAATATAGTTGGGAAGAAACAGGGTCACAGATCAAGAGGGTTAAAAGACACAAAAGACAGACAGAGATGCAAGGTTGTGCTATTGGAAATAAGAATAGGGACATTTTCATTCCTAAAATTTTATTGTGTTATATACAAGGACTTGGTGCTGTAAAAATGGGCACCCGTCTTTTGTGTGATCCGTGACCCGTTTCTTCCCAACTATATTTAATTAAAAAATTATCAGAAAAATTCAGTTATCTGACAAATATGAAAATTTTATAATTTCGTAATAGTAACAAAAGTAAATCAAATTTTCATAATAGTTTTTGCATAGGATTGTGCTGTGTAAACAAAGACAGAGGTATTTTCGTCTCTAAAATTTTATTGTGCTGTGTATCAAGAAATTTTGTGCTGTAAAAATGGACACCCGACTTTTTGGAGAATCTCAAAGTTAAAATATACTGGCCCCCTGCGCTATCCCGAATAAGCACCGGATACGTCGGTCACGCAAAATATGAGATATCTCAGAGGATACGCACTCTATGCAATACCCCTCAAGGGTTTGATCTTCTCTCCGGTCCCCACAGCTCACTGAGACATTTTACCTTGTGACCAGCATTTGACCGATAAACCTCAATTCTCAAAACCTCCAAGGGGCACAGATGTAATTTCCGGAGAATTCCAGAGGATGTTCGTGTTGATATAAATCTCCGAGCGTACGCGCCTTAATAAATCAACACTCATCCCCCGCTCACCCTCCCGGCCTCCCCCACTCTCTCTCTCTCCTCCCGCGATTTCCCTCTAATTTATGGCGGTAGCTCGGCCATCCTCTGAGTTCCTCTTTCTCCACTTCATTCTTCTCCAAAGATTTTATTGTCAATCAATGGATTTTGTATTTTCACTGTCACCTTCAATTCGCCACTTTACCGTTCTATTGTTGCTATTCTTCAGAGGTAATTACTGAATGGAATGGGAAAACACATATATGTTACTACTATAATCGAGAAACGAATTCAAC
>JARJHM010000545.1:0-222504 GCA_033356055.1 Carex pumila | reverse complement strand
TATCTTTGAAATCTTCTTCAAGTGGATAAAATGGCTACAATGGCTCTGGGCCAATTTCTCGGTGCATTTTATAAAATTGAGAATTTTTGTTATATCTCTTGAAATCCTCTTCAAGAAGATTCAATTATTGAAGAAAAAAAAATATATGAACCACTATACAATATTTGTACATCATATAAATCTTCTTCAAGAAGTTTTTTCTTTTAAATCTTCTTTGGGAAGATTAAATTAAAAAAATGCACTTCATATAAAATTTTATGAATCATACTAAACATCTCAAAATAAATATAAATAAATTGATAACTTATTTCATTTAGCAATTACTAGGAAGTATTATTTATATAAATAAAATTGAAATAAAAGTTACTAAAATTACCTCGAATCTTCAACTAGTAGAGCTCTCGTGCTGATAACGTGTTATAAAATAAATGTGAACAAGCATAAAGAAGAATAAGCAAAATAGAGATGAAAAGATGGTAATTTCTTTATTCATACATTTCTCATGTGTGTACAATACAAGATTACAAAGCCTCTATTTATAGGCTACAAATTGTAAATGAAAAATTTCATCCAAATAAATGGAGAAATAAATTCCAATAGTAGTGGCCATCAATTCCAATTGTAGTGCATGGAGTGGTGGGGATAGTGGGGAATGAATGTTGGGAGTTATGGACATCCACATTAATATTTTATTCATAACAGTTTTGAATTTTCTTTTCTTTTTTAAACATAATTAATTTTAAATATTTTAACAGAACAAGCATCACTGATTTAGTTTTTTTTTATAAAAAACAGCTCTACCTATTTACAGGATCGGTAGAGACATAAACATGTTTGCTACACCGATCTGCATAATTGGTGGAGTTATTTACTATTGATTTCTACTGTCATATTGTATAGATGGGTCATAAAAGCGGATCAGTGGAGCAAACATATTTATGCCTCCACCGCTGTATTTTGTAGAATTCAAATCAATAATACTTATTTTGTTAAAAATATTAAATTTAATTCTATTTAAAAAAAAATCGCTATTTTACTCTTGCGGTCCGCAATGAGTTATTATTGCAACCGGCAACTGAGATTTGTGCCCAATTAACTTCATTTCTTCATACCTCCACAGAATCTCAGAAACTATGATACTAAACCAATCTTATTGCTAAAATAACTTGAATCACTAAAAACAACGACTTGAAAATGACTCAAAAGTTTTTCTTCATATATCTCATTTAAAAGAGAAAATTGAGTAGAAAATATTCATAATTTTAGATTCACAAAATTTATCATGAATCGTTAGAAAAATACACAAAAATGATCAAAGAGAAAAGAGTGAGCGAAAGAATCTTTTTTTTGGATAGAAAAATAATAATTAGGAGTTAAAATTATTCAAATTTAGATTTTAATGCTTACAAATAGAGATTTAACAGCTTGCGAGTAACATTTTAAAATGTTATAAATAAAACTTTAAAAGCGTGGATATGAACGCTAAAAATGAAAGTTAAACAAAATTAAAAAGTTTTTTTCGGTTAAACTATTTAGGGAGTGTGCTTGGATATGATGACTCGGGGACAATATTTTCCTTAAAAATGTTAATTTCAGTCATATTCAAACAATGTTGTATAAGAAGTATAATTTTTGTTTTCCTATATTATCTTGTTGTTTAACAAATTCAACATGATTAGTTTATTCTTATTATATTTTTAAAGCATATCCACATTTTAAAATAACATCACTTGAAAATAACTGCAATAAAAGCATAGAATTATTATGTTCAACAAATCTTCTACTTTTATTGCAGCTTCTTCTAAGAATAAATTTATGGTTTATGATTTCCTCAACTTAATAATGAAATTTTGCGTTTTCAAATTAATGTTGAGAAAAGTTGTAGGATGGATTCTATTATTCATTAACTTATTTAGAAGTAAAATATTAGTTGTTTCTAACATAACATATTTATATCGATTTGACATTTTTTTTATATTATTACCTTGTAGAAATTTTGTTTAGATTATTTTTCAAAAACTATCCATTGTTTCTTTTTTTTAATATGGCCATATTTTTTTTGTAATTTAATAATATATTTTAGTGTTATCTCTAAAAATTAAGATACATTATAAATCAGTATAAGGTTCGAAATTTTTGGGATTAATTTCAATCCAAATAAGAAACGCATAAGATATATGTTTATTTTAATAAACTAATTTGAGTGAGTATATGGTATTATGTATATTACGATTTGGTATGTAATACAGATCAATATTTTCATTTTCAAAATCTTATTGGTCGATCTGAATCGTTCAATATGATTTTCATATGAATATGCATTTGCAAACCAAATTTTATATTTTCTTAATTTATTTTTATTTTTTAAGATAGGTAGAAGATCATTGTTTTTTGATGGTTTAGAATTTTTAGATCAAGTGATTTTCTACCTATCTTAAAAAATAGTAAAATTAAAAAAAATATAAAATTTGGTATGCAAGTACATATACACATGGAAATCATGTTGAACGGTTTGGATCGACCGTTAGCATTTTAAAAATAAAAATATTGATCTGTATTACAGACCAACCCATGATATGCATAGTACCATAGACTAACTCAACTAATTTTGTGAGGAAATAAAGATAAATAATTATGGATGAAAAAAAGGTGTGGAATAAAAAAACTACGAAAGGGTCAACAAAAAAGATACCTGTGTATTTCTCCATATGAATGTGTATTTATGTAAGAAATGATTACTTAGTAAATTATTCCGGTTATAATTTTCAAATTTGGAAAAAAATTAAAACATTCCTTATAAGTTCATGAAAATTTCATTGGACTTTTAGTAATGGAAATAAAATAAATAATCACTAATCATTGATATAAACAAAGTGTATTCTAAAAAAAATGGCATATATAGAGAAGTTAAGCAAGGACTTATATGTCCATACAAGTAAAATAAATAATCATCAATCATTAATATAAAGAAAATTGGTTGTGTTAGTATCATCACCCAATGTTTAAGAAGAACAAAATTGATATTCAGAAGAAAATTTCTTCCTTAAATAATTCAAATTATGCTCTGAAAATAACAGCCCCTTATGTTATTTGCAAAATAATTGTAATTAAGTTTGTTACATGGATGCATTATAATAAAGTTAATAAATACAAATTGGTCCTCTATTTCCTCATAAAGGCTTTACAAAATAGATATCCATGAAATCTTTATTTAGTTTTTGAAGCTACAAAATTTCAAGTCATTTTATTAATTAGTTACGTAGTCTCTTTAATATCTAACTAACTAGATGTTATTAATTTTTTAATTATTTTTTATTGCTAATAGAGACATCAAAGAATTGGACAAAAATAAAAAGCAAAAAGTTGTAATTTTTTTTGTCTTACGTGTCTGCAAGCTCTAGTTGGTGGGTCCATACTTAAGGTAAGCAAATTATGAAAATAATTAAAAATATTAAATGTTGAATTAGTAGTTACTGAGTTAGCTCACGAGATGACGAACAGATTAATATGATCATGTACAACTACAGGATTAGAGTCGGTGCAATTCCAATTAGACATATCCACAACACGGTTTAATTTGTCAATAGAATAATTAATATAAACTACTAACTTAACTAGAAAGCTACTTCACATTAAATTGAAAAGACTTCAACCTTTTTTTAAATCTAATTAGGAAAAGCTCCCATCTTATCAATTGACCTAACCCGTGGGGTTGATGTAATCAATGATCAGATTATATGTGGTATTCATTTTTGTCTCTGATGAGCTGTGTTTCTTGCATAGTGCCCAATCATTGTTTCTTGAAGCAAAAAGAAGAACAAGTTATTGCATTAAGAATTTAATAAATAGTTAGAAATTATAGAGGAGTTTCTAATACTTCATATCTTTTATACTTTATTATATTTTATATTTTTATTTTTAAAGTTTAAATTGTTGATCTGAATTGCTCAACATGATATTTATATTAAAATATACTTAGAAACGGAATTTTATAATAAAAATATTACTATTTTTTAAGATGGATACAATATTATTATTTTTGGACCATTAAAAAACAATGAATTTCTACCCATCTTACATAAATAGTAAAAGAGTTTTCAAAAATTATAAAATTTCATCTCAAGTATATTTTAATATGGATATCATGTTGAGCAGTTCCAAATGACAGTTTTGAATGGTCTCATTTTTAAATTCAACATTTTCATGATAAATATTCTCTAATAATTATAATAGTAAGAAAATTTAACCACATCCTTGTCAATAATGAATGTACATATATTGACCATAAGTGTCAATTTTATTTGTCAAATGTGAATCTATGTATAATAGTTGAAACTTTTCAGTTTATATAGAGAACTATAATTTAAATTGAAAATTTTCAGTTTTGTCCTTAAAAAATTTTAATTTAAAAAAATACTACTAATTTCCTTCATAAAATGAATTATATAATACTTATTTATCTAACTTGTATCTCAATTTTCTTATTATGTCCCTGAAAATACGGCACCAAAAATGCTTTTGTTTATAATTTTTTATTTTTAATTTAAAAATGTCTTGGGTTGATCTTCCAGTGACATTACAAAATTACCCTCGTCTATAGACAATCTAAACATGTTAGCTTGTCCTTCACGCTCTGATTAATTCATTTAAGTCATAGGTAAAGACAAAATAAGGTATACATATTTGGCGTATTTAGAACCAGTTAAGTTACGGCTGAATTGGGGCTTATTACTTAACCAGACTATGATTATCTTTTAATTACATTTAGTAATTGACGTGCGGCAGAGAAGTTGACCAGATATAAATGCTTCTCAAATTCTTCATGACTGTTTGATAAGCGTGAAATAGAGGAATATAATGAAAAATATATTTTTATCGAATAAGAGAAAAAATTAGTAGAATTGAAGAACTAAAAATAGTAGAATTGAATTTGATTTTCTACAGTCAAATTCTTGTTTTTTACATTTTGGTTCCTTCTTTATTTCTGTATTAGTCAGTTCTCTATTCTGTAGAAAATGTGAAATAAAGGAATTAGTTTTTTTAAGAGATAAATTTAACTAGTTTATCAGTGTTTGTTCACTCTTTCACTATTTTACTCTTCTACCATTAATCGAACACAACAAAAATAGTGAGAAATTAAAGTCTATTCTAAATTTCACTTTTCCTCACTATTTTTCTATTCCAATGATTTTGCAAATAACAAATGCAAGCAACATCAAAATAACTGGAACAGTTTTTATTTTAGTGGCAAAAATATGATGGAAATATTATGAATACATTTATTTGACTACTATACATCTTTTTTTTTTCTCTTAACTAACCCTTCATTTCTACAGTAATAATTAATTATCTTGTGTGTATATTAGCATTCATTGAGTGGAATAATCTCAACCACTCAAAATATAAATTTTAGTATGATGGCCGTATTATAATCAATCTCTCCAAGACAACAGGAATTACAACTCAAAAGTAGTATGAAGATATTTCCTAAAAACGTGCTTCAGAGAAAAAAAATGGGAGAGAAGAATGATCCAATTGTCGAATTATATGAGTCATGTATTAAAATGCGGTTTTGTTCATGTATGTGAAAGTTCACTACATATTGCATATGTTATCACATAACGCATATGCATATTTATATGTGCAAATACATATATAGTTTTATTATGCATGTTAAAGATATATAAATAAAATAAAACTAATTTATATCACAAGAGTTGTCTAGTATAGTGATTTGTGCTCTTTACTTCATTCTTATAAATCAAGGATTGAAGCCTCTCACAACTCAATTCTTTTCAGGACCGCATGAAATATTATGTGTCCGCATGAACGGTTACGTGAAGTATTATGTGTCCGCGTGACCACATATGCGGTTTGCGTATGTCGCCTCAATTCAAATCTTTATATATGGAGTTGCATGGCCTCAGTTCAAATCTTGATATAGGGTCTCATTTTGAGCTCGACATCAAACCGCACGTATATACAATTTATGCGGCCATTTTTATTAATATCCTAAAAACAAAACTTAATTTTAAAAATAACTCTACATTTAATTTTTTTTTTAAATGCCCTAACCGCCAGGCCCACGGGCGGCCCAAAACACAAACGGACCGCCCGTCCCACAGGCAGATCACAGCACTAGCAGACCGCCTGTGGGACGGGCGGTCTACTGTTCATTTTTTTTTAGAGATCTTAGTATTTTGATTTAAATAATTTTGCGAAAAAAGTTTTTTTATTCAGAGTGTATGCCAAAAAATAAAATATTTGATATATTTACGAAATGATATCGTAAATCTTTATAACTTTGATTTTTTTTATTTTTATTTTTTTGGTCAACTTTAATTTTATACATATATATACACATACATATCTACATATCTACATATATACATATACACATACATATACACACATACACATACACATACACATACACATACACATACACATACACATACACATACACATACACATATACATATACACATATAAACGTATAAACATGGGGAGAGTTCAAATGAATTCATAGTACTGGTTGATCTGCATGTTTCTGACTTCTATTGTTTTCGAACCCCCATGTTCTAAACAAGCTCTTTTTTTGGTCTGTGATCCAGGTGCTCACCCACATAAAAAAGTTGTTTTAGTATATTTAATTTTTTTCACTAACATGTGTCTTTAAGTTACAAATATTTATTTTACTTTCATAATGTTACTTTTTTTTTTCATGATATGTGGCTTTAGAACTAGCCATGTATTTTTACAAGAGGAGGGATCAAGTTACAATATTTTTTGAGTTACAACAAACATTATTTATATTTTCAAAGTCCAAATCGTCGATCCAAACCGTTAGATGTGATTTCTACAATAAAATGTGCTTGGAGACCAAATTTTATATTTTTTGGAATTTTTTACTATTTATTAAGATAGGTACAAAATTCAATGGTATGAATTTGACTAGTTTTTATACCCACCTTAATAAATAGTAAAAAAATTTCAAAAAAATGTAAAATTTGGTCTCCAAGCACATTTTATTGTAGAAATCACATCTAACGGTTTGAATCGACGATTTGGACTTTGAAAATATAAATAATGTTTGTTGTAACTCAAAAAATGTTGTAACTTGATCCCTCCTCTTGTAAAAATACATGGCTAGTTCTAAAGCCACATATCAGGAAAAAAAAAGTAACATTATGAAAGTAAAATAAATATTTGTAACTTAAAGACACATGTTAGTGGACAAAATTAAATATACTAAAACAACTTTTTTATGTGGGCGAGCACCTAGATCACAGACCAAAAAAAGAGCTTCTTGTTTAGAACATGGGGGTTCGAAAACAATAGAAGTCAGAAACATGCAGATCAACCAGTACTATGAATTCATTTGAACCCTCCCCATGTTTATATGTTTATATGTGTATATGTATATGTGTATGTGTATGTGTATGTGTATGTATATGTGTATGTGTATGTGTATGTGTATGAATATATGTATATATGTATATGTATATGTATATATGTAGATATGTAGATATGTATATGTATATATATGTATAAAATCAAAGTTGACCAAAAAAATAAAAATAAAAAAAATCAAAGTTATAAAGATTTACGATATCATTTCGTAAATATATCAAATATTTTATTTTTTGGCATACACTCTAAATAAAAAAAACCTTTTTTCACAAAATTATTTAAATCAAAATACTAAGATCTCTAAAAGAAAAAAAAATGAACAGTAGACCGCCCATCCCACGGGCGGTCTGCTAGTGCTGTGACCTGCCCGTGGGACGGGCGGTCCGTTTTTGGTTTGGGCCGCCTGTGGGCCTGACGGTTAGGGCATTTAAAAAAAAATAAATAAATATAGAGTTATTTTTAAAATTAAATTTTATTTTTAGGATATTAATAAAAATGGCCGCAATTTATGTGACCGTATTTAAAAACATTGTATATGAGTTAGGTTTTGATAATATGCATATTACGGATCAACATGTGCTATGTATCTTTATCTCTAATTTTAAAGTTCAACCAACCAATTTGAACCGTGAAACATAATTTTCATATCAAAATGTACTTGTAGGCTAAATTATATATATATATTTCTTAGAACTTTTTATTATTTTTTTAAATAGGTAAAAAGTCCCTACTTTTAGATGATCTCAAAATTTCAAATTAAGTTATTTTCTTCTATCTAAAAAAATAATAAATAATTTTTAAAAGTAAAAAATTTGATTTGTAAATATATATTCATGTGAAGATCAATTTACAATGAACTGTTTGAACTTAAAGTGAAAATATGAGTGCATAGTACGGGCTCTTGTATAATAAATTCAGATCAGCTGAAATTCCCTTTAGAATTTCAGGTCCCTGCAATTCCAAACTCTCCCTATCTCTCTCCTGTCTCTTCTTTTTTCTCTTATTAACTCTTTAATGAGAAAGAAAGAAGAAAGAGGAGAGAGATAGGGAGAGTTTGGAATTGCAACAAATTCGGTTCCTTGTGTAATATGAATCGTAGCCTCACTCCAATTATATTTATTTGTTCTAATAATATAATGGGAAAATTTCATATATGCTACTCAAAGTATTTATCATTCAAATTTGTATAATTATCATTCAAATTTCTGTAATTACATATTTATCATCTAAAAATCTAAAAACTCACATAATTAATAATTAGTTGCGAAACTTCTATCTAAAAATACAAACTTATTTATTAAGTGATTAGTGCACAATATCTATAAAGGAACTTTTGTTGTATTCATTTATGGTTTTTTTTTATATACATATTTAATTAAAAGAGTGTTTTGGAGTACAAGTTAAGGAATAGATTGAGATGACACCAACCGAAAACAAAGAATCATGCACGAATCTTAAAGCGCACCATTAGTCTATCCTGTGGGTCCCGGGATATCAAAACTCCTCCAAAGCGCACCGACCTTGTAGAAAGGCTGAATCTTTTTCTCCTCTTATAAACCCTCTGCTCTGTTTCTATAAGCCCCACTCAGTTCACGCCTCACATTCTCTCCCAAATCTAAACATTGCCTCCCATTGGCTCTCCACGCTTCTCTCTCTCTCTCTCTCTGGCCGCCCGCGCAATTCCCCTTTTGAATTCCAGAACCTCCTTTTCTTTCTTGTTCGATGGTCATGCTCTGCTAACACATGCAACTTTTTTGTTCCACTAATTGTTCCCTGTTTCTCTCGTAGCATCATAGTATATGTACACACATTAGTTTGCTTCTCTTGATAACACAAGAAGCAAAATTTCAAAACTTGGTAGTTTTATAAATCCAAGTTCTGTTCTTAGAACCTCTGTTTTTTCTCTACCAAGCGGGCGGCTGGTTGATTCTTTCCATTGAAATTCATTGTTCTTTTCCTTTTTTTCTTTCATTTCCCTTTTTGTGTGTGGAAGCCATGGAAGGTTCAAGAAGAAATAGTCCAGAGGGTAGCGATAGGAGAAGAGCAAAAGGTAAAGGAATGAAAATGACTGACTTACAGTTGCACCCGGCACACCGACCGCTCAAAAAGGTAAAGAGCCCCGAGCGGCAGTACCAGTCATCCTCCACTACCTCATCTCATCCTATCTCCTCCATCATCAATCCTATCTCTTCAACTGCTGGTTCACCTGCCTCTTCACCATCAGCTCAAACCTCTCATCCAATTTTCCCTTTTGCCTATGACACTACTAGTCACACCAATCAGCCATTTTTAGCACAGCCCGGTTCATATCCACCGCAACTCGTACAGAACCAACAAATGATATCCTTTGCTCCCAACCAGCCTTATCCTGCCCCTGCTGGACCTCTATACCCTCCTAATTTCTTCATGGGAGAGGGACCCGCGGCACCAGTGGCAGCACAACATCAGATACTTAATTATTGGAATGAAGCTTTGAATCTTAGCCCGCGTGGCCAGGTCAGCCGCCTTGCAGGTCTCGACAAGAGAGGCCTATATTACCCACCTCTCTTTCAGGGTCCACAAATGCTTCCAGCCATACCACCCCCTACGAAGCTGTACCGGGGGGTTAGACAAAGGCACTGGGGCAAATGGGTGGCTGAGATACGCATGCCGAAAAACCGTACCCGGCTTTGGCTTGGTACATTCGACACAGCCGAAGATGCTGCCATGGCATACGACAAAGAGGCATACAAGTTGCGCGGAGAGAACGCACGATTGAATTTCCCTGATCTTTTTCTCAAAAAAGAGAAAGACACTGGTGCAAGTTCCGGGAGGCGTGAAGTAACCTCTTGCTCGTCTTCATCGTCTTCTGCTCCGCCGACCCCGTGCAAAGAACACCAGACCCAATTTATAACCCAAGCACAACCCGAAACCCCAATGCAAGCCCAATATGAAATGCAACAGGAATATGAGCAGCCCGTTTCTCCAGTAGGTTTGAACACCGGTGCAACAGGGTCGGTGGAGCCGAGCCAGGAGATGGCATGGGGAGCGGCAGAGGAAGCGTGGTTTAGCGCATGGGGCCCGAATAGTTATGTCTGGGATGATATCGACGGAGCAAACAATCTCCTTCTGCAATCGCGTCTTGCAAACGATGCTGGCCAGGAGCTTTCGGGCCCACTGCCAGAAGCAGGAAGCAGCGGAAATGAGGATACCAGTGGCGCTGGTTCTTCCTCTGGAGGTGGCGGTCAATCATTTTACCCTCCTCCTATGTTCATGTGGGGCGACTAGACTTGCCCTCTCTCCCTCCCTCCCTCTCCCTCTCTCTGCTCTCTCCCTCCCTCTCCCTCTCTCTCCTTCTCTCTCATTCTTTGGGCATGACTAGATGATCATTGGAAGCTACATAATTAGGTCAGGATAGATCACTGGTTGTGTTAATTTTTTTTATACAACCAGAATTGGAAGAAAATTGGGGCATTGTTTTGGCTGCATTTTTTTTCAGGCCAAAATCAGGCGTTTCCGATCTTCTCCGATCGATAGCTTAGCTACTTGCCAGGGGGAATTGATAGATTATTTGATATCTAGTACCCTTGAAGTACTCTTGCTTCCTTCCTAGCCATTTTTTTTATTTGTTTTAATTCAGTGTGCTTTGGAGGGAAAATGGGTAGTGTGTTTGGATAATTCTGTAGAATCTAGTAATTAATTAGTAGTAGATTTCTTTATGTTAAAGTCTGAGTGTTTTTTATGTTATGGTAATTTTAGTTGCAAAGGTAGAAGGATGTAAAGAGGAGAGGGTTTTATGTTCTCCTCTTTTCATTTGTAGCTTAATTAATGACTTTGTATTAGTAATTTAGTATTAATGGAATCTATATCTTAAGAGTTTGTTATTTAAGCATCTCTCTTAAAGGATGTAATTCATGAAGTACCTTGCTGTGAATGGCCTTCTGTTTTGATAAACAAGACTGTATCAGTTATGTCAGGTACCAGTATCAGTCAGTGTCATAGACCAGCTGGAAAAACCAGACACCAACAATGTAGGCAGCGTTTAAATCTCAATTTAGATTTTTCTTTTTCCTGTATCATTTTTTCATGTTTAATAAGACTTTAAATTTGTCCAAATATAACGCCATGAACAATGAATTCAGATCAGATCATGTACCTGACCCTGTCAGATTAGAGGCGGACCGTTCAATACTTATGCACGAATCTTAAAGTGGACAATTTGACAGTACTCCATGATAGCTCCAGTCATTTTTGGTACTGGTACAAAGTCAATATTTGCTCGTCTGTAGAAGTACAACATGATTAAAGCATTATAATGTATTCAACGGTGATATTAACAGTGAAAGCATCTAGTAGAGAAATTCCAATCAGCAGTGGCGGATTCGTCGACAAAAAAATATCGAATTTTAAAGTGGACAATTTGACAGTCCTCCGTGATAGTTCCAGTCATTTTTGGTACTGGTACAAAGTCAATATTTGCTCGTCTGTAGAAGTACAACGTGATTAAAGCATTATAATGTATTCAACGGTGATATTAACAGTGAAAGCATCTAATAGAGAAACTCCAAGGGCGGACCGAGGGTTTTTGTCCGGAGGGACAAAAAAATATCGAATGAAATTTAAAAAGCTTATTGGATTCAAACTCATTAATCAATTGAGTACTCGATAAAAATACAATGTTTTCACTTATATTTTTTCGATATCCTGACTTATAATTTTTGATTCTATAACTTATAATTAATATTACCAATCATAATTCAAAAAAATATTTTTTAGTTTTAACACTAAATTTAATCTAAATTACAAATCAAACATTTAGAGAGGGTAAAAAAAATTTCAAAAAGAGTCAAAATCAATCTATACCAATAGATCAATAGATCATCACTAAAACTCAAAATTCAAGGAAGAGCGACTGCCCACCCCTCTCCCCTGGGTGCTACAGTAGATCCGCCCCTACCAATCAGCAATTATGACAAGCAGTAATTGTTTAGTCTATTTATATATATGACACAAGTAAAATATGCAGAAATAGAAAATTATAATGAAAATAGTTACACTCAAGGAGTTCAGCTACTATGCTATCGATGGTATTTTAGTTTAAGTGTCACTGGTTCCAAAAAAATTTAAATAGGCTTCAAACGACAAATTTAAATTTTTAATTTTTTTGAATCAAATTAATTGCGAACTACAAATTTTTTGAATCAAAGTCAATCGATTGTGAACTACAAATTTTTTTGGCAGCCCTAGTTATACCAATAGTTTATGCATTAGTTTTATTCACATGGGTCAAAATTCACACGATTTCCTTTTATCTTTCACGAATTTACACTGATGAATTATGAGCCAGCTCAAGATCCTCTTGTCTTTTATGCTGCTGGATTGATTAAAATTATGGCATGGACATAGTCGAATAGAACTTATTCCATTGTTAATTTGTTACGATAGTAAAACATTTTTCTATTATAAGTTGTCATTATATTAACAATTTTGAGCTTTGCTATAAGTTTGATTCTTGTATTATTAAAGATTGATGGTTGAATCTATTAGTTGTATTATTTTAGATTCAAACCTAAATAGTTTGTGAATCAATTTCGAACGAATTATATCCAGTAGAATTTGATTTGAATAAGATTCGAACCGAACTGGTTTGATTTATTTCGGAACAAACTAATTTTAAATTGAATTAATTGTGAATTTTTTTCAAATCGAATTACGAACTAAGAACTTTTTGTGCAGCCCTATCATAGCATGATTCCAACTCAGAGATAATTAGGTAAATATTTACAAAATTAAAATTAAACATGTCCACTCATGTCCGGCAACAAATAGCAGTAATGGTCATCTGTCAGTGCATTTTGCATGCGTTGAAATGTCACAAGAGCTAGCCACTTCAAACAATGCCACCTCCCTGCCTTTCATTTTCATCTACTTTTGACATTAATTTCTTGATTGAGAAATCGAGAGAGAGAATCCACCCTAAAAAGCAAACCCTGTTGACTCCCTAAAATGGTCCCGGCTTACGTGTCGGTGTTGCTTTACCAGAGGCGTTGAAAGAGAAATTTAATTTATGCATGCAATTCGCGGTAAATTGGCCATTAGTGGAAATACTTTGTTCTCTGCTGTACTATGAATAATTGAACCTCATGCCAGAATATGATACAGGTGATACAGGTGTTAGGCCTCGAGGTTTGCATGTAATTCTATTGCCATGTAATGAGCACTGGTTAAGAAAACGTGTTTTAGTTCAACAGTGTGTACTGGCGACTATTCAAAAGAAATAATAAATTAGTTGACTTTCCTATGTAATTCTGTTCTTCCCGTAATTCTATTGTCAGAGATGGACTTCATCTCATCATAAACAAATATTAAATCTACTGTTTAGTTTAAAACTGAGATTAAAATAAAGAAGTACTGACTCAATATGGCAGCTCTACAAATTTGCAATCAGTAACTCCTCCACACTGGTGCTCCATCTTAAGATAGTTGATTTCTATATTTGAACTTTTGCTGTCATTTTCTCAGAGAAATACCCGGAAATATAAATCACTAGGGCTGCAAAAGAATCGAACCAAATCAAACTTACTCAGTTTGAGTTTGAATAAGATTTGAACCGAACTAGTTTTACTTGTTTTAGAACAAACTTCAATCAAACGAATTAATTGTGATTTTTTTTAATCAAATTGAAATCAATCAAATCACGAACTACGGATTTTTTTGGCAACCACCAATAGTTTATGCATTAGTTTTCTTCACGCGGAACAAAATTCATGCGGTTTCTTTTTATCTTTTACCTTTCACGAATTCACACTGATGAATTATAGGACAGTTCAAAACTCTCTTATCTTTTACGCTGCTAGATTGATTAAAATCACGGCATGAATCTAGTTAAATAGAACTTATTTTCATTGTTAATTTGTTATGTTGTTGAAGTATTTTTCTATTATAAGTTACCACTATATTAACAATTTTGAGTTCTGATATAAGTTTGGTTCTTGCATTATTAAGATTGATGGTTGAAGTCATTAGCTACATTATTTCATATTTGAATCTAAATAGTTCACGAATCAATTTCAAACGAACTATATCTGGCTTGAGTTTGAGTTTGAATAAGATTCAAATCGAACTGATTTGATTTATTTCAGAACAAACTAATTTGAATCGAATTAATTACAAATTTTTCCGAATCAAACTCAAATCGAATCACAAACTACGAACTTTTTGTGCAGCCCTAAATATAATGAAAGACGCATACTTAAAAAAGACAACGGTGCTAAAAATAAAAATGCACAGTTGAAACCAATAAGGCCCAGTTTCAGGCCCATGTTGAATTCCCTCCTATAGTTCGTTAGAACTTGTAGACAATTTAAGACCAATTATTCCCGGGCTCACTCAGCAATACAGGCTATAGTACCAATTCATATTACCTTTAAGTAACATAAATTTTGAGTTTAGATCCGGATTGTCCGATCTTCTTTGGCATAAATACCAAAGGAATCCCGTGAACTCCACCTCGGGCTGGATTGGCCCGTATTCTGATCAGACGATCCGGGTCTAAAATCAAAAATTTGAGTTACCTCAGACGATCTGGCCTACAATAATTTTTGTGCTTAGACCTCCATGGAGCCATGGAGGCAAGAAACGACGTGTATACAATATAGATTGGCATGCCGACAACAAAGGAATGATGCCATCCAACATGGTATAAGTTTCCGTTATTCGGCCATTTTGAAACGAGATGTCAGAAATTATCGCCTAAAAACTAAAAAGTGCATTAAGTAACAATTCCAAGTGTCCAACAACGAGCAGCTTAATAGAGACTTGCAATAAGAGCTCAAAAAATACCTCCCAAACTGTAAACCTTTTCTCCCATTTTTCCATAACCATTGAATTTTACTTTCTTACAAGAATACGTAGTAATAGCACAAAAGAAGATTAAAAAGGGGAAGAAAAAGAAAACGACTTTCCTAGTCGTATCTATTGCTACATACCACTTTACCGAAAAAAGAATCACCCCGTAACCCATTATAAGCAATAAACCCAGCCGATCTCGTCTCATCTGAGCCTCCAATTTTCATGTACATTTGCGAAATGGGACCAGCAGGCCAAGTAGCTTCTTCTTAACTAACAAATAAGTACTATTCTCACTGCATGATGCCCATATATATGTATGTATATATATATCTGTACACGCACAGGAACAGCCTGGCACAATAACAATTATACCCGAACTGGGAACCCAAAATTCTGAAAAGTTCTAATCTCACCTCCACGTCCAGCTGTGACAATCACCATTCCCCAAGCCGATCGGGTTTGTGCCGGTATGCCACTATTAAATATATCAAGTGCGCTATCAATAGCAACATTGGCATTGCTACTATTTCTCGGGCTACTTTTTCTTGAATTCACAATCTCCTCTGGCCATGTTGCCGTGGCACGATTAGTTTCTCCATTTGGCTTGAGACCATTCTTGTCAGGAGTCAGAGTGGGGCCCACAGTTGTAGGGGACGGCCAGACGACAGCAACAGTTACATCCTGGCAATGGAAGTACTCATAGGACTGTGTGGTAGTGATGGCACTGCCCTTGATGCGGCCTGGTTCAGAGTCATCGTCATACCGCCACACATAAACATGCGAGTCCTCGCTAGCTGATACCACATACTTGCCATTTGCTGAGATGCATGCTGTTATCTGGCTGCTGGTGTTCCGAAACCCTGAGAGGAAATTAAGAAAGCTCAACTGCTGTATGCTTTATGATTCTTTTCTTTTAGAAATTTGCAGAAGCCTCTACTTTGTCCCCAATTCCAAAGATGCCCCTGCATTTCATGTATATGCAAAACAAAAACACCCTACTTTGTAGAAAAATTAAAAAAAGGTAACCTACTATTAGTTTTAGCATTGGCACCATCAAGCAAGACTAATTATAAGCTAAGAGCAAAATATATTTGACAAGATAATCAAGTATCTATTTACATTTATGCAATATTATATGGGTATTAAAAAACAATAACTACACTATTTTCAATAAGGCAGTAATTCAAAATATGGATTAATTATTTGAAAAGAGCAACAGAAATAAGGGTAAAACAAATAAGTGGGCATTTTATAAATTTATCCACCAGCACAAAAAGAGGCTTCTTTGGAAATGATGTAAAAAAACAAAATTCTTAGGAAATAATAGAGTGTTATTTTGCATAATTCTCCTTGTTAATTTAAAGCTTACAAAGCACTTCTTTTACAGGTCACCCCTAATTGATATTATTGGCCTAAAACCCAGAAATCATCACATAATTAACTAAAATGAATACCAACATAAAGGCAATCTTTTACTGAGTAAGAGGGAGGGGGATTTGAGCTAATAATTCCAAGTCAAACTTCCTTTTGCAACTACAGATACAATCTTTGACCAAACAATTAGTAATTCAAAAATCCTGTTTTGGTCTAAAACCTAATATTGTTTGGTAGATTCAGCACCTTCCCAACCTACTGCATCCTTAAACAAAAATAACATACACCAAATGATGTACCTTTAAGTTTGTGAACTAGGTCTATGCCATCAACTACCCTGATACGTGAATCAGCCGATGTTATAAGCACCTTTGATGAACTTCCAGGGGCGAACTGTTGAAGTAACAAGTTCATCTAATCAGTTAAAATGAACTTTCCTAAAATTAAATCATTTCATGAATTTACTATATTGAATACCTGGAACCCTGTAACTTTCTTCTGAGTTGACTTCTTTCTTTTATTCTGTAAGTCGATTTGGGTTTTCTGATGAAGCTTGTTATCTGAGTTACAAATATGGAAACAAAATCATAAGAAGCATATTTAAAAGATAACAGAAGAAAAACTATTAAACATCAATAATGGTAGGTCTTAATGGAATTTGTCATACCAGATGTATCATACATGTGGCAACTTCCTTTATGAGAACCAACCAGTGCACTCTACAGCAACAGGAAAAGCAGAAAGCATTAAGGAAATTATATACAAATCCTAGTAAAAAAAAACGAAGTATTCAAAGAATATTCAAAAACCTGTCCATCAGGGGTATAGCAAGCCGCAGTGATAATTTCATGCAAATCTGTCCAGTCTACAACTTGACGGTCAGGAATGCTCCAGATGCGTACCTTCTCATCAAGGGACCCACTAATGAAGTATCTGTCATCAACTGGATTAAACTGGATACAGGTCACTGCATTAAATCAAATTAAAGGTACCATTACATTAAAGAATACATATATTATATTGCTCAAAGTCAACAAAAGTATATATGCATTACTAATAATGTCAATAGCTTACCATAATCACTGTGAGAGAACATTTTCAAGCATGTATTGCTTTCCATGTGCCACAGCCGAACTGTTTTATCCATTGATGATGATAATAAGTACTACATTAAAACAAAAAAGAATGTGTTTATTAATATCTAACAGTAATTGTTATAATAGTAAGTATGCATAAACATTATATTTCACTTTGAAATAAAAAAACCATTAGAAGTATTAAACATACTGAAAAAAAATAAAAAATTTACCTGTGATTTAGACCAAGATAGGTCGAGCACATCATCAGAGTGTCCTCTGAAAGAACAAATCGGCTTTTCTGACAAAGCAAACACGTGCTCTGGTACCATGATGTGATCCAAGCTTGCAGATTTCCTCCCACCCACACCCCTAGCGCGTCTCTTCTTCTCCCAGTGGTTATGATTAGCATCACCAAGGCCCAAACTCAAACCCGGCTCTGGGGACCCATTAGTGACCGCCGCAACAAATGGGTTGCAACTGCCATTACTCTCCCTCTCCCCAAAAAAATCCCCTTTGTTATCCAACTCTGATACCTCCCATATATGAATCACACAATCCTCTCCAGCACTTGCTAGGAACCTCCCATCTAAGCTGAACTCAATGCTCCAGATAGACCCGGAGTGTGCTTGAATCTCCTGGTTCAAATATAAGCCAGTGATTTCTCTCTGGGATTTCCCATAGTATCTAACCTTGGCCTTTTCCGGTCCATGGTGAACAGTGTGTGTGCTCCCATCCTGGCTATCATCAGTGGCCGAGCTTGACCTCCGGCCGCCTTTCTCAGATGATGTGTCCCGCTCGTCACTGCTTCGCCGGTCCCGGTGGCTGCTTCCCATGGATTTTATGCCCTTGAACCAGCTGCCTCTCTTTTTCGTGCGTGCCGCATTGGTTTGGACAGACCCATCCAATGCAGTGTTACTTCCAAGCATGTCGCCCTTCGTGTTGCTTCCAGAATCTTCCACATTTCTCTGCCGGCGCATGAGTTCTTGGACAATTGGCGACCTGCCGACACATAGTTCAAATTCCTCCATGGTGAGCTGGCGGCCTGTTCGCAATTCCCTCACACGGGATTCTTTGACCACAAATTCAGTTCCATTATCTAAATCTTTTATAAGACATTTTGATTCATCCTCCTGATCTTCACCTTTCCTTTCTCGAAATTCATCAATGACCTCGATGCTATCATTAGATGCGGTTCTCAACTGTACAACCAGTGGAGGCCTGGATTGATTGACAGGTGGCCAATTTACATTGATGGAAGAAACTGGGTCGACAGAGTTGTCGGATCTGGATCGACCCATCCACATGGCAGAAGGGGAAGAAGACCGGTACGTATCGTTACTATTGTACGAAACAGATCTCCCAATCTCAGGTTCATGTTCCGGTACCGACACTGGTAACCCAGTATAGCGGGTCAAAGACGGGTCATGAGAAAGACCAAGTTGCACCAGCAACCTCCGGCGTCGCTCCTCGACCGGCGCCGGCTCAGCGATCCAGACATCGAGGGAGGGAGGAGAGGAACGGCGGTGGGAGTGACTTCGACGGTGGGACCCAGGAGCAGAGTCATCATCAGAAGCTGAAGTTGAGGAGCAGGATGAGGAGAGGATCCGATCCAAGGACTCATAGAACAACTCCTCCTCGGGCTCTTCTTCCTCTTCTTCGCCTGTCCCCTCGGAATTGCTCATATCGGCGCCAGCATTCCAGTGGCAGGGGCAGGGGAGGGGAGCAGTATTGTTGGGATTGGTTATTTGTTTGTTAGTGGTTGGAACTTACAGCAGCACAGAGAACAGAGAACAGAGAGGTTTTGGAGCTTTTGATACGGGTTTGTTGGATATAACGGGTCGGATCGGGTAGACGGGATACCCGAGCAAGAAGAAGTTGGGATGAAGGGGAGGCTGTCGCCTGTTGTTGAAGAAAGGGTAGGAGAGTATGGATGGTAGTACTGGTACAGAGAGAGAAGAAAGAAGAAGAGAGAAGACAGGAGAGAGAGTAGATCCACCATCATCTTAACCGATGCGATTGGGATGCCTAGGTGTCTTTAAACTTCTTTAATTATCTTTTTTTCTCGTTTTCCTTAATTTCTTGTTTTTTTGCAATACCCATTATATATAGGGGAATTTCTCATGTATGCCCCTAAAAAATATTGAAATTAAGTATACTTCCTCTAATACTCGTAATATCATATTTACCCTTCTAAATTCAAAAATTCAAATTTATTCTTTTTTTTGTTAAATATCATTTTAAATTAATAAAATACCCATTGTACTTTATTAAAAAATATATAAAAATATATAACACATTTAAAAATAATTCAGTCTCTAATTAGTTGGTTTTTAAGAACAACTTGTTTATTTTCCAACGCTTACACGGTACAATTTAAGAATATAATTGTATAAGCGTAAAAGTTTATATTTGTAAAATGACAGTCACAATAACTTCTTATGAATATCCAAATACACAAAATTTATTTATAAAATTTTCTTTCCTTTTTTATTTTCTTCTCTCCTGTTACCTTCTATGAAAGGTTCTAAAAGGTAGGGGTGTCAATGGTACCTTTTTAGCTGTTTATCCGACCCGTATCGTATTCGATAAGACGGGTATGGGTAAGATTTTTTTTTCGTTAGCTTATTGGGTATGGGTATGGGTAAGAATTTTTTTTCGTTAAATAAATGGGTAAGGGTATGGGTAATGACTATTTCATACCCGTTACCCTATAGGGTAATTATAAAATTCAAATATATATTCAATTCAATTTTTAACCCACTTAAATGTATATTTAATTCAATTTTCAACCCACTTAAATATATATTTGTGTTTTTAAATTTTATTCTTTATAAAAAATAATTTAGTTGGAATTGATTGCACATTTATTTTATTTTTTATTAGAAATGCAATTATATATGTGTTAAAATGAATGAGTTTTTGATGTTTAATTTGTAAATATAATAAAACTAATTATTATACTAGTATTATCCGTTATTTACCCGCTACCGTTTCGTTACCCGATAATATTAACGGGTAAGGGTAGGGTAGGATAAAATCAATTTTTAATGGGTATGAGTAGGGTATGGGTAAGGTCAATTTTAATGGGTATGAATATGAAAATGTCTCCACCCGACCTGTACCGTACCCATTGACACCCCTACTAAAAGGATGTTAGACTCTTACAAATGAACAGAATAAAATTTACACAAAGAAAATTACAAATACTAAACTAATATTAGATGTTTACTGGATTTATTCTAATTAAGAGGGAATCTTATCTTACTTCATTCTATTAATTTATATCCATTTTCAAATTTTTAATACTTACCATTTCAAGAATCATCATTAAATTCTAATGCAGAGATGTCATATAATAATTATTTATTGAATTAACTCAAATATCCTATCAACTTTTTCAAGATTTCAGTTTTAAACTCTGTCTTTTAAGCATTCAATTATATTTATTTTTTAATTATGATTTATTATTAATTTGATAAAAAATTATCATTTGCTCAACATTTTGCTTGGGAGTAAGAAGAGAGGGAGTACATTATTTTCCTGGTGACGCATGCTTTACGAAAAAAGTAAGTTAATTTTATTTCTATTTCATTAAATTCAAAATATGGTTCAAGAGAATATCACACATTTTTAAACTAGCATTGAATTAGTACATTCAAGTAGGAGCAACAGTAGGCTTATGGCAAAGATAATCGAGCATTTAATCGTTCATCTTGCATAAAATTAAAATTAATCTGTGTTATTATCCTTTGATATAAATAGTACTAAAAAAGTTGTACTACTGAAAAAATTGAATATCTCCTCAAATGTTACTTTGGTTTGTCTCTCACAATCATATACAATCTTCGACATATAAACTTATAAAAAGTACACGTAAAATCTTATCAACAAATTTTTAACCGTAAAGAATTGATTTTCAATGTACATATAAAGCTAGTCAAATTCGCATATTATATATGTTGATAATTTTGTAAAATATTTTCTATATTAAATTAGTAAATTTTGTTTTATCAAAATATATATAATAAAAGAGAACATTTTGTTTTATCGAAATAAACAGTTAAAATAGTAATACAATAAAAAAATATATATACCACGCAAAAAAAGCAATATAATAAACCTACATAATTCCTACGTAATATCATAAATTTTCAGGGGAATTTGTAGAAAATACCACACTTGGGAGTATGTTATATGAATAATGTATTGCAACTAACTGTTTTATTATTTACCACTGGCGCTTGAATTGGGGTGAAGAGGGTAAAATTTTAACAGGTCAGTTTTAGCTCCAAACAGCGCACAAATAACATGCAGTGCTGTTTGGATTGTATAGTCCGTGCGCTGCATGAATCGAAAACAGCTCTGTTAAAATATTTACCCGGTGAAGAGGACACAAGGAAATGAAATCAGTTTTAGTTTAGCGCCAATAAGCATTAACAGAAAGATAACATGATGGGTTTCTAGATGCTGAGCGTGGTTGGCTAATGACGCTTTTTAGTTTTTAGTTGCGACCATGCGCTCTTCTCAACCAATCAAATTCGGAATTCATGGGTAATTTTTATTCTTTCATGGCACACACAATAATTGTGATCAATCGGCGTTTGTTATCGTTTCGGAACAAGGTGCTCTTCACCACTTGTGCGAATTGCATGAGTTGAGAGAGTCAACGGATGCCTTCCCTGTACAAAAATACAATTGACACACAACGCCACGATGTGAAATTTTTTCTTGAAAATAATTATATAATTATTTAAAAAAATATATATTTTCACTATTTTGTAAATTTTTCTAAAAAAATTCAAAAATAAAAATTGGGTTAGGATTAGACAATCTCCCCATAGAATAATGTGGCTCCGCCACCACCGAGTGTATCGTTGTATGCTTTAGTTAAAAAAAAATAGGAACTACATTAATTAAAAAAATAGGTCAAAATTCTTTTTTATTAATAAAATAGATTAGAGGAATAAAAAGGTTTCAACTTTAAATACAAATTCATATAATGATGTAATTCATTTGTTTTATATTTTACTTCGGTCGATCTTGTCTTGCTTATCTTTCATTTGGTATTATTTTATGTTTATAATTAATTAATTACCATGTAAATCGAAATTTCTTTATAAAATCAGTACTTAACCTTTCATCAAACAATATTAACTAGTGCAAAAAAACACTATTCTACTTCTATTTTATATAAATTATTTTAATATATTCTATCTTTTGAAACAAATCATGAGTAGAGTTAAAATGCTTCGTTAGTTTTGTATTCATTCATGCCTTACATTATTTTTTTTTTGTTTTCAAAGTCCACACAATTGATCAAGACCGCTCAACATGATCTCCATACTAAAATGTGCTTCGGAACCAAATTTTATATTTTTTAAAATTTGTTTACTATTTTTTCAATTGGCACAAAATCATTGTCTTTTCTGGAGATTATGGACCATCCAAGAACAATGAACCGTACCTATCTACAAAAATAATAAAGAAGTTCCAAAAATTAGAAAATTTGATGTATATTTCAATATAAACATCATGTTGTGTGGTTTGGATCTACCATTTGGACCATCAAAATGAAAATAAAGATGTGAAATATGAATTGAAGCACAATAACAATGAGATCCTCATAAGTAACTCAAAAGATGTCTTAGTTTAGACCGTTTGATCAACTTTGACACAAATATTAAATAGGAGGATGATTCAATTGTCTCCATTTTTTATGCCTGTCTTGCCTTCATTTTTAAAACGTTAACAAATCAAAATTTAAAAATTAAACATTAAAATAAAACTGTTAGATGTTCTCTTATTTTCTCTATGTGCTCATAAAAAATTATCACATTTCAATTTTTTTTTATATGAATCAATAAGTTGAAAAATTAACGTTTATAAAATATCCATTTTAGTACATTTTTACAAGCCCTTGATGGCAACCAAAACAAAGTTAAAATGACATAGTTTTTTACAGGTGTATAGATAAAATGATGTAGACCATATCATACACTGAAATTTTTATTAGTACCCAAAAATTATATAAAATTACTCAATTTACCCAAATTTGCACAAAATCTCAAAAATTGCCTCTTCCGGTTACTAAATAACCGGACTCTATCCTTCTTTCCAGTGATTTAGTCACCGGATTTAGAAAAAAAATTCCGTTACTAAATAACCGGAAAGTGGCCTATGTTTGACCGGTTACTAAGTAAGTTTTGTTTGTTTGGCTTTTTTTTTTTTTTACAAAACATAATTTTTAAATTTTTTTATTTTTTGTATTGAAATATTAGAAATGTTGAAGAGTGAGTCTATGGTACTATGCATATTACGATTTGGCACCGTGCTACGGTTCTATATTTGAGTTTTCAAATTCTAACGGTCGATCCAAGCCGTTCATCTTGTCTTCATATTAATATGTGTTTGGAGACCAAACTTTACATTTTTTGAATTTTTTTTACTATTTTTTTAGATTTATTGAAAATCACTGTTTTTGGATGGTCCATAATTTTCAGAACAAATGATTTTCTAAATATCTAGAAAAATAGTAAAAAAATTTCAAAAAATGTAAAATTTGGTCTCCAAACACATATTAATATGGAGAACAAGATGAACGGTTCAAATCGACTGTTAGGATTTGAAAACTCGAATATAGATCCGTAGCACGGTAGCAACCCGTGATATGCATAGTACCATAGACTCACTTCAATGTTGAATATATATCTTTGAAAATAAATGGAATATAATATAATTTGATTTATTATAAAGACTACAACAAACAATCCGGATCAATATTTTTCAGGCCGAATTTTTCACGGCTGTAAGAAAAATTAATATATTTCTTTATGTGTTATTGGAAAAAAATAAATATGTTTTGAATGTGAGTTATTAATCGCAGTTCAAAAGTCACTTCTAAGTAATACATAAAATATTGTGATCCTTCTAGTACATTTAATTTCTAAAAAGTTGTATCTATTTTGAGAATTCTTTTTTAATACCAATTATTAAATAACTTAAAGTTTTTTTTTTCAAAAATAGATGGAACTTTTTAGAAATTAAATGTACTAGAAGGATGACAATATTTTCTATATTTACCTAGAAGTGACTTTTGAACCGCGATCAATAACTCAGAATCTAAACATTTTTATTTTTTTTCCAATAACGCATAAAGAAATATACTAATATTTCTTACATCCACGAAAAATCGGGCCTAAAAAATGTTGATCCGGATTAATTGTTACAATCTTTCTAATAAATCAAATTATATTTATTTCATCTATTTTTAAAGAAATATATTCAACATTTCTAATATTTCAATACAAAAAATAAAAAAATAAAAAATTTCTATTTTGTAAAAAAAAAAGGCCAAACAAACAAAAGTTACTAAGAAACCGGACAAACATAGGCCACTTTCCGGTTATTTAGTAATTGAAAATCTTTTCTAAATTTGGTGATTAAATCACCGGAAAGAAGGATAGAGTCTGGTTATTTAGTAACCGGAAGGGGCAATTTTCGAGATTCTGCGCAAATTTGGGTAGATTGAGTAATTTGATAGAATTTTTGGGTATTAATAAAAAATTTGGTTTTATTTGATTTTTAAGTTTTAAATTTTGAGTTATTAAAGTTTTTTAAAAATGAAGGTATAATTAAGACACAAAAAATGAAGGTATTTGTATCCTCCTCACTTAGGGTCTGTTTGGTTGACGGAGGGAAATGAGAATGAAAATAAAATTGCAAAATTTTTAAATTAATTTTTACTATTTACATGAGAAAATAAAACTTCACTTTGACAACAACAAACAAATTTCACATGAACAGTAAAAAATTTACTGCAGCCGAACAAGAACTAAATAAGGAGTTAGGCTAATATGACATTAGTGTTATTTGAAACTAAATAACATCACATCTTAAATTCTTAGATCTATTTTAAAAATCATAATATCCGTTTTTACTGTTCAAGCACTTTATTTTGTACAAATCTTAAAGCAGATCTAAGAATTTAAGATGTATTGTTATTTAGTTTCAAATAACACCAATATCATATTAGCCTAACTCCTAAATAAGCTACCTAAATTCAAATTTAAACTGAATTTATTTAAATTCTGATCGGACAGTCCCATCCAACTCAAATTTTAAATTATTTTAGAGGATCCGGACCTTACCAAACGAAAGAACAACATTAAAAGATGCATGACCTCATGTCATGTATTCACCTAACGACATGATTGAAATAAAAATCAAAAAGCTAGAAACATCATCAACCTAGTAGAATGCAACAGGAGCATGCCAAGCGAAATAGAAGACACCACAAGGCAAGAAATGCGTGATGAATGCCTAAAACTTTATTTAAAAAGTCATAGATGATTTACCTAAATATGGATAGAGGGAAGCTAAAAACACCACTAATATATTTTTTCTTTTTTTGAAAACTTAGTAGTAGTTACCAAAATTCGTGAGAGGAAATTGAACTTTCGATCTTTGAATATAACAACTCTAAAATATTTTCTTAGCCAATTATGCTACCTCCTCTTTCTCAACACCACTAATATTTAGTATTCTTTTTTGGCAATGCTTTGATGTGCTTTCGAATTTTTTATTAACACCATTTAAAAAAAAAACACCATTGAAATTGAAGAATTCAAAAGATACCTTCAATTCAATCTACAGTCCCATTTTTGAAAGGGTGCAGATTGAATTAGAGGTTCCCTAAAAATCTAAATATCAGTATATTACAGTACATATCTGAGTTTTTGGGAGGCCTCTAATTCAATATGCTTCCCTCCAATAATAGAGATGTATATTGAATTGGAGATCCTGTTTTTTTTTTCTAATTCCTCATAATTTGTGAATTTTTTTTTACATCGGTGTTAATAAAAATTTCGGATGTGCATCCCTTGCTTTATCACATATATTTAATCATTTTTAATTAATTAAGATTTTTAATAGTCAAGTAAAATATGCAAAATCCAAGAAATGGTATAAATGGTCGACAAAGAGGGAATACTATATTTCTGGTAGGATTAATAAATGATATTAGCATAGAAACCATGCACTGCGCTAAAAAGATTATGAAACGCCAAATAATTTTCAACGGTGATAAATAAGCTAATTGTCAACCTCTGACCTATTTTTTTTAAATATATTTTTTGTTACGTTTTTTTTCAGAAAAAAATGACAAACATACACTTATGATTAAAATAATTATATAATTATGTATATCTTACAAATTTTGTTCTATCCTATCCTATTTTATTTTTGGTTTTTGCCTTTGTGTTTGTCAGTAGGAAATTGGAGATGGTTGGATGGTAGGTTAAAGTCATCCGATGCTCGTCAAAATTTGTGCTAACAACTTTATAATTTGTGCATATCAAATGCACATAACTTTTTATGTAGATTGAACGACTCTGATTGTACATGTAATTGAATTATGAAAATATACTTGTGTAAAATAATTATATTACTATGTTCTGTATGAACAATTTTGTGCGTGATCCTAACTCAAGCACGCATATATTAAATTTGTTTATCATTTGAACTTAATAGTTTTTTTAAATATTATATCTAAAAATATCATAACGTTAATCATGTTCGACTATATTAAATATCATAATAATGTAATCATGCTCTACTATATTTTTTTTTAACTCATCCCATCCTATTTTTTTGCTCTACCTACGTGCTGAAATTTTTATTTATATCATATTAAAAATAAATCAAAAATAAATCAAAACACTTCAGGGATTTCAAAAAGTACCAGAACCTTCAAGTCAAACTGTAACTTCATTCTTGGAGAGCACAGATTGGTTTGGAGGCCCCTTAAAAACCTAAATATATTTAATATTATAGTGCATTTTTAAATTTTGAGTGACCGCCAAATCAATCTGCAGCCCCAAAAATGAGACCTCACATTAGTTAATTTGAAGGCCCTGATACCCCAAAACATAATTTTTTGATTTATTTTTATTTTTTAATATGATATAAATAAAAATTTCGGACCTACGTGTGTTGCATGTAAAAGTCGTTGCTTACATCAAGGTTCTCGTTTTGTTTTTGTTAACCAAGTTGTGATTTATTAACAGCGGTCAATTTAGCCAACAATTGGTAGTAAATTAAATAAAGCCTTTTTTTCGATCAAGTGAAGATCATTTAGGTGAAAAAACATTAATCATTGGGTTGTTTACAATTCTTTAATCAACCTATATATTTGACAATCCAAGTGCTAATTCCTAGCTAGCAACAAATGTTGATAACCGTGCAACGAGGGATTAATTTAAATTGTAATCCTATGACGATTCTGTGGTAAAAACTTGTGCTGTTGACACAACAATAAAGTATTAAATTTAGATTAAAGGAGTATCTGAATGGATAAAGGATTGTCGAATAATGTTTCCACTATTGATATATATATTAAAAATTTAAACATCTCCCATTTGTACTTTTCACATAAGAGTGTCATGTCATGGTGAGGATAATGGAAAAAATTTAGGTCAAAATAAAAAATTATTGAAAGTAAGTATTCATTAGTAAAGTGTGTGTGTGTGTGTATATATATATATATATATATATATATATATTATAGAGAACTGCATATATATTGCAGAATTTTGTATGCGATATGCTAAATAACTAAAAAAAATTAGTCAATTAAACTAATGTGTAATCTATAAATTATAGTATTATTGTATGAGGAGGGATTAACTTATACCCTTTTTTTGTGACACCGGATTACATTCTACATTTTCAAATTTTCAAAGTCCAAACAGTTGATTCAAATCGTTCAACATGATGGATATATTAAAATGTGCTTGCAGATCAATTTTTACATTTTTTTTTACTATTTATTAAGTATTTTACAAAATCGTTGTTTTCAGACTATTGAATTTTGTACCCATCTTAGTAAATAGTAAAAAAAAATCTAAAATTTGATTTGCAAGTACATTTTAATATATTCATCATGTTGAACGATTTGGATCAACTGTTTGCATTTTGAAAATGTAGGGTATAATCCGACATGACCAAGCAAAGGTGTAAGTGGATCCTTCCTCGTCATGAGGAGAGATTCACTTACAACATTTGTAAGTTACATCATCTTACAATAATTTGATTTTGTAATTTTTAAAGATCAAAACCGTTCAACATAATATATATATATATGTTGTGGCTAATTTGTTGCCGGCAGCATTTCTGCCAACGGTGCTGCCGCCCATTTTTCTTTTTTTGATGTCCAAACAACAAATCCAAACCGTTAGATGTTTAATATATATTATAATATACTTGGAGACCAAATTTTATATTTTTTGGAATTTTTTTACTATATATTAAGCTGGTTTGAAAACCGCTGATTTTAGTAAATTTCTGTAGCATTGAAATCAGCGGTTTTCAAACCAACTTAATATATAGTAAAAAAATTTCAAAAAATGTAAAATTTGGTCTCCAGGTAGATTATAATATAGATTAAACATCTAATGGTTTATATTTGTTGTTTGGACATCACACGGCTAAATATAGCCCCGGCAGCACCTCTGCTGAAATGCTACCAGCAGCAATTTAGACAGACCCTATATATATATACACACACACACACATATTAAAATATGCTTGGAAATCAAATTTTATATATTTTTTGAATTATTTTACTATTTATTAAGTATTTTATGAAACTGTTATTTTTCAGTTGTTTATAATTGTCTAAAAAGAACAATTTTGTAAAATACTTAATAAATAGTAAAAAAAATATATAAAAATTATGAAAGTTGATCTCAAAGCACATTTTAATACAGAGATCATGTTGAATGATTTGAATTGACTATTTAAACTTTAAAAATCATAAAATTGAATTATTGTGAGATATTATAACTTACAAATATTATAAATGAATTTCTCCTCTTAAATAATTTAAGTTTTCAAATTTCCTTGTTTATGCACCAGTGCCACTAATTTTAGGTGGATCTTTTAAAAAACTAGAGTATAATTCTGATCAAAATAGATTTCTTTATTCTGAAGTGAAAAAAATAATAATCTTTAGTCCAGTAGTAAATAACAACATCTTCAGTTTAGATGGATCTTTATTAATATTAAAATAAAAGATGAAAAATTAGATCTTCATCTTTCAATCTAAAAAAAAATTAATATTTGAATGGAACTATCGATCAAAAACTCATGCGTGAACGAGAGAAGAAAGAGTTTGACGAAATTAGACGAAAAAATAAAATCAATCCAACAAAATACGATATATTTTTTTTAATATGTCGGATATTAGCAGGATAAAGAATAATGCTCTGAATTAAAAAAAAAATGAAATTGTAAAGCTGAATAAGTTATTCTAGTTTATTTTTCAAACCACCATCATCGAATTTCCTGGACCAATGTTAAAAGTTCTCCAGGATTCTGCAAATTAAAAAAAAAAAATTTGTTTACAACATTAACTTTTAAAAAATTAATCAAGATTGTTAATCAATACAAAAAAGTTGCTAAAAATAATGAAAATGATGGATTAACATTCTCCGGAAGTAAATCCTGATCATTAGCGTCAGGATTAGACTTAAGCAAAAAAAATGAGAGAGAATTGATCCCTTTGTTGTGATGTTTATATTTATATATAATTTTCTATATAACTTAGAATAAAGTATTAAGTTAATGTAAAAAGATAATCTTTATTTTTTGTAAGAAAATTTTATAGAATTGATCTCTAATTATATTTGATTCTCATAATTTGAAAATCTAATTCCTCCCAATTAGTGTATTTCCCATATACAGGGGCTAACCCACATGGATTTTGAGTTTTAATGGTGATCTATCAGTTTTAATTCAGATTAAATTCAAAATAAATTTATTGAATTATAATTGGTAATTAGAATAAGTTAAAGCATAAGAAATTACAAGTCATAATATTAAAAAATATAAGTTAAAGTATTATTTTTTTCATCAAGTACTTAATTAGTTAATGAATTTAAATTTAATTAGTTATTTAAATCCAATTCAATATTTTTTTACCACCCTCACAAAAATTCTGAATCCGTCCTGCCATATACTCTTATATGTTATCACTAGCATTAGATTATTATTATTATTTTTAGATGAGCTTGATGGCATCTACGTACCTAAACATGGATTAAAAAACAAAAAGAGAGATATATGGAGATAAAAAGGCGAAGCATTCGGGGAAGTCTCTCCCACCAACTAGATTCCAATTTATTTGCAAATTTGTGTTGTACAAGATATGTAAATACAAAAAAGGTTTCAAAAAAGGCAGAACAAAAAAAGTGTCTGTATCAATGTCAATTAAATATTAATAGACCGCGCACACACACCCCACATGCTTTCCTTACCCGAATAAGAAAACATTTATTCCAGTCCGTTTGCTCTCCAGTTATCAAACAATGGAGAAGTTCTCTCTATCTTTTATTTTTTTTTCATTCATCTTCCTTGGATCTGAAATTTGACAAATGCTACCTTTTTTAGAAATATAAATATTAAAAATATTGAAAAGTAGATAGATTATATTCTTCGAATTTACGAATCATTCATTCATTCCCTTTGGGATATTAACTGAGATCGAATCAACTTTTTTGGTCCGTGTAACTTTTGTAAATTACTGAAAGTCATATCATAGAAAAATAAAAATGGATTTGATTGTTATGAAAATACGATTTTTTTTTGGTCCTTACAAATAAGAATTTTTTTTTAAAAATAACATCAAATTTAACTATTTCAACGAAACAAACATGCTGGATTTGATTATTGTGAAAAACAACCCCACCGATCCACATGATTGGCGGAAGCAGAAACATTTTTGCTCCATCATACTTACTGCATGAATAGTAAACTGCCTCCAACGATGAGCTGTTTTTTTATAAAAACCAAATCCAATATATTTTTTTGCTGAAATATTTAAATTTCATTATATTTATAAAAAAAATCTACAAAGGCTATCAAATTAGTTTCTCGTCTGAATTCAAATTACCTTATCTACATATTAAAACAATTAGTAAGCACCAAAAAAAGGCAGACACTAAATTATACCTAAGGCTAAGGCGATCTCTTTCTCAATTATTTCTCTGGATGTCATTTTACACATTTACCAATAACTTACTTACTATTTACATATGCCTTTAAAGCTCACGGGAAGTATTTATGTCTTTATGAGTATTATTTTGAATTTGGTCCAATCTCATTCAATGATTAAAATGTTGGATTTTTAAACGTTAAATTTGATCTATTTTTGTAAAGTATGAAATTACGTAGCTTTTGAGTTCATTAGTAAGTGTTTAAGCCACTGTAAAAATAAAATTTGAGAAATTTACATTAGTGCTTTAATAATTATAAATTATTTGTTTACTCATCGGTCTTACACAAAAAAAATATTGGGAAAATTCAAAAAAATTGCCTCTTATTTAAAAATAAAATCATAACCGAAACTTAACTGCATCGCTCATATAATATCAATATAAGAGGTCTGAATATATTGTTTAAAACTGATTTGAGGTTATATTCATGATTCTTTTTTAGTGTGTTTTCTCACTTTATGTAAACTTAGAGTTACAGAAAAACTCGTAGCTTGTGGCTCGACTTGTTTAATTAGATTTTTAGTCAGTTTGAGCTTGAGCTCAAGTTCCAACTCAAATTATTTTTATTGACTCACTCGAGATCAACTCAGAAAAGCTTGATATATAGTTAAATTATTAAATTTGTAATATTTAGTCATTAACATAACAAAATATGTTTAGTTTTTTAGTAATAAATTAAAGCTTTATTATAAAATCAATAATATAGAAAATAATGATCATTAATTATTTTACACATTGATGAATTAAGATAATAAAAATAAATACAAAATCATGATAATATAGCTCGTGTAGAAAGCAATAGTTCTTGATTTCATACTCGAGTTCGACTCAGCTCAACTTTTTTTTTTTGAGGAAACAAGAGGGGTCTAGCCCCACTTTATATTAACCATATTCGGTTACAGTGTGAAGGTTCTCAGAAAGAGAGCTTGGTGATGTGTGTTGAAAGGAAATGGAATAAAACATAAAAGCAGAGAATAAAAAGAAACCTAAGTGGTGCTACGTGTCCAGAGTTGTGAAAAAAGGAAAAAAAATGTAAAACTATCTAATGTGTCCCTGCTGCTATTCTTATAGCTTTATTTTTGTCCTAAGTGCTCCTTCATCATCCATGATCTATGCTGCTACTGTTATGTCTTCTTCCTTCTAATCTTCGTACTTCTGACACTTCATCTACTAGTTGTTGTATTATTTTAACTGTTCCTCTAAAAATCCCGTTGCATCTTTCTTTCCAAATGAAGAAAATTATTGTTATTAAAGCCTCCCTTGCTCTGCCTGAAACCTTTTTATCCACCATCGATTCAATATTAGCTTGGTTGTTGTGCTGCAGTTCTGTCAATTGGAGTGCGATCCCTACTCCGTTGACAATCGCCTTTGATTGGATGCAGTCATTGAAGAGGTGCTTGGCATCTTTGTCACTTGCTCTACACATATAGCACATTCCTGCTATTGTGAATCCTCTATTTTTCAGATTTGCAGCTGTTAAGATCTTATCATTATACAGTAGCCATGCAAAAATTCTGCATTTTGGAGCGATTTTCAGTTTCCAGATGGTATCTGTGCTGGATTTGATTCTTGGGGTGTCACACAGTGTAGCATATGCTTATTTTACCGAAAACCCCCTATCTTCTTGCGGTTTCTAGATGGGCTTACCAATATCCTGTTGCGACTGCGCGAGCAGTAATTGCAGCTCTTGTTTGAGTTGGCACAGTTGATGCAGTTTGTCCTTCGCTTTCTCTGTTAGTGCATGTTCAAAGAGTTGTGTGGAATCTGTAGTGTTGAGAAGATCATGCAAGCTGTCATCTTGGTTTCTTGCAAAGTTGTTTAGGGCAATAAACCAATTCTTTAGTATCCCTTCTCCCCAATCATGTTTCCAGAGTTTGATGTCTCTTCCTCGAGTTGGTGCCTTTTGCATGAACACACCACAGAGAAGTTGTGCCTCTTTCAGGTGCGTGGAGAAGAAAGTGGATTCGTATATTTTTTAATGGGTCTTGATGGCAGTAAATTTTCTTGAAGATTTCTTTCCATAATCGTTGCTGGGACTGATGCCATTGCCAGTAGCACTTAGCGAGGAGCGCTGTGTTGAAGTTCTTCAAATTGATGATGCCAAGTCCCTCCAGTTTTTTGGGAACACACACTATCTCCCAATTTCCTAAGTGAATTTTTTCCCCTCTTGTTGCGTGCCTTGCCATAGAAAATTTCGCCTTATTCTGTCAATTTCATCAATAACCCATTGTGGTAATCTAATCACTATCATGAGATAGATTGGAATTGTGGTGAGAACTGCATTGATGAGAACTATTCTGCCCGCTAGACTTAGGAATTTGGCCGCCCAGCCCGTTAACCTTTCCCTTATTCTTTGAATGAAGCCTCTGAAAACTTGGTTTGGAATTTTGCTGTCCAAGAGCGGCAGACCCAGGTATGTCATAGGCATCGTGCCTATTCTGCATCCCAGCATGTTTGTATCTGTTGTGCTCCTCCCTGTGCTGCGTTGAGTTGTATAAATTATGATTTCTCCATGTTAATCTTTAGCCCCGTGAGTCTCTGAAATACTGCCAATGTTAGCTTTAAGATTTGCACTTGCTGTACATCTGGTTTGACAAAAAAGATTGCATCATCCGCGTATAGTAAACACGGCTCCATGTTTCTGATTGGCATCTTGAGAGCCCCTGTTTCTCTGAGGCTTTTCATTCATCTTGGCAGGAAGTCCATTGCTAGAATGAACAACAAAGGAGACAAGGGGTCACCTTGCCGCACTCCTCGCTTCAAGATGATTTTTTTACCAATAAGCCCATTTATAATGATTTGTGATGTGCCTCTTAACACCAAGCAATCGATCCATTGGATCCAGATTTTTGGGAAGCCAAGTGCACTCATAACCTTCAGAAGAAAAGCCCAATCGATGGTGTCAAACGCTTTGTGTATGTCGGCTTTGAAAATGGATAGCAGTGTTTTGTTTTTTTTTGCGAATTGAAGCACTTCTCTCACATAGATGAAGCCTTCGGAAATTTGCCTTCCTTTTATGAATCCAGATTGGGGTTTCATTATAAGATCATCCATGTAGACTTGCAACCTGTTTGCCAAGAGTTTTGACAAGATCTTCTGACAACTATGAATTAGGCTTATTGGCCTAAATTCTGATGGTTTTGTAGGGTTTTCGATTTTGGGAATGAGGGTTATATAAGAGGAGTTGAGAGGTTCCAATGTTTGGGTGGATGATGTTATAATAGATATTACTGCATATAGGTCTAGAATAATCATGTCTTCAAAGGTTTTAAAAAATTCCCTTGTTAAGCCGTCAGGCCCTGGTGCCTTATTGGGCGGCCATTCTTTTATCACTCTTCTTATTTCACTCTGAGTCACTTGTTTTTCCAATTCTATCATGTTTTGTTGTACGGGATATAGTACTAACTAGTCAAGCTCCTGTGTTGTCTGCTCTGTTCTTCCCATGAGGTCTATGTAAAAGTCTCGGAAAATTGAAGCTTTCATCTACTGATCCTTGTATGCTCGGCCATTATGTTGTATTGCCCCTATATTGTTTCCTCTCTTGCTTGTAGTGGCATAGGCATGGAAGAAAGCTGTATTGCTGTCCCCTTCGGTTTGCCACTTGACTTTTGCTCGTTGTTTCCATAACTCTTCCTCATAGGTTGCTAATTGGGTGAACCTTCTTCTTACTCTTGCTCTCACTATTTTTTCCAGCTACGTCGGTGGTCTCACATCTTCTACTTGATCATACCATCCCATGAAATTCCTACACACTAGAATTTGTCTTTTGATGTTGCCTATTCGGTCTCTTGTCTAGCTCATGATCTAGTTTTGGAGGTCTGTGAATTTGTCTTGTAGTTTGCTTTGTCGTGCGTGAAGTCGCCTTGCTCGCTCAATGTTGCTTTACAAAGTTTACAAATTCCTCTGATTTTAACCAAAGGTTTTCAAATCTGTAAAATTTTTGTTTTCTTGATCTTTGTTCTTGCTTTGTAGATGATTGGATTGTGGTCTGAGTTGGTGTTCGGAAGAGTGCGCTGTGTTGATGCTGCAAAGATTGCGCTCCATTCAGTTGACAGTAAAAATCTATCTAATTCTGCAAGAACTGGGATTGCTCTAGTATTAGACCATGTGTATCTCCTTCCTGCCATTGGCAGGTCAATCAACCATAATTGCATAATTAGGTCGGCAAAAGCCGTTGGCCACCTTGTTGCTGTTGTGCTTGTGTTTCTGTCTTGTGCATGCAGCGTGGTATTGAAGTCACCACATAACAACCATGGTGTGCCGGTTACTGGCTCCAATGATTGGAGTTCTTGAAAGAAAAACTCCCTTGTTTAGGGCCTAGATGGTCAATAAACTGATGTGATTTTAATCACTGCATCCATGGTGTTATCTCTTAGCATAACTGATAGGCTATATACTTTTTTCTCAACTGAGACCAACGAGAATCTTCTACCCTGCCATGCTACTAATATGCCTCCTCTTGTATGATTTGCCTCTAGAACTTAAAACTCATTTAGTCTTCCCCCACATATTTCTTTTCTCATGTTGCCATCTATGCTCCTTAGCTTTGTTTCTTGTAAGCATACGATGTTTGGTTTTTCCAAAAAGAAAGTTTCTCTTATAGCCAACCTTTTCTCTCTTTCATTCAAACTCCGGACATTCCACGTGACGATCTTAATTTTTGTTTTATAATCCATAAAGAAACAAAATGACAACCAACAGCTGCTTTGAAAAAGATTGCTTCAAAGAGGAGGTCTTACAAAATATTTCCTTCATCCTATCATACTGCCCTAATAATAGAGTACTTAAATTTCTAAACTGTCTTTTTCTACACAGGATCACATACCTTTCTATCCCCAAAAATTCCTGTGTTCTTTCTTGGCTTTTACAAACACTGTTTACCTGCTCCCAATCATAGCTGTGATAGCTGTGAATCCCCCTTACTGTTTCTTGACTTTCCCCTAAATTGCCTTCACTTAATTCTAAATTACCCTTAAAGCTAAAATTAAAGACATTCCTGGTACTCAACATACTTAAACCTTTGGATTCACTAAAAGTCTTGCCAAAATTGCCTCCCCATTCAGTTCCCTAGACCTGCAACTACTCGCCTCTGACCACCTCCTTGACCGCGTTTTCCATTGTCCCCTTCAGTTCTATCCCTGCTTGATTAATCACCGCCTCTGCTTGCTTATCTGACAAACAATTGAGGGAATTCATGTAATCCAATTGGATTGGCGAGACTTGTGCTCTCTTCTTGTGTACCTTCTTGAAACAGGTAACCGACCAAGGCCTTGTTACCCTGCGTGCTCTCTCCTCTGGACGGGTGTACACACCATCTGTTTTAGTAGCTAGGCGTGGACTTCTTCGGATGGCTGGTTTTGCATACTTGGGAGGTCCTGGAAAGCCTGGTGGCCTGCCTTCTGTAGTGGGCTGCTGTGCTTCATTTGAAAATAGGTTTGTTGCTTCCTCCCTTGGTCCATTATCCCTTGTAGAGATTTGAAGCCCAACCAGTTTTATTGCTATGGCTTCTACCTCCTGTGAATTTTCTAGAACACCAAGTGTTGGGTCTTCTATTAGGCCCGTAATCTCCTTGTCATTTGAAGTGTGCACTGCACTGCTAGCCTGTACCCCACTTATTTTAGGAGTGGCTTCTTTGGGACGAATTTCATCCTCCCCTGTTTTGAAAATATCTGTTTCTGACCCGTTGAAAATCTCTGTGTCCTTGCTCTGCACTTCTCGAGGCCTTTGATTAACTAAAAGTTCCTTGTGTTGTTCCCTCTTTTCTCTTGTGCATTTAATACCTCGTACCCTTCTGACAAAACGTGCGAGGCACCAACGGTAAGTACCTCATGTCCCTTGTCAGCCTGTGGGGTTGTGTTGTCCTCTTCTCTAGTTTCTGAATTGCCTCCCTTCTCCATTTGATATGTCAGATTTGTCTCCTCAAAAATACTCTGAGAAAACTGCTCTCCAGTTAGATTTTCATCGATTGTCTCCAGTTGGATTGAGTTCAGCAGCCCTTCAGGATTTTTGACTGTTCCGGTCCCTGCATCTTCCTCCATCTCCTTTTTCGGTGGTGCTCAGTTTCCTTGGTCCGTACCTTGCTCTCCTTCGAGTTTCACTTCTGATGTTGAAAAGCTCTGTTTTTCCTTTGCTTCACTTTCCCTTTCCTCTGTTTGACTTATTACGGGACTCTCCTCCCCCTCTATGTTGTGGTGTCTATCTTGGGTTTGTCGACCTCTTCCATCTGTTATTCTGGGTTGGTGGTTTGCTGTTGTTGAGTGTCTCGCTGGGAGGGAATGGTGCTCTATCATGTTTGACCCGTCCCTAGAGGGCTGACCTCGACCGTCTGTGCGGTCTTGGCGCTCCACCGGTGATTCGAAATCTGAGGTATAGATCCAACCATTTAGTTCAATTTGAACCGTACAAGGGCGTGGTCTAGTACCAGCCGTTGCGTATCGGGGTACCCGGTCTATGTGTCGCACATCCACTAGAGCAGTGATATACTCATATTTGTCATTTTGGAAGAATGGTGCCACCCGTACTAGGTGCCCGAAGCTTGATACAACCATCCCTACATCTCTTCTGTTTCACCGGTTGAAATGTAAGCCGTAAATATTGATTCTTGCTAGGTTGGAGGATGGGTCATATATTGTCCCTGCTTCTGTTGTCCAGAGAGCAAGTTGAACCTCCACCCTAGGACCTAAGGCAAAGACACAAATATCACATGCTTCCTTGAGCATATCTCTATTAGGGAATATCGCAATGAGATCTCCCACCGATTGGTGGACCTTTCTCACTTTGAAATCTCTGGGTTGCTTTCTAAAGTACATTGCCAGTCTCGTGGCTAGTCGATGTGCTAGGAATAGAGTGTTTTCGTTGGGGCCTGTCATGACTATTGCAGTTCTGTCTAGGAATTGGTTGGGTGGAAAAAATTGTTCTCTCTCCTCTAAGAAAACATGGATGTCCTCTGCTCTATTGGATTCAACAGAGTCAGGGTCTTGTAGAGGAACATTCTCCCAGTCAGAAAGTCCATTTGTTTTGATTTGTTGGGTGCTGGGTTGTGATTGTTCTCTATTGGTGAAGAGCTAATGTTGGAGCATTGAAACTCTGTCTCTTTGCCGTCCTTTATAAGTAGTTGGTTCTTGGCTGGTGCTGCTTTTGCATTAACTGCCCTATTAACTGCTTCCCTGTTATTACCTGACTGGCATTGGCGTGAGAAGTGGCCTAGCTTGAAGCACTTAATGCATCTGACCTTACCCATACACAAAGCTTTCTTGTGTCCTTTAGCAAAGCAATTAAAACACTTGTTCTCCTCTTTGAGCTTTTGTTGGTGCGAGCTTAGCACAGGCCTAGGCTTGCTAGCTTGGCGAGCTCTATGTTTCCTTTTTACCAATGTCCATCCCTCTTCATCCATTTGATTCGTTGCCTTAACTCCTGTTGCAGCACCATTAAAAGCCTGTGCTCGAGTAGTTGCCTTAACTCCTGTTGCGACACCATTAAGAGCCTGTGCTCGAGCAGTGTGCTGGTGGTTGAGTGTCTCTTCCGGTGGTTGAACGGTCGCATCTCTAGCGGCACGCCTTGTTGGTGCAGTAGTAGTCGCATTCATGGTGAGAATCTTAGCGTAAGATTTCCTTGCTACTAGAGTCGTCTCCATTGTCGCCCTTGCTTTCGCCAATTGAAAAGCCATCCAATTATAATCGACTCAGCTCAACTTATAATCATTCATCAAATATTGTTATCTTTGCATTGTATTTCTTTTCCATTAATTTTGAAGAAAAACTCATATTGTTTAGTTGTACTTAGTGTGTTATGAACGTATTATTTCATTTTAAATGCATCATATTGTACAGGTACACACTACATATTACAAGTAAAGGTTTTCATACTAAAAAAAAATACTCTTCTTTCAATTTTGAATCCGTATATGTCATTCTCAATGTCAATAGATATACTGCAAGCCTGAAATGTGCAAGTCGGTAATTGAATACAACACTTGTAATAACACAAAATGTGTAAGTCTGAAAGTATTGTTTTTGTTTTAAATTTTTTTTTGAAAAACTATAAACATTAGTAATAAAATCAGAAAAAATGCAGGCAAGAATTTTGAATTTGAAAAATTTTCTTCTTAAATTTTTTTCATGCACATGCCACCTCGTGTCCCCAATGTGCTATTTTGTACCATCTCATGTTTATAGTATGTCGTGTCGTATTTTATAGTTCAATCCTTCTAGCATTTATTTCTAACAATAAGGCCTATGAACACATCGGTGCAATATATGCAAGAGTCTATGCTATGTCGTACTCCATATAACTTTATGCCATATTCCAAGTGATAAGTATTTTTATTATAGCATCAATGGTACATCAATGTCAATTGAAAACATCTCAACAAAGACAAATCAAAATATTTAAATTGTTAAAAAAAATACACCAAATTTTGTCTCCTCAAAGCACATCATATGAAACCTATTAATACAATTTTAGATGGATTGCATCTATTTTTTGATTTTGTAGAAAGAACTAAATTCTATTTTAATTTTTTAAAGATCATGTTGTCTATTCCGGAGAAACCATAAAAATTCTCTAAAAAAATTAAAGTGAGTTTTTTTCTTACAAAAAAAATTCAGTTTCTTCTATGGATACAAATATAGATGCAATACTTCTAATACCTTGTATTCATTTTATATAATTTTTATAAATAAAAAATCCTGGTCATATTTTACCATGATACCTATGCAGAAAGCAACATGGGATCCACAACGGTTCGTTGACGACACAGGAAAAGTTAAAAAAAGAATTTCCTTTTTTTTTTGGGCAAGGGAAAAAAAGGAAGTTCTAGTGCAGCCACATCTCTGCATAAACTATATTTTATAAATTTGTCACTAGACAGTATTCAGTTCACTCCTCGCATAAATAGTGAATTATGAAATAGTCCTGTTCTGAAAGAGAGCCATTTATTTGCCTCCCTGCTGAATTGTAACTATGTGGCAGTGCACAATCGTCCGGATATGTAACGGGTCACGGACAGAAGCAGCTATAGTGATAAATGAATTATTCGGTAAGGTGAGGTCAAAAATTCATGATTCAGAAATAATTCGGATATAATTTGAAATTTTCCAGACCAGAGATCCTATAATAGTGTAAACAAAAAAGAAGAAAAAAAGTTATGGAAAAATTTGCGAATAATTCGTAAAATTTGTGAATAATTCGGTGTTCGGTTTGGCATAACCAAGAAAACAAATTATTCGCAAATAATTCACAAATCTTGTGAGTAGGGCTGCAAATGAATTGAACCGAATCGAACTTACCCTAGTTTGAGTTTGGTTTGAATTAATTTCGAATCAAATTTTTTATGAACTCAATTTCAAATCTTTTACGAACTTTTTTATAACAAGGAAGAGTGACCGTAGTCGCCGAAAGCGAGATGTGAATGTCGTTTAGGGTTTTAGAATTGAGAGAGAGGGTTACAACTTACGAGTTATGACTTATGGCTAGGCGGCCTTATGTTTTAACTTTTAAGTCATTAGTAGAAATCAACAGTACATGTTACTTTGAGATTCGAACTAGAATAGTTCACGAATCTATTTCGAACGAATTAGGTCCAGTTTGAATTTGGTTTAAATTAATTTCGAACTATTTCGAATTAAATTCAAACCGAATCGCGAACTACAAATTTTTTGTGCATCCCTACTTGTGAGTGTGAGCAACCAAACCAATATCAGTCCGTTATTTCTCCAATAAAATGTCAGAGAAAATCTGAGATGACTGTAATCTATGCAGAATAGAGTATCCCCCCCCTACGGTTGTTGGTACCTGGCTTTTCCACCGTCCAAAAAACTGTACCGATGAGAAAAATCTGACTATAAACGAGCCTATTAGTGTGCACTATTTCACAATAATACTATCAAATTAGTTTCTCCTCTGAATTCAAATTACCTTACCTACACATTCTCTGTTTTTTGTGCTTTCACCTCAAACATGAAACAGTTAGTAAGCAACAAAAAAAAGGCAGGCACTAAATTATGCCCAAGGGGATCTCCTTTTCAATTATTCTTCTCTGGATGTCATTTTACACATTTAGCAATAACTTATTTACTATTTGCATATGCCTTTAAAGCTCACGGGAAGTATTTATGAGTATTATTTTGAATTTGGTCCAATCTCATTCAATGATTCAAATGTTGAATTTTAAACGTTAAATTTGAGAAGTTTACATTAGTGCTTTAATATTTATAAATTATTTTTTTTACTCATTGGTCTTACAAAAAAAAATATTGGGAAAATTTAAAACAATTAGCTCTTATTTAAAAAGAATATCATAACCAAACTTAAGTGCATCCCTCATATAGTATCAGAGCACCTATATTCCTGATATTATTAGAGTTTCTAATCTAATGTGGCGGTTTTTTAATTCAGTTTCAGAGACATGGAAGAGTTTCTTAGTTAAAAACTATACATGAAATTTTATTATTAAGAAATTGTTTATAAACTCTACACTAGCCAAATGATTGGTTCAAATTATTTCTTTTTTTTTAATTTATTGCTGACGTGACTTAATAGAAACTCTAAAATTAATTCCAGGGATGTGAGGGTTTATAAATTTTGGAGACCTTAATTTATAAAATGTGTTTAACAATTATTTAAAAACTCATTTGAGTTGCTGGAATGTAGATGCTCTTAAATCTTAATATAAGAGGTCTGAATATATTGTTTGAAACTGATGTGATGTTATATTCACGATTACTTCTTAGTGTGTTTGCTTACTTTATGTATAATTAGAGTTACAAAAAAAACTCGTAGCTTGTAGTTCCACTTGTTTGATTAGATTTTTAGTCAGCTCGAGCTCAAACTGATCAAATTATTTTTATTGGCTCACTCGAGATCATCTCGAAAAAGCTTGACATGTAGTTAAATTATTAAATTTGAAATATTTAGTCATTAACATAACAAAATATGTTTAGTTTTTTTAGTAATAAATTCAAGCTTTATTATAAAATCAATAATCTAGAAAAGAATGATCATTAATTATTTTACACATTGATGAGTTAAAATAGTTAAAATAGTAAAAATAAATATAAAGTCATGATAATGTAGCTCGGATAGAAAGCGATAGTTCTTGATTTCATACTCGAGTTCGACTTAGCTCAACTTATAATTATTCGTCAAACATTGTTATCTTCGCTTTGTATTTTCATTTTCAGTAATTTTGAAGAAAAAAGATCATATTTTTTAATTGTACTTAATGTGTAGGTACTACATATTACAAGTGAAGGTTTTTATAGTAAAGAAAATACTCTTCTTTCAATTTTGAATCTGTATGTTATTCTCAATGTATTTTGAATTTGAAAAGTTTATTCTTAAAATTTTTTTCCTACACATGCCACCTCGTGTTTCCAATGTGTCATTTTGTACCATCTCGTGTTTATATTATGTTTGTTGTATTTCATGGTTCAGTCCTTCTAGCATTCATTTCTAACAATAAGGTTTGTGAACACATGCACAATATATGCAAGAGTGTATACTATGTCGTACTCCATACAATTTTATGTCATATTCTAAGTTACAAGTGTTTTTTTTATGACATTAATGGTACATCAAATTAAGTCAATTGACAACATCTCAACAAGGACAAATCAAAATATTTGAATTGTTTGAAAAAATACACCAAATTTTGTCTCCTCAAAGTACATCATATGAAAGTATGAAACCTATTAATAAGATTTTAGATGGATTGTATCTATATTTTGATTTCGTAGAATAAACTGAATTTTATTTTGATTCTTTAAAGACCATGCCACCTATTTCACAGAAATCACAAAAATTTCTTAAGAAGAGCATAAGGTTAGCACTTTTTTTGAATTAGTGATTATTGTTCTCCACTATTTTATGCTTGGATCACTTTAAGAATAGAGTTATTCATGAAGTTAGCGCTGTTCTACTAATCTATTCAAATGATAGAATAGTGATAATTCCATATTAGTACTATTCTTGCTATTTTCGGAGTTGCATCCTAATGCATTCTTACAAAGTTAAAGTGGATTTTTTTTCCTACAAAAAAAATTCGTTTTTTTTCTATGGATAAAAATATAGATGCAATACATCTAATACCTTATATTCATTTTATATATTTTTTATAAATAAAAAATCCTGTTCATATTTTACCATGATACCTATGCAGAAAGCAACATGGGATCCACAACGGTTCGTTGACGACACAGGAAAAGTTAAAAAAAAGAATTTCCTTTTTTTTTTTTTACTTTTCCTTTTTTTTTGGCAAGGCAAAAAAGGAAGTTCTAGTGCAGCCACGTCTCTGCATAAACTATTTTATAAATTTTTCATTAGTCAGTATTCAGTTCACCCCTCGCATAAAAGTAGTGAATTATGAAATTGTCCTGTCCTGAAAGAGGGAGCCATTTGTTATTGTTAGCTTCCCTGCTGAATTGTAATTATGTGGCAGTTCACAATCGCCAGGATATGTAACGGGTCACGAACATAAGCAACTGACAAATGAATTATTTGGGTTCGGTGAGATGAGGTTAAAAAATTCGTGATTCATAAATAATTCAGATATAATTCGAAATTATCCGGACCAGAGATCCTATAATAGTGTAAAAAAAAAAATTATGAGAAAAATTCACGAATAATTTGGTGTTCAGTTTGACAAACCAAAAAAACAAATTATTCACGAATAATTCACAAATCTTGTTAGTGTAAGCAACCAAACCAATATTAGTCCGTTGTTTCTCCAATAAAATGTCAGAGATGATCTGAGATGACTGTAATCTATGTAGAATAGAGTATCCCCCCTACGGTTGTTGCTACCTGGCTTTCCACCGTCAAAGAACTGTACCGATGAGAAAAATCCGACTATAAACGAGCCTATTAGTGTGCACTATTTCATAATAATACTATCAAGCTAGCCAAGCTACTCATCTGGTATGTATAAAGGTTGGTTTGTTCTTTTTCCTCTCTCTCAGCGACATAAATGATTCAAATCTAACCCCTATTAAAGTCATTCGTAGTAGGGACAAAAGGAGACGCTGATGCCACCTCGCCTTTAATTTACTGGTACATGTGTTGCTTCTATATTTTTGGGCCGGGGAGATGGGCCGGGCTTCTTCGCAGATATTATCTTAACAAGGTAAAAGGTAAATATTCCATAACAATATAGGTTGAAGTTAAACATTAGGTTGTTAATCTGGCGAGAATCTTAAGACAAATCCCCTGTACTATGCTCTTGGCAGAGGATATGCAGCTGTAAATTTCAAGTTTCTGTGTGAACAATGGAAAAACAGTTACAAAATTGTTTGTGCACCTTTAATTTTTTTCGTACAAAATGGGGACATAATAAGTGATCAGTGAGTGTCAGAAAGCCAGAAAAGATTTAGATGGGGGGAGATATTGCGATTGGCATGGGCTGGGCAGGATTAGATCTTAGAATTTGTTGGATAGAGCTAGAGATCTGATACAGCTCAACAAAGCGTGTAGTACAAAGTGCCAGGGATCATGAGGCACTAAAAGAGGAGACAATCATAAAAAAACAGTAGAAAACCTAGGAGGATTTACACACTGCCAGAATTAATTAAAGGAGAGCTAGAGAAGCTTCTACAATGCATATTCCTAATAGCAAAAAAAGAGATCACTAGCTCATAAATATATATATATATATATAGCACCGACTTAAATCTCTTGGATTCCACAAGATATGAACATAAATGATTTAAGTTTCATTACCTCATCATCAGTTCTTTCCTGTTGCCTGTTGCCTGTTGGCTATTTCTAATCATTCAATGTTTCACTGGTCTCTCTGTATGCATCTCTCGTGATCTAGTAATTAATTTCTTACAGATACAGGTACAAGCTTGGTATATATATACATACATACACATATATATATATATATATATATAGGAATATGCTAGCATGCTATGCATAGCATAGAACCCCTCCATGCAACGGCTTGGATTTCGAGTTTTCAAAATTCTAATGGTCGATCCGAACCGTTCATCTTGTTCTTCATATTAATATGTGTTTGGAGACCAAATTTTATATTTTTTGAAATTTTTTTACTATTTTTTTAGATTTATTGAAAATCGCTGTTTTCAGCAAATCTGTACCATAAAAAACAGTGATTTTCAATAAATCTAAAAAAATAGTAAAAAAATTCCAAAAAATGTAAAATTTGGTCTCCAAACACATATTAATATGGAGAACAAGATGAACGGTTCGGATCGACCATTAGCATTTTGAAAACTCAAAATCCAAGCCGTTGCATGGAGGGGTTCTATGCTATGCATAGCACGCTAGCATGTTCCTATATATATATATTAATTTCTTTCTAGTTATATATGCATGAATATAGATGTTGTCTAGCTAGAAAGTAGAAACCGTTGTTATATATATATACCATTGCTTTTTACAAATTGAAAAAAAGAAAGGCATGCACACAGCAAATGTGTGATGATGAAAAGTGATGAACTAACATGGGAGCATATAGATCCATGATTGGAATCATAGATATATATCAAGTGTTGTGTTGCGTTACCACACAAGCAAGTAAAGAGAGCAAGTTGAAACTAGATGGAATGGTCCAGGAAAGAAGGTTGTGAGACCATGTACCTTTGGATCATGGCATGTTGGAGCCACTTAAACTGCACCAAGTTAGCTAGAGAGAGGGGACCAAAGACAGAATCAATTCTGAATTCTCCCTCTCATCTCTTATCTCTCATAGCATAATAGTGTACCGTTGCATCCTGATAAGATTACATCACATGACTGTTCCCCCCATCCTGTACTGTGCATGCAACCTTCAGTTATAATGTCACTTAATATTCATTCATTTCATTTCTCTACTGCTTCGCCTAGAATCATCTGTGTAATGTGACCCGTTGTATCGTATCGATCAGGGATGAAACAGAAAAAAAAAAAAAAAAAAAAAAGATCCTTATATATAGAATCATTATAATCTTATTGAATGGTTCATATTACACATTTACAGTTGATCATATATATTTGCAGATATGTTATAACATGAATTTGATAATCTTATTGTATTAACGAGACTTGAATTCATAATCTTTTTGAGCTTTGAATTAATTAAACTATAAGATCTATGAATGGAAGTCTCATTGACACATCAGCTTTTTGTAGGTTTGACATTGATATTGTGTCAATGAGACTTGAATTCAATTATATAGGGAAGTCATTTATTGAAAACTAGTATTTCAATTATATATAGAGATGATTTGGTAAGTGTTGATTTTTTCAAATAAACATTATAAGTTAAAAATTGACTGAGGTGTAATAAACTAGAGAATTAATTAGATAAATTATTCTTTACTCGAATGTACTTGTTTAATCAAAATAAACCTCTGTCATTAGCTAACCGTATTGGTTTATTTTATTTTAAAGTGGGGAGGGAGCTAGCGAAGAAGCTTCATAATGTTATTATATGGTTATAAATGAAACCAAGTGCTTAATTGCTTATATGGATATAAAATATGCAAAGTGCTATTGAACTCAATAATTATGATTTCATAATTCATATTAGCAAATGGATGAGAACATGCTCAGGTAGTACATAGATGGTGGAGGGAATCCGCATGGTTGGAATTTTTAATCCTCCACTTGGGGGTCCAAAATGGAGACTATAATTCTTGATTTTGTGATGAATTTGCACATGTATCTACTTTAGTAAAGCTTAGAAAATAAATATATATATATATAGTTTCATTTACTGCCAAGCTCTTATTTTCATTTAAAAAATGCATGAAAAGAACAATGTACATCTACTTTAGTTCTTCTATTAAGAACCAAAAATAAATATCAGAAACTCCTGAGGTGTTGATCTAAAAACAAAAAAATTGGTTTGGGGGGGGGGGGGGGGGGGGGGGGGGGGGGGGGGGGGGGGTGGTGTTGGGTATAATTATTATTAATAGTATAAAAAGTACGAATTTTTTGATTGGATATCGCCCAAAGCATGTGCTGGGTTTGTGGGCCAAGGCATAATTAAAACCCATGTTATGTCTTGTCAGATTGTACAAACTGCCATTTTGACTTTCATAATTTTAATATTGTGTAGGGTACCCTTGCAAAAGGCTATTATGTAATTTATGAGCATAGCTATAATTTGAGTAAATAAATAATCCGAGATTTAAATGCTTAATCTTGGATTAAAGATGCGTTAAGTTCCAAGCAGTAATGGAGCACATTTAGTTATTATTGGGTAGCCAGTGCTATAAAATGTTGTTCTAGAAGAATTAATTTTTGAATATTTTACCCAATTAGTTAGCTTTGACCCTCAACTTTCCTAAAATGTTGTTTTAAATATATGTGTAAAAGAATACATGAAACTATATGTATGGATTTATATGTGGATTCACATATGCAGTACTTTTAATACAAAAATATAATTCGACTAATAATATCATTGGAAAAGAGTTGACAAAATAATATTGTAACCTCCAACTTTTAGGCAGCAGTTCTCTATTTGTCTCTCAAAGTTGGAGGTTAATGTGCTTTTATTTAAATTTAAATCGGCTGAAATTCCTCACTCATGATTAGTGTTTTTGAAATTTCTAAAATTTTTGAAACTCTAAATTCAGTCATTTAACTTTTTTTATGCACGTATCTCGAAATAAATAATTTTTCTGTGCACAAATCTTGAAACAGCTCAATGGCTGAATTAAAAAAGCTAAGATTTTAGAAACACCGTTCACGACTGAAAATTTTAGCAGACTCATTTCCGTTTTTATTTTCATGTGATGAAATTTTTGTGTGTTTTGTATGGAGAATTTTGTCCGTACAAAAATGGACTGGAGACATGTGCATGGAACGTGGATATCTGCTACTAACTGGAATACTATTAGATCAATGATTAGATACAGTTGCATATTGGCATGGTTAAGAAACTAAAGCACCGATATAAAAGGCAAATCAGATTTTGCAGAAAGAGTAGTCTGTTTTTTTTTTTTTTTTTTTTCATTTGCTGGAGATGGTGATGTTTTTATTAATTCACCAAAAAATGTATTTGACAGTTTTGTACTGATTTTAATCAGGCGCTTATTAATCAATTATTAAAATCTAATCTATTAATCTTTTACTATAAGAATAATAAATTTTACACATTTATTTTTTCATATTTTCATGGTTAATCAAGCCGCTTAAATTAATTCTGTTATTTTTCCTATTCAAATGTAGCGTATAAATAAATATTCAAAATTTAACTTAAATACATAACTTGCATTCCAATCACAATGTATACTCATTATTCATCTATAAAATGGGAAAATTTTGATTTAAAAAAACCTCCCAGTTTTGGTGGAAATTAATGAATCCCATAAACTAGTTTTTTTTTTTTTTTTTTTTTTTTTGAAAAAATAGGTGAAAAGAAGGCCTTGGAAATGCAATGCACCTAACTGAATCTCAATGGGCTCCCAATTGAAGAGAGCAACTAATTTGGTTTCCCAAAAAGTTTCAATACTTCATATTTTTTATATCTCATCATATTTTATATTTTTACTTTTAAAGTCCAAACTGTTAATCCAAACAGCTGAACATTATATCCGTACTAAAATCTGATTGGAGATGAAATTTTATAATTTTTGAATTTTTTTTTACTATTTTCTAAGATATGTATTGAATCACTGTTTCTAGACCGTTCATAAACAGTGATTTTCTATCCATCTCAGAAAATAGTTAAAAAATTCTAAAAATTATAAAATTTTATTTCTAAATATATTTTAATATGTATATCATGTTGAGCAGTCTGAATCAATGGTTTGAATCTTAAAAATAAAAATATAAAATATAAAGTACGATGAGGTATTGGAATCTCCTCTTCCCAAATTTAGTAACTTTTGAAGGCCGTTTTTTACCCTTTGCTAGGATAAGAAGGCATCTTTTTTTCTTGTCAATTTCAGAGCACAAGCCATAAGGCTGCAGGAAGTTAGTTGTACTGCTTTTCTCTTGCTTCACAACAAACTAAAATAGATGCCTTTTTTTTTTCTTCTTTTTTTTCTTTTTTCTGTTAGGCCATGTTCATCTTTGCTTACCAAACACCAGTTTCTTCTATCTTTTTTTTTATACATCAATACAGGTTGTTAGCATACAATTTGAATTACTGTTTAGATTTATCATGGCAATCACCCTCTTTCATTAAGAAAAAAATATTATTAGAAATGTTCTTTAAAAAAATAATCCACAAACTGACACACTCAAAAAGTAAAATTATGTTGGTATAAATTACTGTATAGATGATTACCAGTACATCCGGCATAATTGACTGCATTGATCTCCGTAGCTACACCACCCACAGAATTTAAAGAACTTAAAGGAGCATGAGTCATATATTCTGTCGAACGTCGTTCTATAAGAGGACCCAGAGGCCATGTTTTTGTATCTGCTCTGATACTGAGTATGATTGGAACCAAATGATTACATGCTTGTAAATATGAGAAATGATGTGACACTGGGATGTCAAATTGGAAGCCTCCAGGCCAGGGTGCACATGAGACATGATCCCACCTATGGAGAGATCTCAATTCTTCACTTATTTTACCTTTTTATGTTGTTTCCAAAAGTAGGCTACTAATGGATTGGGGCCCATGGATTTAGTGCCACTAAAATGGGCCCATTTTCAAAATTCTTTTGTCACCAACTCACCATCATAATTACAAAAAAAAACATTTATCAGCAAACTATATTGCACAAGCTAAATATATATATATATATTTATTAAATAAGCAGAAAAACTATTGCATTAAAACAAATTAAAAATATCACAAAAGGTGATTTTACAAGAGCGTGCCTGATAAACAGAAAAATAGAAAAGTCGAAAGTCCCTAAATACAAATCCAAGAAAAGTCGTTTGCAATAATCACCGTAACTAAGGTATTTAATTCTAAGCAAAGTTGTTTCATATGAATTCTCAATTTTTGTTCCTATTCCGATGTCAGATGTTTTTTAGATAATGTATCAGAACAGTCCGAGATCTCCAAACGATGAATATTTTGGAAATTTTGAATAAATTTTAAATTTTTCAAAAAAAGAAAAAAATTAGACAAATTATTAAACTTATGATTTGATTGTGTATCAAATTTCATAAAATTTTAGTTCTACATAGTATTCTACAAAATAACGTTAAATATAAACCATTACAAGGTTTGAATAGTTGGATGAACAATAAAACTTGCATTAATTTCCTTATTTGTCATATTCATCATATATCATATAAATATAATATGGATCATATTTTTAACATTGAATTTAAAAATTACAAATTAGATTTTACCTTTGCAAAGAATTTCACGTTAATATATTATCAATGAATCTCCACCTTTTTTTTATTCACTTTTTTACAAGCATGCATTTGCCTCTTTTTTTATTTTCTCCTCTTAACCCCTCTTATATTTTAGTAATAATAATTATATCAAGTGAGCAGTGGACTAATGAGCACCAAAAAGGCGGAATGAAACAGAACAACTGCTAACTTCAGTGAAGTAGCCAATCTAATTTCTACCTTCGAGAAAACAAAAACAAACAAAACAAAAGAAGAGCAACCAAAAAGAGAAAAATATTTACAAATAGGAGCCGAAGCTCTCGACTCAACTGCTGCCACTTTGCAAAATTGGCAGGTACAATGGTTAACAGGAATCATTAAAACAACTTCCCAGCATTCGGAGCTCCGCAACTTGGCTTCCTCAGTAAAACCTTCTAGCACAAAATTTAACCCCCCGGTACTTTCTGAAGTTTGTTATCTACCAGATGAAGGTATTCTCTGTAAATGCTGTGTATAATCGGACTTGAGATGCTTATTTGACATAGCCGCAAGTGCCCTGAACAAAAATTACAACCCAAATTAGTAACAGTATGTATTTGCAATACTTGTATTCTAATTCCACTCTCCTATTCTATATTAAAATGTAAAGAAATGAAAATACTAATTTTGTTACCATGGGCTGGAGCGTTTCCTACTGACTTGACCAGGCATGGGTTTCAAAGATTCAAGTGCCTCTTCTGCAGCCTATAAAATACAATTTTAATAACTCGGGAAATCTAAAAATTGGTATATTGATATAAACCATTTTATTTGAAACAGTAAAATATACTATCAACTTCTCACAAATTTAAGTTCAGAAAAAACAATATATCCAAAAACTAAGTCAGGCAACAAACCTGAAACTTAGCTTCTTCCCACGATGGCCCAACACCTTTCCCCAATATTTGCCCAGCTATTTCTACCTAAATTACCCACAATAAAATATGAAAAAAAAATTAGAGAAAAGGATCAGAAAAGTGACAAATCCAACGAAAGAGGTAATGCATACCTGCGCAACAGTAGATCCATCTGAAGTTTGCGGCTGTTGTAGAAACACCAAGCTATACCCCTCTGCCGTGCACTGAATGAAGTAAAAAAAAAAAGAATGGTAAATTAAATTCAAATTAAATAATGTATTAACAAACAGAAACGACTAGATGGAGATAAAATTAACAGTAACCAATCTTACTAGTTCCCTGAGAGAAGCAATAGAAGTGAGAGTTCGCTTTGAGTTAGCATTTCTGGGATCAATGTAATGTGACTCATCAGAGGTGCCTGTAATTGGCAATGCACTGCCTGCCTTCATGTCAGCTATGTTATTGTACCCAAATATGTTTGCACCTTTAACATACCCAATTTCTTTAGTTTTCTCCAGATCAGATAGTGCTCCAGAAATGTATTTATCTGCCATAGAATAATAATAGCATAGCTTGTTAATATGGCAATGCCAATCTTATACTGGGGAAAAGAAAAAAATTTTGCTGGAGTCACTTGAATATTTTGGATCAATCAAAAGCTTAAATAGGTCTTAGATACCAAATAGTCTTCTAAAGATTGCAAATTGTCCTAATTTTTCTTGCAAAAAGAAAAACTCACTAGCTAAATTTTTTAGAGAAATTTCAGCAGCTTGGTGCTGTGCTTCTTTCCTAGTTCTACCAGTCCCTTCGCCAATCTTTTCTCCAACAAGCCAAACCTGGGAGAAAAGAAATAAAACAACAGTAGAGATGAATAGAAAATCTAAGAAATCATGATGCACAGTGCTCAAGTATATAACGAGATAACTGTAATAAACCAAACTGCCAAGAACACTTGAAATTTAACATCATCTGTACCTCGATGCAGAACATGAGGTCAGCAGTATCACACATTATTGGCCGGAATTCCACCTAATAACAATTTTTTTAATGGTTAGAAAATAAAATGGCTAATACAATTAATAGTCTACAGAAGGAAAAAAATTACAGTAACAGTATTCAGTGCAAGTACCTTGGATCCACATTTCATGGCGATAGTTTGTAAAGCACCTACTGCCGTATCCTTGTTTGAGGGCAGTTGATCAAATCCTGATAAAAAAGTTACAAGCCACTTCAATCAGTACTCATGTGCATCAAAAAATAATAACATTTGAATTTTTTTTACGCATACATCCTAAAGCCCAATTACTGTCATATTTAGAAACTTCTTGCAGGCGCTAAAATTACAACAGTCGACTTCAAATTCAGGATGCAAAGAACACATGATTGTGAAAGATCATGCTTCACTAGAATAGAACAGTCAACCAGGCATGTCTGAGTTTTGTTGATCAAAATTATGGTCGAATATGACAAACGAACAAATATGACAGATAACCAAACAAACGAATATGACACACAACAACGACAACTACCAAACTTTAGTCCCAAACAAGTTGGGGTAGTCTAGAAATGATTTGTACATACGGCATAAATAAAAAATGGATTGCAGGTAGTACCAGTAGATCGTTTATGGTTCAGAGGTGCATTACTTTGACGAACTCTATCATCTCCACGAGGTACCTAAAACAAGCCAAACAATTACAAACCAACAATTAGAAAACCATAAACTACAGTAGAATATTCTGATGAAAGATATATGAAAAAGTAATTTTAAATAAAAATTTACTTGTGGAGGAGGAAATCTCTGGTTTTGACCACCGACTCGATCAGAAGGGAAAGGAGGATAAGGCGGCCTCCTATCAGGCTCCATTGGATACTGTACTGGACCCAGTGGGCCCCTGTTTATACTCTGCATTGGGACAGGTGCAACAGGAACAGGGACTGGGGGCACAGGTACAGCAGGTATGGCAGAGGCTACTGGGAAAGGAGGTGGGGTATCCCTAGTATCTTGGCCATGTTGCAAAATTAGTAGCCTTCTTCTTGTATCAGGGTCTAGCTCAGATTCAGGCACCTCACCTTCTTCTCTTGCCTGAGAAGTATGAGCAGGGGAAGCTTCTGGAATGACTGCTGGGGTCACTTGTACAGGAAAGGGAACAGGTGGGGGTGGGACTTGGGGGGCCGTCAGAGGTACAAGTAGTTGAGGAACTGTTATTGGAACCCCCATTGTCGGATGTGGCGGCGCTGTGTATTGGTTAGGCAGTACTAACCTAGGGTCTAAGGTAGTAGTAGGTTTGGAATTGATAGATTGAACACCAGTAGTTGCTTCCTGCTAAAATTATATTAATATATATAAAAAGAATTGATAAATATTCCAAGTACATCATTCATGCAATAGGCATGTACAGAAAATGTGTATGGCATGTGTTACAAAACAAAATGTGGTGATTCCTTTTCATGCAACATGCATCTTGGCCTTCTTTGATGGAAATCTGCATGATTCATTCTAAATGTGTTTCCAATTAAAACTTATTGTACTTTCTTAATTGAAAAAAAAGATAACCTTTAATCGCCTCTCAACCTCAGCATCCGCCATTCCATCAAATCCAAGAGGGTCCTTGTTTCCATTTGGTGCCACATTCTCATCCTGTTTGTACCAAGAAATGAGGTCAAAAAAACGAAACCTTGAAAGAAAATGACTTGGAAGCAGTTAACTAAAGTACCTCTGATATTAAATAGTTGCCGGCATCTGGAGCAGACGGAAAACCACTAAAATCATCTTCATAAAAAACCGCACCAATTTGAGGCAATAAGCTGTCATCAAATTCCCTATAAAGTGCCAAGAATGTTTAAAGGATTTAGCACTAGGTCTAAATAGTGTTAATTATAGTGTTAAGAAGAATTTAAAACTAAATGAAGACTTTTGCCATTTTTAGTAACAAAAAAAATCAACTCACTTGAAAAAACTGCCTCGAACACTGCATGCAACATTTCTGGCAACATGTAATACAGGCGGAGTACTGTTTGCCTAAAAAGAATAGAAAACAATCTATCTCAGTTAAAAACATGAAATGACAAAAAAGCAGCACAAGGAACTAATGCAAACAAGTATTACCTCTGCTTGTGGGGCATAATAAGGCGCAAACGCAGGGACCACATGGACCCTGCACTGGTCATTCTCATCCCAGACCTTCAACCGGTCGTCAATCACCAAAGCCATTTTGGGATGGCATGTGCCGTCCTGAAATACACCTTGCAATGACTTCTTTGTACCAGCTTTAACACACACAATTCGATCGAGAAGCAGTGAAGAGCTGATCAGGTTAAAATCTGGATCAAGGAGCCGCCACATCTCCAATGCATAGTCTCTCTCAGCCATTGTGCAAACATACACTTCAAACCGCTTTCGGCCTCTTGCAGTTAGGTAGCTTCGCAGTTCCTCCCATCCTGGTCTCAGCTTTACAAGTACACTTGTATCCCTCACCTTGAAATTGTAAACAAAGGCAAGGAGTTCATATCTTTTGTTTAATTGAATTACCACATTAGATCTCATTAAAATAGAACTTATCAATTCATGTGATTGCTACAGTATGCAATTTAGCACTGGGGCAATTTAGTCTCCAATGTTGGACTAAACCATGGTTTGCAAAATGCAGAAACCATATTGAGCATTGGTTACACTAAAGAGATGCATCGAAAGTTCATTGCAGATACAATAATAAATCAGTTAGGGTTTTGCAAAAGAATGCAGGAATATATCTATTAACTTGAGATAAAGACATACTGAGGGATTTATCCTGGTCAATACGATGCCTCTCTCCGGCAGCCTGATAATGGGGCGGTTCATTAATGGGTATACATCAGATAAGCGCGGAACCACTTCCGACTGTACTTTATATATTTTCCCATTGTCAATCACTTGGTCACCTTCTGCATATTGCTTCAATAGCGACCGGTCCTCTTGATACCTGCAATTACCCCAACCAATATTTATCTCTTGTTTTTTGACCAATCCGATCGGGCCCATGGGTACCTCTAACCAATTTTATTCCCTTGTTATAATATTCACATGCCTTATTGCATGTAGAACGAGTAAAGAGCAGTACATAACAGCAGTAAAGGTCATCCATTGTTGCAAACCTGTACACATGGTATGCTGCTACCTATCTTACCACCTCAACCCTAAGTTGTGCCACGATCCCAACAAATTTCCATTGGTACAGATTTGGTTTGACTTGTTTATTCCGTGCTACTTAGTTTTCTGTAGTTAGATCAGTTTCATGGTTGTTCAAAAAAAAAAAAAAAAAAAAAAAAAAAACACTATATCAATGTATAACAGCAACTGAATAATTGTTTAAATACCTTTTGATTTCAGCAATCATGCCTGAAATACGTTGCGTGTCACTCTCATTGATTATCTTGCGTTGCAAGGATTCAATTCTGTCCTCAAATGAACGAGTTGTATTGGCAACAATAAGAGTCTCATCTAGGTCAAAAACAATTCCAAGGCACCTAGTATTCAACATAGTGAGACATGAGTTATACAAACCATCACCAACTTTGAATCCCCAAAAGCATGCTGTTTTTGCTGTGCTGTTGAGGTCTTTTCTTGAGTTCATGGCAACTAAGTGGATTTCCTCTCCTCCAATTGGTATAACTGCAGTCTGTATAACATTTTCAAATCCATGTATCAGTGTTCTATTATTATGCAAAAACTATGTGATTAAATCCCAATAAGAAGGATATATCAAAAAGGAAAAGAAAAAAATTCACATGGTTCTTCTATAAATCAATGTCTAATCAGAAGTTGATTAGCCAGGTTATATAGCAAGGAAATAACTTATTAATTTGAAAAGTACTACATAATCAATTAGGACAATTCGAAATCTGTAAGTTACATTCAACAAGGTTTCTTTATACAGGAGAATTTTTTTGGTGCAGTGGCAACATGAATAATCAAAATTCATAATTTTATAACCAATACTAATATCCCTTGGTCAATTAGCACTCAAAAAGAGAGAAATTCATGTAAAGTGAAGTGGCATCAGCATATTCCCTTAAAGAAAAAGCATGAGAGTCACATTTACATGGTGCAACTGCATGTGTCATGTACTTAATATTCCAGTTACATCTTAGGTATTCAAGTCACACAAAAAAAGAAACTCATAATGGCAGTCATTATATTTCTGTTTCTTTCCATTTTTCTTTCCTTTTTTGACAACATTAAAACCCTGTTTTATTTTCTTTTTAAGGCATTTGGAAGGTATACCTTGTTATCTCTGAGGCAAGCTGTGTGCATGGAAAACAATGGTGCTGATTCATCCTTGCACTCCATTAAGAAGCAAACACCGCCTGATCCGACGGTGTGGAGTACAGCAAGTGGTGGGCATCTCTCACTCTGGGGAGTCAGATGGGAGATCCTGATTTCCCTTACTGGTGTGATCAAGTTTGTGTTCTTGGGGTACACCTCCACTTCCCCAACCGGGGAATTTGCAATATAAACAAGTGATTTGAACATTTTTAAAGGCAAATCCCGGTCAAATATATAGGTTGGATTCAATATCCCCTTGATTTGTGAATCATATTTGTTATTCCAAATTTCCAATCATACTCGCTTTGATTAATCCTTCCAATTTGGCCTTGATTATAAGAAATTTGGTCCTTTGGTCCCAGATCCGCCAAATTGTCCTTAAATTGACAAATCTCTCTTCAAAGTACGACTTTTACTTGGGGTAAAAAAGGTATGGATCAAATACAAAATAAGAAAAGATGGTAGTTTTTGGCGTGTGATCTATCTCCAAAAGTTCGAAAACTAACAGATCTGTGCGTTGCGTCGAAGTTTTCGTCGGATTGTTCTTCCAAAGTTTATATGTAACAGATCTGTGCGTTGGAATCAAAATTTTAGAGATAAGAAGGTGAGAGATCTTTCCGCACAAAAGTTCAAATCGGAGAAACTTTTTTAAGTCAAAATTCCCCTTGTGAGTTATTATAGCGCTAGTAATGGAGTTGTCAAGATCAAAATACAAGAAAAAAAAAATAGAAGGTCTGAATTTGAAACTGGCGGCGTTGCTTAGCCGATGAAGGTCCACAGAGAAGATTGAACCTTTTTATGGCGTTTCGAAAATATTTCGGTTCCTCCTTTGAAGATAGATATATAGAGAGAGAGTTTAGAGGTGAATTTCAAGCTTTAATCAGATTCTATGTGGTTAAATTTGGGGCGATGGTGCCGGAGAATTGCGTGCTATTTAGAGAGGTGGAAACCCTAGATCGGAGAGGTGATGCTAAGTGAGGAATGTGACGATCTTACTTTCCATTTATTTTCCTTTTTTTACGACTTCTCACATTTACGTGACGTGGCTGATTTATGTGTACATCTTTCCACGCTTAAAGGATTGAATGTATGTATGATTGCCACGTAATCTAAAAGTAAACTTTTGTAAAAAAGTTTTTAGTCTCGAGAGGTATCGGAATTAAATAAAGTAGGGAGGGTGTGGATAGAAGTTATTAATTGCTTTCTTCATTTCTTTTTCTGGTTGTGGGTGACTTGTCAGATTTTTGTTTTATTTGACAGTGATTCTCTACGGCAGCTTCCAAATATGAATATGTGTACATAGATCTTGTCTGGGACAAATAAATATCCAAAGTTGACGCTTGACAGAGACCCGTTACACGTTCTTACTTGTTTCGCACGTACATTGGAATTTGGACTACCTAGTTTGAATTTTGATTCCACCAGCTGGCAGCTTTGGAAAATCTCTATTGGGATGATTCTGAATTTCTGATCTTATAATAGCAATCTCTGGGGGGCTTTTCGACTGGACGAAATTAAGCCTCCTTAAGGCTAAATGAGTCTCATTTAGTTTTTTTAGCTGCTTAATCATGCCGAACACCGGTTTCTTAGCACGGATTAAGCTTACCTCTTTTAGTCTCCTTTTGCCCGGATCTTAATTCGCTGCCCATTTCTTAAGGCACCATTCCCCCCTCCTTTAACTTCCTTTAGCTCTCTTAATCCGTTGTCTCTTCCTTTAACTTACCGAACACCGGTTCCTTAAGCTTTCTTAGGACTTAATCCTAATCAGAATTAAGGAGTGTTGCCGAACAACCCCTAGAAGACATCTCCGTCACTCCGTGGCAAATGCACGGTTCCTTCCAAATAAATTATTTATATTATATAAATATAAAAAAGAACTATATTAATATGACAATTAAAGACAATTTACATAAAAACTTGATGAAATCCAAATATAAGATTAAAGCTTCTATGATATATATATATATATATATAGAGAGAGAGAGAGAGAGAGAGATAGGCTAATGTGCATTCGAATGTATATGGTCCGAAGTGCTTACGGTTTAAATTTGAAATTTCAAAATCCAAATGATCGATCCGAATAATTAATCTTGTTCTCCATATTAATATGTGCTTGGAGGCTAAATTTTACATTTTTCTTAATTTTTTTACTATTTATTAAGCCACTTTGAAAATCGCTGATCCAACGGTTTTATTGTTTTGTGCAGCCACCGTTGGATCAACGATTTTGTAAAATACTTAACAAATAGTAAAAAAATTCAGAAAAATATAAAATTTGGTCTCCAAGCACATATTAATATGGAGAACAAGATGAACGGTTCGAATCGATTGTTTGGATTTTGAAATTTCGAATTTAAACTATAAGTACTTCAGACCATATACATTCGAATGCACATTAGCCTATCTCTCTCTATATATAAAATGTGTTTCAAATATGTGCAATTTGAGAATCGTTAGTTAAAAAAAAAGTCTTTTTAATCTCATTTGATAAATGACTAAATGTGATTTTAAATTGCATCAAATTTAATATACAACCTATAAACTATATCATGAGAGCATATTTATATATATGTATTTTTTCCCATTTTGACAAGTGTTATGTTGGTTCTTATTGTTGTCAGATAAATTTATTTTTGGTAAAATATATTTCATAATTATGATATTCTTTTCTCATGACGATACTTAATTTACACATAATAACTTGGTAAAAAGTACTTAAGTTAGGTGCTTATAGGATTGATTATTGAGTATGGCTAGTATAACATCAATGTCATTTCAGTTTATATAACATCAACTCCAAAACTTATCAAATCGAGTTTAAATGGTGAATCCAAACAGTGATCTACTTCGTTAGTTGTGCGTTTACATGTAAAATTTATAAGTTTTTGAGTTTATTTGATATCAAATCAAGCGGTCAAATGTTTTGAGTTTTTAAGTTAATCTTAATACATTCATTTTTTCAATTTTTTTGCCGCTTGATTTGATACTAAAATAACTTGAAAATATAAAAAGTTTGCATGTAAACACATCACTCATAAATTAAATTGGTTTGAACGGTTTGGATTCACCATTTGAACTCGATTTGATAGGTTTTAGAATTGGTGTTATATAGACTGAAATGACACTGATGTTATATTAGTCATACTCTTGATTATTATTATTATTATTATTATTATTATTATTATTATTATTATTATTATTATTTTAAATATGCTACTAGAATTATAAGGATGCAAATAAGAAACATTTTCAATAACTTGTTAGGTGATAATATGGATAAAAAAATTAATCGCAATTATATAGAATAATTAAAAAGATATAAATTCATCTATCCTACAATATTTTATTGATTTGATTAATCGTGTAATACATGTAGCCACAAAAGTATTAATTTATACAACATTTCATAGTATTTACTCAATTAACAAATTATATTTGTGAAAGTAATGAAACAAATAAATGTATAATTTCTCATGACATTGACTCAGTTAACATTATAATTTTTTATTCATGTGATACATATTAGTTTCTTTACTTCGACTACAGTTATATATTTTTTACAACTATTGTATAAATTTGTTTTGCAATTATTTATTCATTTATTTGCACGATTACATATTAATATTTTTTTATTAAAGAGTTTCGATACACTTCAACATCTTTTGGATATATTATCAAGAATTGAACATGCATCACTATGAAAGAGAGAAAGAATTGTGCTACTGTACCAAGTTTGCAATTTGACTCCATATTAATCTTCATGTTTACATTAAGAATATAGAAATTAGTAAAATAGTGATCTAATTCACAAAAGATAAATAAAAAATAATTGGTAGCTTTTGATCTAAATGAGGATTAGCTCAAGAAAAATAGTATTATTCTTGAGTTTGCTCTTTTTTTTTTTTTTTTTTTTTGAAAAATAGTGTTATTCTTGAGTTCCATGTTGGTAGCTCTTGCTCTATTGTCGGGCTGCTTTATTTTTCAATAGTAGAAAATCACTGATGTCGGATTTGATTCTACCTATATAAAAAAATAGAAATGTTTTAAAAAATATATATAGAATAAGGCTACGTTACTTCGTGAATTAATAAGGGTATTTTAATTCGGGCTCATATCTCTAGTTTCGAAGTCCAAATAGCCGATCCAAACTGTTAGATGTTTAATATATATTAAAATGTGCTTGGAGACCAAATTTTACATTTTTTAAATTTTTTTATTATTTATTAAGATGGTTTGAAAATCGTTGTTTTCTAATGATGCATAATTTTAATAAAAACAACGATTTTCAAACCATCTTAATAAATAGTAAAAAATTCAAAAAAAATATAAAGTTTGGTCTCTAAGCACATTTTAATATAGATTAAACATTTAACTGTTTGGATCGGCTATTTGGACTTCAAAACTAAAGATACGAGCGCGAATTAAAGTAACCCCATTAATTTACGAAGTAGCATAGCTATATTTTCACAAGGAGGGTTCAAATGCCTCCGTGTTTTTGTGCCTCCATCATGTCTCCATCTCTCTCTATCATTTTCAAAGTTCAAATAGTTGATCCGAACCGCTCAACCTAACCTCCATACTAAAATATGTTTGGAGACCAAATTTTACATTTTTAGGAATTTTTTTACTATTTTTTAAGATAGGTACAAAATCAGTAAATCTGAACCATCTAAAAATAATATTTTTGTACCTATCTAAAAAAATAGTAAAAAAATTCCTAAAAATATAAAATTTGGTCTCCAAACATATTTTAGTATGGAGGTTAAATTGAACAGTTCGGATCGACTGTTTGAACTTTGAAAATGATGGAGAGAGATGAAAACATGATGAAGGCACAAAAACATGGAGGCATTTGAACCCTCCTCTATTTTCATACTAAGTAGTTCATACAAATTTTATATTTTTGTATAAAATTTAGTATGTAAATATATTTTAAATCAAGAGATCATGTTAAGTGGTTCGTATATATGAATTTTGATAACGAAGATATAGCTTCATAACACGGATTACTTCATAATATGTATATTATTATAGTCTCGCTAAAAAAAAATTAATATTTTAATGATAATGATGAAATGAGGGCAGAGAAAATTCTTAACACAGAGTTATAGACACGTAGTAAAATTATGCAATTTGCTCGGAGACGGAATTATGGGAGAAATTGAAGAGAGAATAAATGATTGCAGTTCAAATTTAAATTAACTAGCATCTTGTTTGGATGGAGAGTAGAGGAAGGAATGGAATGTAAAACAAAGAAAATTTTCTTTTGAATTGTGTTTGTTGATAAAATTATATCGGAAGTAAAGGATATCAGAGGTGAAAGAATTTAATCTTGTATTATTATAACTAATAGAATCAGTTTTTCTCTCAATTTGAAGTGCGTGCAACGGATAAAAAGAAATTTTGTTGTAAGTATTTTAAGAAAAAATAACATAAATATCAAAGTCTGTATCTTATATAAATTTTATATAAGTTTTTTTTTTATCACAATCCAACAACACTCACTAAACCTTTTAAACTTTAATCAACTAAACAAAAAATAAGACGAAAAAAAAGTTAAATTTATTTTTTCTCATTAATAATTCAAACATAAAAAATAAAATATATTAATCTTCTTTTCTATTATATTTCATTACCTTCTATTCTTCACCGCCCCTTCATTCCTCTACTTGGTAATAAAGTAAAATTGATAATCTTTATAACGCATCAATCTTTTAACTAACCGAATATGTATTCAGTAGGCAACCAAGAGAGCCAATGGGCGTAAAAATCACAAGTTTGTTTTCTTTTGTGATCTATTCGTAGTTAAAAGTTAAAGTTCTAACTTATTTTATTTTATCCACTAATCAAAAGAAAATATCAACAATGTAAAAGATAAAAACTTTTAATTGTGCATAAAATTAGAATCACAACTTAGAACTACTCTAAATTAATCCGGAGCTACTTCAATAAAATTTTAATATACTTTTAAATTATTCTAGATCTAATCCAATAAAAAGTAACTATAGTAAATATAATGTAAATATCAATGTTGAAGAAAATAAATAACACAAATAACAACGATTCCAATGATAATGATAAGAACTTATTTCTTCTGCCTGTACTAACTTTGCCCCAAATAACAACAGTAAGCTTTACAAAACTCTCATTTACTTTTTTAATTTACATTATCCAACAAGGCAACAGCCAAGGATAAAATTGAGATATTATTAGTATAAATTTATCTATTTAATAATGAACATATCAATAATTCAATATATATAAGATGTTTCAATATGTTATGGCTAATAAAAAATCATAGAGACTTTGGCAAGATCTTGATCAGAATTAGCTTAATTTATAAATCTATTTTCCGTTCAATGAAAGGGGCCCCTAATAAAAGCATTGTGATAAAGAGTTTTATACAAGTAACTTAAGAGACCAACCTATTTAATTATTAAGGTGTTAGCCTTAATTATAATTTACCGATGTTTAAAATTGGGTGAGTTGCTGTTAACGATATATAGGTTGGAGGTTATTAGAGGTGTTTTAGATGGAGAGGGGGCCGTCCGATATTCGATCAAGTTGTTCAATTTGTATTAAGATTTGTACGTACTTGATCCAAATGAATCTCAAAATTGTTAGCGTCAATTTTTAATGCAGATCTGACAGTTCTAATTGAATATCGATTTGATCGGATGTCTATCGACGGATTCCGTTTTAGATACCATTGATTTTTGGAAATATGTATCTCGTTAAACGCTTTGAAAATTTTAGGTTGTCTACAATTACAATATTGACTTAGGTTTCAATTTATAGACAATGATTGGTTGTGGAGTGTTTATTTCTTACGTAAAACCATATTATGTATTGGTTAATAAAATTACCAAACACTTCATTAATTTTAATTGTGGAATGAGCATTAAATCTGATTCTTGGATTTTGAGATGCTAGTTACTAGAAATTCTTTTCTTTTAAGGAAGCAGCTAACAGTCCTCCAACTCTAGTCTCTCAAAAATTTTCGGAGATTTTCAACTAATTATGTAAACATCAATACTAAATCCTGTAAACTAATTCAACAAATCATGTAAACATAAAAACACTTGAAAATTGTTAAAAACGCGTGACAGCTGTTGGGGACCACCTTATGTAAACATGCACATATTATCCTGTAAACATGCACATATTATCCTGTAAACATACACATGTTATCCTATAAACATACACATATAATTCTGTAAACATTACCTTTTATTTCTGTGAACATACACATAATATCTTGTAAACATACACATATTATCCTGTAAACATACACATATTATCCTATAAACATACACATATAATTATGTAAACAGACATAGTGTACTTAAAATTATAGCAGTTGAAATTATGACAGTTGTGGTAATTAAAAACGTGTCAAAATTAAGCTAAAAAAGGAAGACTTTTATATACGAAATTTTTTGAGAGATTGTAGCCCGGAGGACATTACCTTTTCTCTTCTTTTAATTACATGTCTTGGACATAAAAGTTGGTACAAGCAGTATTGCTGTGAGTTCGACAAATCAAAAAGTATGACACTATCTTTTCATAATAGATCAAAACCATTGAATATACCAAGTTTAATTATTAAAAATTTAAAACCATCTTGCAATAATTGTTCACACCCTCACATATAATCTGGTTGTCAAGTAAGAAGTATATCTCGGATAATAGAATAAATTTATGCAAATAAAATTAATAATATTTTATTTCTTATAAAATATCAATCCTTTGAATACCTGATGGTCTATCTATTCAGAGTAAATCTGAATTATTGAATCAATCATGATTAGTATTATAGCCATATGGCTGCCAGCTTGGTGATACATTGCTAATTAGGTCATTGAAATACAAATAAAACTGCAAGTCTGCAAACATAATCAAAGAACGATTTCATTTATTTTCTATTTCTAATTAATCGACTTTGAAGTACAGATGTATAAGAAAGAATCCCTAGAGAACCAGAAGCCAATCCAGAACAACCTAAACAGAAATGAATGTTGAAGTTCACGGAAATCCTTGGTTCAAAAAAGAAAGAGAAAAAAAATAACCTAAGCTAATAAAAAAGAGAAAAAAAAAAATAGACCTCGTGGAAGCATCAACAGACACCAAACCATCCTAGCAATGAAACCCAAACCTATTTCCCTTCCCGTATTAGATGCTGAGCATCCTCAAATTCTACCTCACCTCTATTTGAATCATTCCCCCTAAACATCATCTCAATTTGTTCCAGGGTTTTCTCTTTCGTCTCTGGAATGCACACCTTGACAAACAATACTGAGATGGCCGAAAGAGCGGCAAAAACAAAGAACACACCGGCTACTGATATAACTCTAGATGCCGACAAAAACGACATAGAGACCAGTCCACTACTGACCCTCCCTCCCACTTGGCCGAGTGCAGATGCCTGGGCCCGTAGTCTCAGAGGAAAAATCTCAGAGGAGAGAACCCAGCATATGGGTCCCATTCCGACAGAGAAAAATGCGACATTGGTACAGACAGCCAGGATTGCAAGCTGAATGCCAAATTCTGAGTTTGGCAAAGTCAAAGCAACACCTAGAACGAACAAACAACAAGTCATGCCGATTGTACTAACATACAAAAGGGGTTTCCTTCCAACCTTGTCAACCAAAAAAATAGCAACCAAAATAAATATAGTTTTGGAGAACCCAACTGCAACGGTGGCTGCGAGAATCTCTTTGTCAGATCGTATACCTGCATCTTTAAAAATAGTTGGGCTATAGTAAACTGTGGCATCTATGCCCGTAATCTGCTGGAAAAGCTGGATGCCAACACCAGCAAATAACATTCGGCGCACAGCAGGAGATGGATACAAAAGCTCTTTCCAAACAGCCTTATCTTCATGACCTTTTGATGCTTTAGCCGCCTCTTCTATTTCCTCCATTCTTTGTTCGACCTCTATATCGGTCTCACTTAGTTTAATTAGCACTGACCGTGCCTCCTGTAGTCTGTTTTCCATAACTAACCACCTAGGGGATTCAGGTATAACAAAAAGTGCAACACCAATAAATACTGAAGGAAGAACACCAACACCGAGCATTATTCTCCAGTTAATGTGCTCAGGTAAACCCGAAAATGCGTAATTAGAAACATAGCCGAGTAAAATCCCCAGATTAATGCAAATCTCAATGAGTGATGTTAGAGTGCCTCTAGCATCAGCTGGTGAAATCTCGGCTATATAGACACCTGAAATCATGGCGCCAAACCCAATACCTATACCAGCCATGAGTCGGCCGATCATTAAATAAGTAAATGAGGGAGCAAATGTCATTATAGCCATGCCAGATTGAAAGATAATCGCGCCGACACCCATTGTCCATTTTCGGCCAATTGCGTCAGAGGTGCGGCCACCAGATAAACTGCCAATCAATGAGATGACACTTAGACAGCCGACTAGTATTTCTTCTTGGAATTCAGTTATGTGAAGATCTTTTTCTATGTATAGGATTGCACCGCTCATCACCCCGACATCTATCAATTTAATATTTTCAGTCTTAGATTATTAGCTTGTAGAGACTAAAAAATAAAAAATAAAAGGAAACAAAGAGATTATAAAGTGATGGCAGTAAAATCAGCTGATTTTGTATGATATTAGCTAACCATAAGATAGCAATAATATTGAACAACTATATCTAATGATGCTTTTTTTTATGAGAAATGCATTTTTCAATATTAGTTCACCCCTTGACGACACAAGAAAATAAAGAAAAGATAAAAAGTAAATATAGAGAAAGAATGTACAAATTGCCCTTCATTTTCAAACCAACAAACAAAATACCCCTCTTCATAAATTATTAACAAAATGCCCTTGTGGGCTCCACTTTCTCTTCCCTTTTCTCTCCCTCTCACTTCTCCTCATTTACTCTTCATCATTTTTTATTTAAAATGGAGGGTTATGCAACATACCAACAAATATAAACACATTTTCTTGTTGATAGGTTTGGTAATATTATTGTAGTTTCCTATGAACTATAAACTATGGCTCTTTGACAAGGTAAAAGACATATTTTTTTTATTAATTTATTAACATAAATCATGATAGCAAACTTTAATGTCCTATTCAGTGTAGAAAACATGCCCCACATGAAATAATGTTAAATTTTTTATCTTAAAGGGCGGTATTAATAAACATTTCTAAATTTGTTTGGTCGGTTATTTTGATGTCTTAAATTTCTTACATAAGTTAAGATGATCTAAAACCAGATCTATAATTCACAATTCAGCTAGTTAATTATTTGATTGGACAAAATATTGAATTTTGTAATCATTTGAAAGATGAAGAGGGCTCAAATATTTTCAATTTTTGTGCTTTCATTATTTTTAAAATTTATGCAGTACAATAAAACCGTTAAATATAATCTATATTATTTTCTCTATATGTCAATAAAATTATTATTTTCCGATTATAGTTTTACATGAATTAATAAATTGAAAAATCAACATTCATAATTTATTCACATTGATGTATTTTTGCAAGCTCTGAATTCTAATCAAAATAAAATTGAAATTTTGTAATATTATGTGTGCATAGAGAAAATGATAGAGATCATATATAACTTTTTTTTATATTTAAGTTTTAAACTTGAAGTTATTGTAATTTTTAAAATAAAGACAAAAAAATTGAAGACACTTGAACCATAGGGCCACCATTGCATTATGCTTTTATATTTAATTTCATAAAAAATAATACTGGTGTAGTATAATAAAATCTGTTCCTGCTTTGTACGCAAGCTTGAAAAATGATATAACAAAAATAATAAACTAATCTTGATGCGATCAAGTACAAAATATTTGCGACAAAAATAATAAACTAATTTAACACATCATGAAACAATCTCAATGCAATTTAATTAGCAAAAAAAAAATTAATAAATATCTGCTACATCCTACAAACTTTATGGATAAAGTACAAAATATTAAGAAAATAATATTCGCTACAGACTTCGTGAATCTAGGCGAAAATATTAATAACATAATTATAAATAATTTGATTACAATTTTTAAATTGAAAGCAATTTAATGACCAACATTAAATAATAAACCAATCTTGATGGATTTTATATTTTATGATCTGTTGTATAATCCTCCATTTGAAATAAAAAAACTACATAAAGAGATTGGTTTATTAAATAAAACACGACAAATTATGTAACAAGGAAATGTGTTTATATTTGTTGGTATGTTGCATAACCCTTCATTTTAAATAAAAAATGATAGAGAGTAAATGAGGAGAAGTGAGAGAGAGAGAAAAGGGAAGAGAAAGTGGAGCCCACAAGGGTATTTTGTTAATAATTTATGAAGAGGGATATTTTGTTTGTTGGTTTAAAAATGAAGGGCAATTTGTACATTCTCCCAAATATAGATTCTGAACATTGCCGTGACTGAGGTCAAGCAGCATCCAAATCCAAAAACCAACATATTTCAAAAGGAAGTCCAAATCCATTAAAGGTAGCAGGATCAAACTGTAAATCTACCCGTAATTCTTGATTGGCACTGGTAAGTACACAGAGGTGGGTCAAGGTTCACCCAGAATACATGGCTGATATAGATGAAACAGTATCTGCCAATGATAAAAGCTTCTCACATGACTAGTTCACAATGAATTGTTAGATTTTCGATCATTGTTACCAGGATGGTACAAACTGGGATCTTATGTTCCTTTTGGTTCCTCCTATGGAGTTGGAGCCCAGTTTTCTGTCCAGAATTTGGTTAGTGATTGTTGCCAATTGTGCTGTTCTCAAAAAAAAAGATTGTTGCCAATTGTGCTATTTAAAGTGAACTAAGGGCATTGAGGAGAGAGGGTGAAGTCGCTGTAGTAGCTTTCCGAATTTTGCCACCCCAAATCAGGATGTAGACAGAGTAAATGCGTAGCTGATCCCTTCCTTCCCTTCCCGTTTGTTCCCTCTACCCTCCGGTCTTCTGGAGCACAACCTTAGGCTATTTACCTTACCTTGTATCCCCTTATCCCATTTATGTTATAGTCTTTGTCATGACTCTACTTTCACTTCTTCTTTTTTGCTTTCTATTCTGAATCATATTGGATCATTGTACTGTTTTTTTTCCTCATATAATTATAGCTAATCGCTATGCACAAGATGCAATACCCTTATATAGTATATACTTCAATAAAAAAAGAACAATCGAACATTAGGCAATCTAATGGAATATGCTAGCATGCTACGCGTAGCATAGAGGGCCTCCGTGCAACGGCTCAATATTCGACTTTTCAAAATCCTAACGGTCAATCCGAACCATTCATCTTGTTCTCCATATTAATATGCATTTGAAGACCAAATTTACATTTTTTGAAATTTTTTTACTATTTTTTTAGATTTATTGAAAATCGCTGTTTTTTTATGGTCCAGATTTGCTGAAAACAGTGATTTTCAATAAATCTAAAAAAATAGTAAAAAAATTCTAAAAAATGTAAAATTTGGTCTCCAAATACATTAATATCGAGAACAAGATGAACGGTTTGCATCGACCGTTAGGATTTCGAAAAGTAGAATATTGAGCCGTTGCACGGAGGCCCTCTATGCTACGCGTAGCATGCTAGCATATCCCAAATCCAATAAACTACCAAATTGATTTCTAAAGTTCATATGAAGATCCTGTGAACTAAAATTTACAGTTTTAATCAATATTGTAGATCCCATTGATGTGGATCCTGATAAGGTAAATGATTAGTTGGCAAAATAGGAACTTTGGACCAATTTAAGGAGTTCTTCTAACAGACATTTCTGCAAACACTTTTCATATATTGCACATACAACCAATTAAGTGAAACGGTCCTCTTTCCTTCCATAGTAATAATTAAGAATAATCTAAAAAAAAGGAAGCAGCTTACCATATCCAAGTAGAATCGAATTTAGCGAAGCAAACATGGCACAGGCATATACATACTTCTTAGTGTCTCTTCTTCTTTGCATCCACTTCACTTCTAAATCTTCATCTTCTTCCTCTTCTCGCGAATCCATTCTCTCATAATTGCTTTTGAACCCCATTTCTGTGCCGTTTTTCATCACATTCGCCATTGATCCAGTCTCAACCTTCTCCATCCTTTTCAAAATCGTACTCCCGATTGAATCTGTTGCAAGATCTGTTGGAAGTCAAGGTGTGATACATTACCCCAACTTTTAGGCACTATATAAGACCAGAGGGAATTGATTATGGTTCTTCAGTCTTCAGCGTCGCTTTTTCAGGAATCCCCAGTTTTTCTATTCAAAGGTACACGATGGCGACTATAAATCTCAAATGGACCATTCTTGGAATTCATATCACCTACAGTAACTCAAATTTTGAATTTAAATCAGGACCGTGAGATCTATTTTGGCACGAATATTGAAACGAACTCGTGCATTCCACCTCGGGCTGGATTGGCTCGATTCATATCGAACGGTCCAGATATAAAATCAAAATTCGAGTTACTTCAGAGGATGCAAACTAAAATATCTTGTATTTTTTTGGCACTGTATAATTAGGTCCACTGAAGGAACAAGAGTAGTAAACTAAAGCGCAGAGAGGGAGATCTGCGTCCATTGGGATCTAATGGTTGGATGAACGTACCAGATTGATCCAGGCTGTGGGATCGAATAAACGGATACATCGTCCAAAAGAGCTGGAGGACGCGGTAGGTAACAGAATATTTCTTCAGGAACGAGCTGAATCTCCTTAAACAAGAGCCCAGATCTCTGAGGTAACAGAATATTTCTTCTTTTATATCAACCGTCTGATCATAATCGGGGCATTCGACGGATCGTGCTGATTCTGATCGAACGGTGTCGCTATGAATTCCTAAAACAATGGCACGCTAGCCGGGTCAACTGTCCAAGAGCCAATCAGGATAACACCGTAACACCGTTTGGTTGTACACCATTAGAGAAAATATCTCACGTAGCCGGTGGAGGCGTGGAATATTACACAAGCTCTCAAACTTTTTTTCTTTGTTGAGGTGCGTGTTAATTAAGTTAATGTTGTTAATATCGTCATACAAGAACAGATTTATTTTTAATTATTTTTTACCAGGTACGATGGTTTAATTGCGAAACGTCAAACTGAGAATGATTGAGTACCAAATTTGGATCGGCAAATATGGGACCATGGGTTATGATTAATATAAAAAATGCTTAACTGGTTATTTTGTCAGCATTAGATATATTTAATAAAAAAATAATTTGGACATAATATTTATAGGAGTTGAATTTTTGACCAAAATATCTCAAGTGCGAGGAATTAGTTTAAAAAAATTATGGGCGAGATTCCTTCAATAGAGTTTCGAATTTGTTATTTTCTACACAAAAAGCTTAGGGGTGTCAATGCCACCCTTTTATCTGTTTACTTGACTTATATTATATTCGATAAGACAAGTATGAGTAAAATTTTTTTTTCGTAAATATATTAGATACGGGTATGGATACAGATAAAGATTTTTTTCCGTTATCAAAACGGATAAGAATACAGGTAAGTTTTATTTCCTATCAGTTACCCGATTGGATAATTATATAAAACAATTATATATTATATATCTTAATGAGCATTGAATTATTATTCATCTCCAACAGTTCATCTGACAACTACTCTTGATCTTGGAAAATAAAATTTATTAAATTTTTTAAGTTGAACAATTGACCATTTATGTAATTGTGTTAAACATAATTCATTATTAAAATACTTGAACAATTAGTTTGTGCTATGGATTAATATTTTTATTTTTAAAGTTCAAACAATTGATCTAAATGCTTTAACATGATCTCCATTTTGAAATGTAATTGTAAATTAAATTTTGTATTTTTTATTATTTTTTTTAGATAAGTTAGTAATTTTCTATCCATCTAAACAAATATTAAAGAATTTTAAAAAATATAAAATTTTGTGAACAATTGCATTTTTTTTTTATGGTCATTTTTGTATGGAGATCAAATTGAATAGTTGAGATTGATTATTTAAATATTAAAAACAAAATATAAATCAATAATACGGACTAATTCGCAATATGCATACTACCATTGCCTCACTCTTCTCTCTCTCTCTATACATTATTAATGAGATACTAAATACACAGAATGAAAACTTGAGTTATATTTAGTTTTAATTATACATCTTTCTTTCTTACTACCAGAAAATAGAACCCAACTACATGAGAGAGAAGAAATACTAGCCTATTTTCCATTCTATTTCCTGAGATCTTAATTTTTTCTTTCCCCTATTTCTAACCAAACATAATTTAAAATTAAGTGGAATACACTTTAATGACCCAAAATCTGAAGTGCACTAGAAGATAAACAAAAGCAAAGAAATAACACTTTCTTAAATCTTAAGACTAGATATAGAAATTCTCAAGCTTTTGATTTAGTCTCCTGTTCTGTTTTAACAGATTCTACATCTGCTTGATCCAGTTTCTCTCTTCCTCTAAGCGCCATCTCGATCTCTTCTAATGTCTTCCCTTTCGTCTCTGGTACACATACCGTAACAAATACCACAGCTACAGCTGATATACCTGAGAAAAGAAAGAACACTCCAGCCACCGACATAGCTCGTGAAAGAGATAGAAACGACATGGAAACTAAACCGCTACTAACCCTTCCTCCGACCCCACCAAGAGCCGATGCCTTGGCTCTCAGTCTTAGCGAAAAAATCTCTGATGAAAGAACCCAACAAATGGGACCTAAGCCGATAGAAAAGAATGCGACGTTGCTGCAAACCGCAAAAATGGCAAGGCCTATACCGAATTCCTGCATGCCCGATTCTGACAGATGCTTTTGCAAAGCAAGTGCGATTCCAAGCATAGCCAAAGAAACTGTCATGCCAATTGTGCTAACATACAACAGTACCTTTCTTCCAACCTTATCGATCAAAAAGATTGCGACTAATATAAAAGCCGTCTTGGTAAAACCAACCCCAACCGTGGTCGCAAGAATTTTCTTCTCAGACTTAATACCAGCATTTTTTAAAATTGTGGGGCTGTAATACACAGTTGCATCAATACCTGTGATCTGTTGAAAGATCATGATACCGCAACCTGCAGCCAACATGCGGCGCACAGCAAGAGATGGGAACAAAATTTCCCGGTACGAAGACTGGTTTTTATAACCCGAGTTAACACAGGCTGCCTCTTGGATATCCTTTAGTCTTTGTTCGACATCTTCGGCCTTTCCACTCACTTTAACAAGCACTGATCGAGCCTCTTCTATTCTGTTTTGCATTACGAGCCACCTAGGTGATTCAGGTATCACGGGAAAAGTGATGGCGATAAAAAATGCAGGGAGAATCCCGACCCCGAGCATTATCCTCCAGTTAATATGCTGGGGTAAACCCGAAAACGCATAGTTCGATACGTATCCGAGTAGAATTCCAATATTGATACAAATTTCAGGCACTGCAACGAGGGTTCCTCGTGTAGCAGCTGGGGAGAACTCCGCTATATAAACAGCTGAGATCGAGAAACCAAAACCGATACCAATTCCGGTTATAAGCCGGCCGAGCATTAAAATAGTAAATGATGGTGCGAAGGTCATCACGACTGCTCCGGCTTGGAAAACGAGCGCTCCAATACCCATAGTCCATTTCCGACCAATTGAATCTGATGTCGGGCCACCGATTAAGCCGCCGATCATCGAGACAATGCTCAAACAACCAACAAATATTTCTTGTTGAACTTCTGTGATATGGAGGTCTCTTTTTACATAGATGATTGCTCCGCTCATGACTCCTATATCTGTGAAACAAAATTAAAAGAACTTCTATGCGTTAAGTGATATCGTTACAACATAATTGGCAAATAATACAAGGCGCCATATATATATGTATGTGCATATTTGTATCTTTTGTTGTAATTATTAGCATGCATAATTCGTTTATTAAAATTAAATGGAGAAAATCGAGATTTTCCACTTAATTATACACACAGAACTCCTAAGAAGTATATTATTTCTATATATGCTGAACTTTATGTATATATTCTCAATTTTACAATTCGGAAGTATGAATGATCCATTTTGAGTCATGTGCACCTACAAATGTTAAATATCAAAGAGATAATTAATATATGTGTGTGTGTGTACGCGCGCATATACTGAAAGAATAACAGTAATATAATATATAGACTGTACCGTAGCCAAGGAGAACGAAATTAAGCGAAGCAAAAATAGCACAAAAGTACACGATTTTCGGATGCATCATTCTCCGAATATCGCCTTAAAACGACCAACACTTCAAATTTAAGAGGACAATTATAATCTCTTAAACAAAATATAGGATAAAGGATTTTTCTTTTTATCTTTGAGTCTTTGCAATAGTTTACAGACTAGTGCAAAGCAGAGACCATGCTGGTTGATATTTATAGGGAAAATAGGGCCCATTGTGGTTGCAATCAAGTTTGCATGCGGTCAAACAAATTGATGAGCATATATATATAAGGGGGACAGGTGTTAGAGCAATATATTGTTGCAATTGGTCCCAATAATACTTGAACCGGGTCGAAACCTCCACAAATTAAGTTCTGGTGAATAAGTAGATCCGATAATAGCAGAGGCGGACTCCTCCCCGGTATGCAATTAATTAGTACTTTAGTTATATATGGTTCAATTTTTTTCTCTAATAGCATTATGAAGACTAAGCGTCTAGGCCCAGCAGGATATACAAGACACATGTACGAATAAATTATTCAGTCACAAGAAAATAAATTATCTTGGTCAAATAAAATCAGCTAAATGATCATATCATGATATGTTTTAACTTTTAATTACACTTAAATTCAACCATATCTAAGTTATATATATCCGTATTTAACTAGGATATTTTATTGCTGTCTTCTAGATTCTTAAATTCCCATTTTGTTGCATTAGCGGCCATTTTTATTAATAACTCAAAAAAAAAATATTTTTTATCAAAATAATCACAAAATCTGAGTTTTTTCAAATATAACCAAACCGCCAGGATCCCTGACGGTCTGCTATTTTTTTTTTATTTAGAAATCTGATTTTTTTTTCTTAATATTTTCATTTGTGAAGTTTTAGTTTTTTTTTGTTTAGGGTATTTGGGATATTTGTCAAAAAATTAAGGACTTGGCCTTTATGTTGGTCTTTTTTTTCGGTTTTTATAATATATGTATAATATATACATACATACATACATACATACATACCGGTCATTTTCATTAATAACCCAAAAAAAAATATTTTTATCAAAATAACCCAAAATCCTGAGTTTAACATAACTGCAGTTCTAAAGTAGTCTAACAAGTAAAGTTCACAAATACAATTAAAGTTCAATGATACAACTGAAGTTCACCAATATTCATAACTTAGTTCAAACCAAACAGAATAAGTTCACCCAAGCAAAATAATAAGTTCATCTTTCACGACGTCGGAATAAACCCAATAGACGAGAAGATTTTCTGATGCCAGCTGCAGGTGCGGCAGTACTTGTAGACCCTTGGCTACTAGATGATTGGGTCGCAAGAGGTGGTTGTGTTCTACCAGTTGCTTCAGCAACAACTCTCACATTTTCTTTTTCATTGTGTTCGTTTATAGCATCTGAACATAACAACATAATTCAGTTATTAATATAATAAATGTTAGTTTGTAATAATCTAGAAGTCAATAATACGATAAATTATCATAAAGCTTTGTTAATGAATTGAATGTTTATTTATATATCATTTTGTTGCCATGAGTATTATTGAATTTATGGATCATTTCGAGTTCATGACCGAAATTGTGAAACTCCATAATATAGATGATATATACTCTTAAGAAGTCACTGACCAAGATAATTAGCAGGAACACTAATTACCGCGATAAGGTTAGTATGTGGATTAAAAGATGGTTAAGTTTTACAAACCACCTGACACGAGATGTCATTTTAATCACATAGATACATGTTCTAGGAACATGGTATTTGACAGACTCTGAATGAAAAATTAAATAGAATTGTGTTCGTGTCATTTATGTTTTCATTCAGTGTCACGTTCTAAAGTATGAGGTATTTATCGTTCCCACTAAGAAATATGTGATGCGCGCAAAAGCGTATGCACAAAGTTTTAGTACAATAAGATGTACCTTTTAAACCTTTAACACGCGTTTGAGTTAAATTGCAAGTGCACAATTCTATCAAAGTAGTATTTGAGGTATCGATCCACAGGGAGAATGTTTAATTACTATGTTTAAACTTTAGTAGTAAATTTCAGAAAATAAAATAAAGTAAAGTGCAATAAAAGTAAATTGGGGGGTTGTTCTAACAATTCCTAAGGTTGGGTTCAATACCCAAAAGAAAGGAGTTTGAAACAATACTTGTAAATAAAAGTAAAAGAAAGAAATTGGTTTGCTTTCAAGATTTAGAGATCTAGGGGTCTTTGGTCTACAATTCATTGCTAACTCTATTAATTCGGCATTTGTTTGAATTTATGTATGATTTGATGAGGTTTCTAACATAATATGTTATTAAGGGTTACTTTCGTAAATTAATAACATGCCTAGGTAACTCGAACTTCTCAATGAAGTTCCCCACCCTAGCTACCTAGACCTATAAGCTCTTGTTAGTCTCTCCTCTCCTCAAATATTGGTACTTCGCAATTAAGTCGATCATACCAATAGCCAATTTGAATTGAGATGTCCTAATTAGGGTTTTGACTTCACGATTAGGTTTTTCACCAAATTCCTAACCTTAATTTCTATATTTCCGGCTTAGATTAAATTGGTTACAATCTTAACCTAAACCTAAGGTATTTGCATTCATAATTTGGTACAATCCTATTGATCACAGTCAATTTTGGTTCTTTCGAATTCAAAACGGGATACTACAATTCAAGTACTAATTATGTAATTAACACAAATTATTAAATCACAGAAATTAACATCAAATCTCATAAAACAATCATAATAAAAACAAATAACCGAATAAAATAGAATTAAACAAGTTCATGCATTGACCTAAACCCCTAGAGAGAGAACTACTCCCTCATGGAGAGATCCATTACAAAAGTTGGCAAAAGTAAGAAGAAATGAAATAAAGAAATGATTACACCCTTTATTTGATCAAAGCCCTCAATCTTGCAGACTTCTTGCTCAGGAAACCCTTATTCTCCTTGCTTGAAAGCTTTCCTTACTTCAGAATTTATCGCTATGTGTGTAGAGAGAATGAAAGAATGAATGGAAAGAGATAGAGAGATGAGATGGGAAGAGATGATGGATTGGATGGGAAGAGATGAGTGTGGATCATAAGAGATGATATGAGATGAGATGAGATCCCCTCTTTTATAGCCAAGGATCATGTCCAATTAAGAGCCTAGGAAGTGGAGTTAGTGGGTGTTATATTTGGATTGTTTTTCAGGATTGTCTTGTCTACATATGGCTGTCAAAACGCGTCCATGATGCACCAAAAATAGAAAAACTGTCAAAAACGTGCAATTTTGGCTTTCTGCGGGTCCAGTGCGGGTTCTCCGAGCCGCACTGCGGGTGGGCTGATCCGGACTGAGAAAAATTTTAGTTTTTAGTTTCTCATGTTGTAGATCTTCTCGCTAGCTTTTCAAAAAGTGGTCATAAGCCTTAATCGGAGTTACGAGTCAAAAGTTATGACCATTTTAAGTTCAGACTATATTTTTGGCTGACTGCTACAGTGCGTCCGCACTGCAATCCGCATTGCTACAGTACCATCCGCACTGCTACAGTATCATCCGCGCTGGGATCCGCACTGCGTCCTCACAATCCGCACTGGGATCCGCACTGCGTCCTCAAAATCCGCACTGGGATCCGCACTGCGGATGCATCGAGATCCGCACTAGGCTCGGACTTTTCCTATGCGACCAGAGTGCAGCTGCATCGAGATCCGTGCATCCGCACGGATTTTGATGTATAGCTTATTATACCTTTTTAAAATTGGCGCGCGTCCAGAAAGCCATCTAAGTACTTATTTTGGCCATATTCCAAACCGTGTGTTCGCAATGGACATTTTTCTTCGATTTTGCACGGATTTTGATGTATAACTTATTATACCTTTTTAAAATTGGCGCGCGTCCAGAAATCCATCTATGTACTTATTTTGCCCATATTCCAAACCGTGTGTTTGCAGTGGGTATTTTTCTTCGATTTTTCTTCATTTTTCTTCATTTCCTGTAAGTTAAAACCAAGCAAACGCAGTAACTTGATCCTAGGTGTAATCTATTCACTTTATATTCAAAATACAAGATATTTGGTGTTATTTCGTGATAAAAATCAGATCGAATATGTATATAATTTAGGCCTATCAATATGTATGTGTGATTGCTATCTACCGCTGTCCGTAAAAAGCAGTCATAACGGTAGCATTCCCATATGTATAGCTTAGCTGAGGAAGTGATAGTCTACCAAAAGTACTATTTGTCCCTCGTATCTCTATACGAGCTATAGCATCACTGGGCCCCTTGATAGAGTTAGATTATCTGCTAGCGGTATAATTACAAGAGTAATTATATTTGATAATCTGCTCAAGATCAAGAAAAGATTCAGTTAGCAAGGATGACACACATCTACCTTGAAACTGATCTGATAACTATGAGACAGAAGAACAGACACAAGTAAATTGTTTACTGGATCGTGATATTTTGTACAGTACAGCATCATCTGTGTAATTGGATGGTCATGATGTGTTGCCAGATGCCACCCATGATTATAGAAGTTAAAACAGTTTTAACTCTATTTACCAACATAACACAGATCCTATTGGGTCACACCATATAGGAGCTAATTGGAGAATCTTATTTTGATTGATTATAAATTGGTTATGATCAATGATAAGATGGTTATAATTAATTATATGTGTTATAATTAAATTATAAATGTTATGTAAAAATAACAAGCAAAAAACATTGGTTAATTTATAAATGTGTGTGACACGTTGTATAAAAGTTAACCGGTTAATTTATAAATGTGCATGACACATTGTACAAATTACCGAAGCAACAACCGCAAGAAAAATATATATAATTATTCAGAATAATTATACGAATATTATTTGTGTTCGGGCCGAGGACATTCGGATCTTTTCAGATTCGTCCTTATTCGCATGACATGTCATCGATCCTATCCAGATGACACGTCATCGATACCGAAACAAATAACTGCAAGAAAAATATATATATAATTGTTCAGAATAATTATACGAATATTATTTGTCTTCGGACCGAGGGCATTCGGGTCTTTTTAGATTCGTGCTTATCCGCATGACGTGTCATTGATCCTATCCAGATGACATGTCATCAATCCTATCCACAAGGGCAAAATGGTCATTTCACACCTATGCCACCTTGCATGTGTAGAAACATGGAGAAGAGTGTGGAAGGGTGTGGAAGGGGTATTTTGGTCATTTCACATATAAAAGGATGAGGTGTCAATGGCATACCTTGTAAATAGGCATATGTTGAGGGGTATTTCGGTCTTTTGCGAACCTCCTCAAAAGCCTATAAATAGAGGGGTGCATGTAGAGAGAAAAATCACTAATTCACTTGTATCGTTTCGTGCAGAATCGAATCGGTATTTTCTCTCTTTCTCGGTTTCTCTCCCAAATAGTGTTTCGGTTGAGAAAAGAAAGTTATACGTAGTTGACGTATAATCTTGCGGGTTGTTGTGGAGTATATTTACGGGATCGATGAATAGTGTTTTACCAAATTTAGCGGTATGTCAGTTTTGCTCATTTGATGAAACTGAGTAACCGAAAATTCGTGTTTACGGGTTTTCGTCTTTTCCCTATGAATAGTGTTTTTGCAGAATTTCGCGGTTTACGGTATTTCTGGCAGAAGAAATTAACCGCTCTCTGGTTAGTCCTGGTGGACAACCGATAGAGGCATCAGACGTCTGATGCTCCGAGACGAGTCGATTCCTTCCGTGATGTAGCTCTACACGCTCGGTCTGCATTCCAACTGTGATTTGGAAACAAGGTATAAATATGTTATATTAATCTATTTAATTGGTAAGTAGATTAAAGTTTTAGAAATCAATCATGGAGTAGATCTGTAAAATGATTAAATTGGGTTTTGATGCCAAAGGAATACTGAAGGTGGACCGCCTTGAAAAGTTTCCTGACATACCCCGTTTAATCCTGAGCTTAAGTTGGCCGTAGAAATTTTTGTTCTACGGTCATTCCGCACCTTAAGCCTAAACGAGTTTTGGTTACTGCGAAACCCCAAAAGTGGTATCCGAAACCCAACAATAAAATCATAAATTAATTCCGAAAAATGCTACATACCTGCCCTGCGCCTGTCAGAAATAGAACGGCGAGCTTGATTTCCCGATGGCCTCCTACCACCCATCTCGTCCATGGTCATTATAGCACGTTTGTGTCTCCTCCTCCCCTTCCTTATCCATCCTTTTGAAGGGAGTATTCTATCACCGACATACGCAGGCCACTCATGCTGGTTGGGATAAGAATGGAAAGATCCACCCCAAGTAGAAGCAAGGTAATCGGTACGATACATGTCAGCGACATAGTGATCCTCGCAGAAGTTTCTCACTCGGCATACCGCCATCACGTGACTACAAGGTATGTGTGTTAGTTGGGGTCCTTGGCATGTACATGTCACCTCTCTTGCCTCTCGGAATTGCACTACGTACTTGAAAGCCCTTTTCACAAACTCTATAGTGCCATCTGGTCTACGGCTGGAAGGAACGTACTCATTTGGATTGTGCACTTCGAATTCTGTACCATCATTACCCATCGGGATCACGGTCATAGTTGCACCTTTGTTCCTGTGTTTTCTTAGTTTCTCCTCCACCCTTGTTGAAAATGACTGGTTCATCCTTATTAATTCTGCGGCCTTAGCATGCCGTTCCTGAAACCAGGTATTTAACTTGTAGAAAGTGTCTTCTACAACTGCAGCCACAGGCAATGTCCGACTCTCCTTGAAGATTGCATTCAATGATTCAGAACCGTTGGTGGTCATAATTCCCCAACGGTAACCTCCATCACGTGCTTGATATATTTTCTCGTATGCTGGTGGCTCTTGGACATCTCTGAGATTATTTTTGCCCACCTTCATTAAGTAGAGATTTGCTTTCGGCATATACTACATATAAATAAGGAAATAAAATAATATAAGTAAACAATTAAAATAAAAATATGTCCACAAAGTACAATAAGACATGTAAACAATTAACAAACACATATCTTTGCAAATTCTCTACTCATCTCTTCCACCTTTCTCGGCTTCTTTTTTTGCAATTACGTCTGAATGTTTCTAGGACCCATGCATCGTATCCGGTTGCCTTGCTAAGGTTCTCCGCAACGTGTTGCATACACAACCTGTGCACACACTCGCTAGTGTGTGTTGACCAACCGTATTCTTTATGATCAAAAACATATTTTATTCCTTTGTGCTGGTCTGATATTACAGAGAAAAACTTTGTTGGCCCAACCACCCGTCTTCTTAAAAACTGCATAAAGAATCCCCAGTTCTCACCATCCTCTTTCTGAACAATTGCAAACGCCAAAGGCAACAACTGGTTCTCAGCATCATATGCACATGCTATGAGTAGCCTCCTCTCGTAACGGCCAGACATGAAGCATGCATCAATGCTGATAACGGGTCTGATGAATGGCACAGCTTGGATACAAGGACCAAAAGCCCATGCTATGCCCTTGAGTTGTTGAACTCCCTCTATTAATACTCCATTCTTGTCATAAATGGGGCCATGCCACCGCTGAAATATAGTGCCGGGATTTGTACTTGCCATAGCCTGGAGCAATGGTGCCAGATAGTCGTATGAATCATTCCAACTACCGAATATTCTGCAAATCGCAAGTTCACGACCTCTCCACAACCTGTTATATTTTGGGATTACATGTATGTATTTGTGTCTGACGGCCATAACCACCGCCTTGATGCTCATCGATGGGTCCAACTTAATGTCTGCCTCAATTGCATGGGCAATTAGTGATGTTGTCAGATTTGAATGGTCTGTCCTTGTGGACGCAGACTTGCATGTATGAGGTGGTTCACACTTTTTAATTATCCATGCTTTCCCCGAACCCGCAGGGGTTGCATAAAGGCAAAACTCGCAACGAGGGGCATTTTTGCATATCACAACCAATCTTTTTGATTCCCTTCTTTCTAATATACATTCCCAGTTGCCGTGAACATGAGTATCATGGATTTTCTTTATAAGTTCATCTATGTTGGTATAGACTTGCCCTGGGGCAAGTTCACGATTGTATACAACAGGAGGACCAAAGAAACTAATGTCAGCCTCTTCAAAAGCTGTGGTATCGTTGAATGTGGCGACAGGATGCCTATTCCCCCGACCCCTGATTGGGAATTTTTCTTCCCTGTACAAACCTGGTACATTTGCATCACCATCTGATAAGTCATCAGATTCCCAAATTCCTTGGTATTCATCTCCAGTTTCCATTTCTCTTTCCGGTATGGCATCAATAGCATCAACATCAATATTAGTATTATTTCGATTAACGGATAACTGTATTGGTATTGACTCTGGTATAGCTGGAAATGTAGGGATTATGGGTGCCCGTCTGGGTGGTGGTGGTGGGGGTACAACTTCAGTAAACTCACGGGAGTTATGGTACCCTGGATTGTCATAACAGGGACTGTGGTACCCCTGGTTGTCATGAGGGGAATGGTGGTACCCCTGGCTGTCATGAGGGGAGTGGTGGTACCCCTGGCTGTCATAAGCCGAATTGTCATAACCTGAAGGTCCAGCAAGGGGAGCCCTAGAAGGTCCAGCCCCAGTCGCACTAAAAGGTCTAGCCCCAGCCTGGGGAACCCTCCTGGAATATAACTCTATCATCGCGACCCCCTAGACTCAAATTGTTGGTACACAGCCTTCCACAACTCCTCATCTGTTATAGGAAAACTCACAAAGTAAGGTCTACCCCCCCCCAGCCCGTTGTGTGTCAATTCGGGTAGCCAAATCTAAGTCATACCGGTTGGGGTTTACACCAGTCTTTTCGTATACTAGTTGCTTAAGTTCAATAAATGTGGTTCTTTCATTAACCTGCAAGTCGAATGAGACATCTTTCGAGTAATACACGCCATCTACACCCTTAGTTAGCTTACCGCCCACGTATAGTGCAACCAGCATTTTTTCCTTCACAAACTACATTTAAAAAAAAAATTCATAAGAATTACAGTATAATAGATTCATTCTTTTTTTCAATTTAAAAGTTAATTATAATATTAATTAAAGACTAATTTATAGTATTTACAGACTGCGGGTATAATAATTATTAATTAAAAATTAAATAGAAAATAATTAAATAAAAAAATAAAATACCTGTAGCAATCGCCTAAAATCGCTTCAAAATCGCCAAAATCGCTCTCTCTTTCTTCTCTGTGGTTTAACAAATGAATACAGTGCGTGCTGGAGAGAGAAAGCATGTAAGACAGCTAGTGGACCGCCAGGGATACCAGCGGTCTGGTCTGTATAAAAAATCAGATTTCTAAAAAAAAAAAAAAAAAATAGCAGACCGCCAGGGATCCTGGCGGTCCGCTATAGAAGTGGACCGCCAGCAACCTTGGCGGTTTGGTTATATTTAAAAAAACTCAGATTTTGTGGTTATTTTGATAAAAAATATTTTTTTTTGGGTTATTAATAAAAATGGCCGTTGCATTAGCTAATTTAGTTTGAAAATCGTAATAATATATTGCGTTTTGAACCTTTATATTATTTATCCAATTCAGACTAATTTGCGCATTTAATTCAAGTACATGTTCAACAAATAGGCGCCTCTTTTAAAATTTATATGCAATTTTCATAAAAATTATCAGATTCAAAAATAATTTTTGTTGGGTGAAATACATACATACATATATAGTCGGACTATGGTGCATTGCAATGTTTAGTCTCTCTTATATATTGGACTACAAATCGTTAGTTTTTATTTTCAAATAATATTCCAAACTGTTCAATTTGATATTCATATTAAAATGTGATTGGAGACCAAATTTTACATTTCTTAGAAATTATTTGCTATTTTTTTAGAAATTTTAAAAATCACTATTTTTCTATAGTTTAGAAATCTAGAAAACAATGGTTTTAAAAAATTCTTAAAAAGTAGTAAATAATTTTCAAAAAAATATAAAATTTGGTCTCTAATCACATTTCAATATGGAGAATATTTTGAGCTCTTTAGATTAACTATTTGTACTTCAAATTCAACAATTTATAGTCCAATGTACAAGAGAGACTATACATTATAATGCACCATAGCCCAACTCTATATATATATATCAGATTTTTATCAGATTCAACTGGCAGATTTATGTATGAAAGTCCAATGGTCCATTGATAAAAGTTTGGATCGGACTTTCGGATTGTTTATCAATTAACATCCATTAACAGTTCAAGGACCCAACTCATACTGTGGGTCCCGCAGACAGCGACCCATTAATAATGGACAAACTGATAAGTAAAGATCATAGGCTGCATTAGCGCCGCATATATTGTGCATTGGAATCTTTGGTTCATACGGAGAAAAAAGCCATATGGATGGATATACATGGAAATATCAATAATATAGACAAAATTTTATTATTAAACTAGCCAAACTCTTTAGAATAATATCATTACCGTTTAAGTAAACCAATATATATTGGCTAGTATAACATCAGTGTCATTTTAACCTATATAACACCAACTCTAAAACTTATCAAGTTGACTTCGAACGACTAATCCGTACCGTTCAAACCGATCTACAAAAATCTAAAAATGCACTGTAATATTAAATATATTTAGGTTCTTAAGGACCATTCAAATCAATGTGCGTCCCCTCAAAAATGAAGTTACATATTAGTTTAGAAGCCCTAATATTTTTCAAAATTTCAATAATTCGAAGTGTTTTTTTTTTTTTTTGGATATAGTATAAATAAAAATTTCGGCTCCTTGAGTCCCGTTAAGCAAGCCAATTTTCTTAGGATGAGCGAGTCCCATTTGAGCACGTGATTCACCAACAATTATAGAGACTCGTTCACCAATAACGCAATATCTTGTAATCTTCAATCACCAATTAACTTCTAGTATTAGCTAGTCGTTAATTGGTTCACATTTCACACCTATCGCTAATATTACTAGCAGTTTGTTGTTTTTTTTAGGTGGTTCATACTTCCAATCAAATATCGTTCACAACTTTTTAAATTAACAAACCAATCAGTATTAGTGAGCTCTATATATAGTGACAAAAATATCTCACGTGCGTGACCTTTGATATATGATGTCTCCATCGGGAAATTTTTTATCCACAGAAATTATAAAATTCAGACATAAATAAAAAATAGATAAAGGAGTGTCTCGTTTTTATTAAATATAGTAAGATCAGATTTATTAAGTCTGATTTATTATTTTCTTTTTAAATTGCATATAGAGGGAAACAAAAATTTATGAATTGTAAATAATGATTCCGATCCATAAAGAGATTGATTTTTTATAGTACAAAATTATTTGTAAGTATTGATTTTCTATAGATATAAAGGATTTTGTACCGCATAAAATGATCAATTCCTTTATGGATCGGAATCACTCTTCACGATTTATTCACTAACTGATTGATTTTTTACGATAACAAACCCTCTGTATTTGTATCCGTAGATATAGAGGATTTTGTGCCATATAAAATTAATCTTTTTATAGATTAGAATCACTGTTCATCATCTATTTTTTTATTTTTGTTACTATATTTGATAAAAATGAGATACTCTTTCTATTTCTACGTCTAAATTTTATAATTTTTATGAATAAAAAATTTCCTCTCCACCAACGTGTTTCTCTATACTAAAGAATAGATCAATTAATGACAAACACCAGGACATCTAGTGGTTCTCCTCCAGAAGACTTTTATGTCTTTTACAGTAGTCGTATTCTCCAAAATTAAAATTCTTATATGTCAAGAGAAAGGGACCGAGGGAGGGAGAAAGAATGAATTAATGACAATGTTTTTCTCCTAAATTATTTAGTGCCTTTTCAGTTTTGAAGGCGGAAAAATAAATGATGCATGCTTAGTGTTTTTTCATAATAAACTTAGGATTAAGCGCGTGGTTTTATTCAGTTAGGATATGTTTGGTTAGATTGAGAATATACTATTTTTGAGGTTAGGTTATTCGGAATAGCATATTCAATGTTTGGTTGGATTAGAATAGCTAGAATAGTGAATTAAAATCTTTTGTCTTATTAGAATATGTTATTCCTAAGGGTTATGAAATTTGATTATTCTAATAAGACAAACAGTAGTTATTTTTAATTTGACTATTTTAACTAATCTTATTTTGCAATCAAACATACCATTTTAATTGTTAAATCCGAATGATCAACTTTTCTGATAAATGTCATTAATTAATTTATTTATTTGTAATTTAATGCAAATAAAGTTTGAAGTTCCAAGTAGAGATTTTTGCATCATTATGAAAAGGCTAAAAAAACAGCTATAGTTAGCTATTTAGAATCCTGATTAAATTTAGTTTCTGTTCAAAAGGTAGGCACCAGTTATTAATTCATCCGTTGAAATTGATGAATATCAAGAAAAGTATTCAGTTGCTCATGTAAATCGTATAAAAAGAAAAATTACGAAAATCAATTAGAGGTAAGCCCATTCAGTATTTGAAATTTTAGAAGTAACAATTGAAGGTCATCCAATTTATGAAAGCACATTTGATAGTAATTTAGGCGGATCAAATGAGAAAATTATCTCTAATTAGCAGGGCCAATTAGTAAAACTTAAAATCACTGAAATATAAAAACTTGAAACTTTTTCTTACATTGGCATTTATTGAATACATATTATAAAATCATCTTTAATTAGGAGGGCCAATTTGTAAAACATTATACCTTCTTTCAACTGAATCTAACTCTACATCAAGTTTAAAAAAAAATAAATAAATAATGACATCTATCAGAAAAATTGATCATTTAACTAATTAACTATTTATTGAAGGACATGGACGCAAAATTTTCCCTTTAATCAGCGGCCCAACATAGAACACCTGTTTCTATTTTTAACCAAACAGATACTAAATACAGTCGTTTCAAACAAAATAACACTGATAGAGTGATAGATGACCACTATTCAACAAAAATCCAGATACATTCTCCAGTTCGTAGAAAATAAAAGTAAATTTAAGCATCTTGACATTTTCACATCATCCATAAAAAAAAGGGAAAAGATGTATTAATGCAGATTTTCCAGAGTGTTTGAAAATGAAAGTATATAAGAATGGTAAATTACCATTTTGATGATGAAAGCACCAAGAATAAAGTGAAAAAAACGTGTTGTGTCATGCCGTGCTGTGATTAATTAACACGCCATGAGTAAAATATCAAGGATGGTCACGATATGCGAATGGTCACACCCAGTGGCGTAGCCAGGAATTTTGTCAAGGGTAGACGAACACATATGAAAGAATATATATAGTTGCAAAAAATAAAAAATTCAGCATAACAAAAAATACAATATCAAACAATTACCCTGTGTTGTTTGTCTTTGCATTTCTCCATTAATTACCCTGTGTTGAAATTTTTTATTTCCAAATTAGCAACCCAAGCTATGTAGAGCATGAACATCAAATTAAGCTGTTATCATGCAATATATACTCACCTATGTGCATCGAAAGTAATTTCTTTAATCAAATGAACAAGTAACATAGATAAAAAGTGGGAAAATCAGAAAAACTTCTTTAATCCAGTGAAGAGTGTGTACATGCCACTCCAAATAATTACTGGAAGTTGGTAATTGCATCGAGAACTATCATTCCACTTGGTACCCAATCCTTCATTAACAAACAATTCGAATTTGGTAGAGAACCAGTTTCCCCCAAATTACAACCCTAGATTGAACATCAACAAATTCACAAATAGAAACGAACACAACAATAAGATCAATCAATACTTTCTTATTTAATCTTAAAAGAAGACATGAACAAGCCATCAAAGGGTCTAAAAGGCACCTTTAGTCTTACAAAATACTCCAAAAGCATTACAAGCATAAAAACCCCACACTTAGTTCCAAATACAAATGTTAGGCTATCTCTGCCCAAACTTACAATAATTAATATATAGTATAGTACTGATGCGCAATACTTAGAAACTTTGCCGGCAAACAGTAGAGAGCTAGCACTTAGAAATCATGAAGCTTGATGTGCTCTTTCTTCACAATACCAGCCTATCATTTGCAAAAAAAATTATCAGCATTCCATATACAAATTAGACCACACAAGTATACATGGAAGTGACAGAATAAAAAGATGCTTGTTTGGTTAAGGTATGAAGTACCTGAATGAGGAAGTTGGAGATGTTTTATGCTGATCACCTTGCAGTTGTATCACCTATATACAACAATGCCAATTTATCAGAACCAAACTATTCAATAGTAAACTATTTTATATTTATATTTATACATTTATGTTTATAAAGAACAAAAGTATGGTACCTGGCCCATCTCAGGGTCCTGGACCACGGTACCGTTGCAACAGAACCTCCTTAAGATCTTTGAGGATTTTGTTGTAGGAGAAGTCTTTCTTGAGGCCCTGCACGATGGTTAGGCTCTTGCGGCCATTCCTCTGTTGGATGCATATGTGCACGTAATCCTTTGTTCCTGCCCCTGCTTCCTCAGCATTTGCCTCAGAAAATGGATCTGCACCAACCACTATGGGAAAATCAGGAAAATTTCTTTAATCCAGTGAAGAGTGTTAACATGCCACTCCAAATAATTACTGGAATTTGGTAATGGCATCGAGAATTATCATTCCACTTGGTACCTAATCCTTCATTAACAGACAATTCGAATTTGGTAGAGAACCAGTTTTCCCCAAATTACAACCCTAGATTGAACAATTTTTCCTCAAAATTAACAAACAAATTCCATAAATAAACTGAAGGGCCGTTTTACATACCAGTTTATCCCGAATCGATAGAGAGAAGAGTAAGGTTAGGGTTTATCTCTGATCGATTGAGAAGAGTACAGCGTTAGAGTTTATCTCCGAGGATTTGGTAGAGAAAAGCAAGAGGCTAGGGTTGGCCGCGGTCGATCGATCTGGAAGAGGATGCGATTTGGTTACTGGAGAATTTGGAAAAGAGGAATGCTCGGATTTTTTTTTGATGAAAAACCCTTGGGCGTTGTATATTTAAATAAGCGGAGTTTGATTACACAGTAGACAACAAAATTACCTACCAACTAGAATAAAAATATTACCTACCAACTAGAAGAATTAAAAACATCAGATTAAACTAGAAAGGAAAATAGAAATTAAATAGTGCAGTAAAATTGAAGAGTGTTTGCTTGATTTGAGGTCAGCTTTTCCCTTGTAAAACCACTCAGTGCCTTTTCATATTCTGTCAACCTTGATCTCGCCCTGCTCCTGGTTCCCAGCAGAAGAATTGATCTTCCAAAGTGCTTGTTATCCCTTGGTGTGCCTCAATCATACATCTTGGTAGCGCAGTAACCTGCTGCTTAGTTCTTCTAGCCCAATTTGCAAGGTTGTGGGGTCCCTTCAGTGCATCTCTGCTGGTATGTCTGACAATAACCTTGTCCTTAACGGAGTTGATTAAATTGGTCAGTTCTGCCACTGTAGTGGCTGCCTTCCAAGACGGGAGATCACCTATTGAGTTTTTTCTGATTGCTTGGACTAACACCTTACAGTCAGAGAAGATTTGTGCTCTGTTAGAGTTATTGTTTCCCCTCCCTGCAATGTACTAGCGAACAGCATATAACATAGCTAGTGCCTCCCCATGTAGGGGATCCTCAGCTTGCATATATCCTGCACCAGCCCAGACATACAAACCACTCTGGTCGTAACAAGTAGCTCCCCACCCTGCCTCTTTTTTGACATCCCATGAGGCATCTACTAATAGTACTTCCATGTTAGGAGGGATGAACATTACCTGTCTAGCCCTCTGTGTTGTCAGTGAGTTATGCCTTGTTGTAATGTTATCCGGGGGATCCAGAAGTTTAGCTTTTGAGATTATTGAGCCAACTGTAGGCCTTTTGCTCTGAAACATAACCTCATTTCTTGCCTTCCAAATTTCCCAGATCAGATTGCACACGGATTGTATGTGTTGCTGTTCCATTCCTGTTGTCAACTCAATTATTGCTTGAGCAAAGTCAAGAGGGATATGGTCCACCCGTAAGGACAGATCTGAACTGAACCATGTTGCTCTGGATAGATGACAGAAAAAGATGCAATGATTTAAAAATTCATTCTCTTCATCACACCTAGGACATCTTGGATTGATGGTTCGGATCCTTCTGTGTAATTCGGTTAGTGTGGCTACCCCTCCATGAATCGCCTTCCACAAGAATAATTTTATTCTCGGAATTACCCCTTCCCAAGACCAAATGCGCTTCCAAGCTTCCAGCTTTCTATGCTCGTAGGTATTGTGTCTGAGTTGTTGTGCTAACTTGACATACCCTTCCTTGGTTGAATAGATGCCTTTCTTACTCGGGAGCCATATCAGTCTGTCCTGAATTAGGGGTTGTTGCTGAGGTCTTTGAGCATTCAGTGGGATTCTTTGGGTTGCTTGTTCTCCCAGTAACTCTGTTACTTCTTCAATCTTCCATGTCTCTGTGTTGTGATCGTAAAGGTCCCCAACCCTCAGGTCTCTTCTTGCATTGGTCCGAATTGATTGGATTTCCCATCCATCATACCACGGCTGATTTACCGCAGGTATATTCGTACCTTCCCCTACCTGCCATTTGACCTGTTCCTTGAAAAAATGTTTCAAGTTCTGAATTGACTTCCAAAGAGGGCTCGAATCCCTCGTACTTTTTACGTCCCAGAAACCACACCTTGGGAAATATTTTGCACGGACAATTTTTACCCAGATTCTATCTTCATTGGCCGCTAGTTGCCATACTGTTTTGAGCAATAGAGATTGATTGAAGGTCTTCATGTCTCTAATGCCCAAACCCCCATTTTCAATACTGTCACAAATTTTATGCCAAGCTATGAAGGATATGTACTGTTCTTCTTCCAACTTACCCCAAAGAAACCGGTGCAACAGCCGATTTATTTCAGTGATAGTCCTGGATGGAAGAGCAGCTACTGACATATAGTAGACAGGAATTGAGACTAACACCGATTTGAGCAGTGCCACTCTTCCAGCAAGGGATAACATTCCAATTTTCCATCCCGCCAGCTTGCCGTGTAACTTGTCTAGTAGCAGGTTGTGAGTTGTATCTTGTTGTCTGTTTGACTGTGCTATAATGACCCCTAGATATCTTTCACTATTGGAGGCTTCCTTAGCTTCCAAAAATGAGAAAATCACCTGTTTACATGAGTCGTCACACCTAGCGCTGAACCACATGGTTGATTTTGATGGGTTTACATGTAAACCCGACACCATAGCAAACTCTTCGAGAATCCCCTTTATCGTACCTGCTTCATGTTGCGTTGCTTTTCCCATGATCATAAGATCATCCGCGTACAGGATATGTGTTAATACTGGTGCAGTGGCTAGAGTGATTCCTTTAAGATTGCCATTGGCCAAGTGTAGGTGGAATTGTCGTGAGAGGAACTCCATTGCTAGGATGAAGATATATGGTGATAAGGGGCATCCTTGTCGGAGGCCCTTGTTCGGTGTGATGAACCCCTGGCCATTTCCATTTATCATTACTGTAACTCGACTAGATCTTAGACAGTTAGAAATAATGGTAATTAGGTGAGCCGGCATGTTAATTCTTTCCATGGCTTTGAGAATGAATGGCCAAGCAATCGTATCAAACGCCTTACTAACATCTGCCTTTAGCATGAAGGCTTCCTCTTTGTAGCTACTTGACTGAAAGGAGTGTATTACTTCACGTACCAGTATCGTATTATCTGAAATATGCCTTTGCTTGATGAAAGCAGTTTGTGAGTTGGAGATCACATTAGCAATAATCTTCATTAGTAATCGGTACATGAGGTTGCCGACAGTAATCGGTCTGAAGTCTTTTGGAGTAACAGGATCAGGACACTTCGGTATGAGTACGATCCGGCTCTTCATCCAGTCTATTGGTGCCTTTTCTTGCTGAAACACCAATTGGATTGCGGTTGTGATGTCGTCAGCCATAAGGTTCCAGTGGGTTTGTACGAACCTTGCAGTGAGTCCGTCCGGACCCGGTGCCTTATCGGGTCCCATTCGGAACAAGGTTTCTTTTACTTCCTCCATTGTTGGTACTTGGTTAAGGTTCGAATGCGCTTCCGTCGGTATCTGTGGGTAATGGGGTACTTGGAATTGATCAAAGAAAGTATCAATCTGCCTTTCCGCAACAGAAATTGGTGCTTTGTAGAGGTCTTTGTAGAATCGAACGAAAGCCCCTCTGATTTGCCCTTCAGAGGTTGCGATGTTGCCGTCTTCATCATGGATGTGGGTGATTAGATTGATTCTTCTTCGTGTAGTGGCGATGGTGTGAAAGAAGGTGGTGTTGCGGTCTCCTTGAAGGTGCCAGTTTATTCTGGATCGTTGCCGCCAGTAGAGCTCAAGCTCTGCCTCTGCCCTGTGGAATTCGGAGATGAGGATGGATTCGTATGTGGCGTCCTGTTGGCTCGGATGGAGGGTTTGACAGGCCAGAATGCGATGTTTTAATTCCTCCATTCTCTTTTGCGGACTGGGCTGTGCACGGGCCCAAGCCTGTATTGCTTTTTTTATTTTTTTCAATTTTTCTTCTAAAGGTAGCCCATCTGTTGCAGGCCAGTTTTGCTCACAGATTGAGAGAAATTCTTGTGATTGAAACCACCAGTTTTCTACTCGAAAGGTTCTGCGATTCTGAGGCTTGATCATAGTTCTGAGGAGTAATGGGTTGTGGTCACTATGAATGCGCGGCAGGTGGTGAACTATGGCTTGTGGGAAATCATTACTCCATTGCGATGTTGCTAGAACTCTATCTAACCTTTCAAAAATTGACGTAGATGTCTGTTGCTTATTCGTCCAAGTATATGCGGGTCCTTTGAATCCTAAATCAATCAATTTTGCTTCAAAAATAAAATCCCGGAAGGATCTTGTATGTTGATTTGAGACCGGATTCCCTCCCCATTTTTCTTCCTCTCCAATGATTTCATTAAAGTCTCCAAACACACATACACTTGGTTCTAACAAGGTGATTGCTTTTATTTGGGACCAAATCTCCTCATTCCTGGTGTGTGTGGGATCACCGTAAACACCTACCAGTGACCAAGTCTTACCATCCGGTTGTGTGACCTTGGCGTGGATGATAAACCTTGATTTAAAAAGAACTTGGAGATTAATGGATTGGTCCCAAACTAACCATAACCCTCCGGACCGGCCCCGGGCCGGCACGAAGGTATGATTTGCTAATGGTAACTGTGGCAGAAACAAATTTGATTTTCTAGTAGAGCATTTAGTTTCTGATACAAAGGCTATTGATGCCCTTGTTGCCCGGAGGAGGTCTCCCAAGAATTGTCTTTTCCGTGTTCCCCCGGCTCCACGGCAATTCCAGACGACGATACTCATTGTGCTGGCGGGGGAGGCGCCACCATTTTGGCCTCCACCGCTCTCCTTTTGTTGAGCCGTAGCAATTGGTCCTCATCTTGAGTTGAACTGCTACAGTTTAAATCTTCTTCTTCACTTTCATTTCTCTTAAATCCACATCTGGTACCCTCCAGATTTTCAAGCTGCTTGACTTGTGACCTGACATATTTGTTAGTAGCTCTTGGGTGGTTTAGGTCCAGTGCCGAATTTGCATTTGGGCTTGAGAATAATTTAGGCCTGCTAGGTGGTGATGGGTTGATTTGATCACTATTGGAGGGGTTCGGCTGTGTAGCCCCATTTTGGAGAGTAGACTCAATTGGGATCATTGTTGGGTCAGTCAACCAGAGGGCAACTCTTTTTCCGGCCAACTGCTTATATTCTTGTCTATCTTTGAACCTAGGATCCTGTAATAGCCTTTCAACTCAGGTTTTGTCCGGGCAATGATCCCTATCATGGTTGACTTGTGCACAAAATGTACAATGCCTAGTTATTCTTTCATAGATCGTGTAAATGGTAAATACCCCTAGGGTTGGGTGTTTGAATTGTACCGATTCTTTAAGCGGTTTGTCAAGTGACAACCGCACCTTAATCCTACAGACACGCATACCTGCGGAATAGGCCTCATGCACATCAGACAGCGGGGTGCCCAGTTCTCCTGCTAGTTCAAGTAGGCCATCGTTGGTGATTATGTGAGTTGGTACACGATGCCATTGAGTCCAGACCTCAATATCATCCATCCTTGGATCGGCCAGGTCTTCCGGGCCAGTAATGCGTCGGAGTGCTACCACGTCCCCCCGGTAGCTCCATATGCCTCGGTTCATGATTCTTGTTAATTCTTGTTCACTGGTAAACTGAACCAAGAAAACATTGCGTGCGAGATTGGTGAAGTCCGTCGCCGGGCTGACTGTCCACGCCCTTCTCATGGTTGAGATGAAGTTTGAATCCATTACCCCACGGTCTCCAATAATTTTGACTAGTAGACATAAAGACCAATCTTTATCAACTAGCCCTCCAGATTGAAGAGTGATTGGTTCCTCAACGGATGACCCCGGGTTGAGGTTGGCAAACTGTGCCAAAAATTGCTCATCATCTATTGTATTTTCCATAGCTATAGTCGGGATTGTGTTGGATTTGAGAGAAAGGTGATGTTGGTGACTGTAGAGAGGTTGATTTTCTCTTGGCAGACCCTTTCTTTGGTAGAGATTAAGTGAGCTGTAGGTCTGTGCTAGATGAGGGTCTTTGTTCAGTTTATTAAAGGTCTGGGGACCGTTGTTATTAAGGTGGCCTGCCTCAATTTCCTTTCTATGCTTTTGCCCTTTGCAGATGGATGAAAGGTCATATGTCCCTACCTTAAAGCAAACTAAATAGTCTTTGCTTGTCTCCTCAAAGCTGGTGAAACTGTTGCAATCAGGTTTGTTCAATAAATTATTTATTTTTGGGTTTACTTGGCTATTTATGACTGACTGCACACCGCTGTCCCCCTGCACTATTCCTTTTGAGGGATGCGACTCCTCTATCCAAAGTGGAATATCACCAATAGTCACAGAGCTGTTTCCTATATAAATAGGAATTGCACCCACATTGAAGAAACCTTTTTGGTTGGGTTTACCAAAAGGTGACCAGTTTTCCTTATTCATGTAATGCACTGTTGAGGCGATTACCTCACTGTGTGGTGTCTCCCAATGCTCTGCTTTAGTTCCCTTTAGAGAACCTTCACCAGTCAAACCGAGAAAGTGATGAGAGGTCCTTCTAACTGTGTGTTTCTGTGCACCGTCGATTTTAGGGTTGCAAGTGGTGGTGTCGGCTGCCAGACTTTGGCGTATACCTTCTTCATCAGCCGCATCCTCAGAAAAATATGCAGGTGATGGTGGTGGGATTGGGGAGGGTGGGGAGTCATAATAGCGTTGCATTTTTTCTTGTGCAGCTAGGAGGGAAATTCTGTTGAATTGCGTGGTTCTGCCGGTTTGTGTGAGAAGGTCCCTTTTTTCAAACACGGTGAGTTTTGCCTCATCCGGGACCCAACGGTTATACTCCCATCCTACAATGTGAATGAACATTTCCTTCCATCTCTGGCCGTATGGTAGTGTAGAAGAGTATGGAATCCTTTTGGGGTCGATGCAGGTTATGTCCAGTAGCAGTTGGGTACGGTCAGTTCCTCCAATGCACTGTTCTTCAATTTGTAGAACTTCACCAAAAGGAGAGATTGCTTGATTAATAAAGAACCTATGCCAAAAGTCTAAAGGAAATTTATTAATTTTCAAACGAATCCTAAAAGGTTTGGGTTCAGAGCCGGCATCTTCATTGACATCCCATTGATGAAAGGACCATTCTTCATGGAACCCCCACAGGTTGGCGGTTTCAATTACTTCCTGTTGGTTTAAGTCAGGTGGTAGCTCTACTAGGAAAGTGTTGGGGGCTGTCTTTAAAACTGGGAAATCAAAGTAACTATGCAGGAAAATCCCTGCAAGGTAGTATTGGACTGTTTTTATTGATCCTCCACCATCAATATTGTCCCCATGTGCTAGAACCATTATAGAGCGGTTTAGTTTGTCTGTGAGATCCTGGTGTATGTCGTTTCTGCGGAGGTATACACAACCTCTTTCAATTTGTTGAGGGCAGAGGGGGAATATAGGCATCATTCTGTGTCTTTGAGAGTGACAGGTTTGAGAGAATTTGGTGTGGTAAATAGTAGAGTGAGAAGGTAACAGTAGATTGAATAGAAAGGAAAGAAACAACAACAAAAGTATAGACTTATCAAGAGGTTGGTGGTGAGGTAGGTGACTTCACATAAATGCTAGCATTCAATGGAGATTGTAGTAGGGCACTGTTCACACAGTATAGATTAGGTTTATGGCACTGTTCACGGTTCAGTAGAGAGATATCTTAGCCTGGTTTATGGTGGCGCAGAGGTTTAGGTGGTTGTAGAACTAGCCTCCTCCATCGCGGTTGTAGGACAGCCTCATCCCCTTCTCATGGTTGAGTATGTGCGCATCAACAGGAGGTCTCTCTCTTTCCAGACTGAAAGGGCCACACAGAAAAACTCCACACATAAAAACTCCACACAGAAAAACTCCGCAGAGGATACGCTTCCCTCATCGAAAGCCCAAATATTTAGTATCTATGTGTGCATGTTGTCCATGTGTCTACCTTCCTGTTGGCATTCCATTTTATATATTTCATCTTATATATTTCCCGAAAGTCCAATTGGCATTCCACAGTATACTGTATACATGTATATATTCACCAAAATCCCAATTGACATTCCATTCAAATATTTACTCTGAGCCACTGTAAGATGATAGTGTATAATTGATATTTTGGTTCAGTTTCTAATATTGACAAAAAATATTTTCTTTGCTTCTTAAATGTTATTTTATTTTGTCAAGTATGTAACATTATTTGTTGTGTAATATTGGAATTTACAATTTAACTCTATTAATTTTGCAATTTACTTATAATTTTTGTATGCTTTTATTGTATAATAAAAGTGAGACATTTATTTCGAATATAGTATTGTACCTGATAAGTTAATGAATTTGAATCTGATTAGCTATTTGAATCCAATTAGTGTTCTATCCTTATAAAAATTTTGGATTTGCTCCTGACTGGGCTAGGGGTAGGCATACTTAAATTCATGGGTAGGCAAACTTTTCAAGGCTCACTAGAAAACCTGGTCAATTTTTTTTTTCAGGGGTAGGTAGCTGCTTACCCTAATGAACAGTAGCTCCCCCCTTGGTCACGCCATGCCCAAACGTGCCTCGCGTAACCATTTAATCATAGAACACTAAATGATGACAAACATAAATCTCTAAAATATTTACAAATTTGGTTATTAGCATGGAACACTAATATACCATGATAAATTTGTCATGTTGATTAAAGTACATTGTAGTTCTACAAATATTGATAAAGGTTTATCATTTAATAACATGAGTATATGAAAGATTTCATATATTGAACAAACCCAACAAATAGAAATATTATATGGGTTACGTTAGTGTCATTAATATTTTCATTGTGTCTCACAATTCTAAGACATGAGATGTATTTTTTTTCACATGAGAAGTATATAATGTAATAAGTATTAAAAGCTACTTATCACAAGTGGTGAAAAATATCAGTTCCTTATATATAACTTGTGCGGGAGAAAATTATATGTCAATAGTATAATTGCCCTCATTGGTTAAGTAGAATTATAATGCATGCAATATAACTAAAGTGCAGCTATATATTTATAATTACTTAAGAAACCAAGAAACGAATATATAATACAAAGATGACACAATCCAACTTTGTATAATATTCATAATATCATATGGCAAGGAATAGACACAAGTGATGTTAATTATAGCATTACTTTAAGGAATCGTGTATTGTAAAAAGGTATTTTACATCTGTGTCATTTGGGTAACTATAATGTATAGCTAGTACTGCTTATAATTTATAGTAATAAAATATTTTATGCCATTGCCAACATGACATAGATCTCACAGGGTCACACCAATAAGAAATTGATTAGAAATGCTAGCTCCTATATTTATTTGACATGTATGACATGACTAATAAATGAGATTCTCTACTTAAACATGAGATAAATAATTATAACGATAATTATGAGATGTTTGAATTTAATTAAATGATTAATGAAATTCAAATATCCGGAAAAGATCGAAATGGAACAAGCTTTGTAAGACACAAAAAAAGAGTTTTTGTGTGCAGCAAAGAGTTCTGTATTTCCAACACAATTTCTGTGAACAAAACTTAAAATAGGCATATCTCATCAACCCTAATTTCAGTGTTCTACGACTTTTTGTAAATCTTGTTACAGTTTGATATAAAATGGGCTGTAGGTTATATCACATGCGGGTATGCCTAGATTGCACACGGTATCGCTCAATGTGTTGTTGGGCCAAAATTGGCTAATTTTGGCCCATATTAATTATGGAAACATGGCAGAACATCGGGAACGTGTCTAGATCGGTAGGACCACCTCTAAACAACATGTATGATATCAAAGGAGGTCCTTACTACCTAGAGTTTCATCCCATTCATCTCTTATCTTTCTAAGAAAGCCGAAACTTTGTCTCTCCCATGTGTTGAGAGACCACAAACCCTAAACTCAAGATCTTCCATTGGAAAATAAGGATTAAGGAGCGATTGAAATAGTACTCTCCAGTAAGAGAAAAGTTCAATTTCTAATTAATTTATTGGGGGATACCGTGGAGGGCTTCTACTTTGAAGTCTCAAGTTGGTGCAAGACATTCTAGGTGGCCGTTTTGACAAACAAAGATATTCAAGAAATCTAAAAGAGAATACAACTTCTCTCTACTTACCAAATTGATATTTGATAAAGGTATATCTAAATCTTCTTTTGTAGATAGATTTATGATGGATGAATGAGTAGATGATCATTCATGCATATGAATTGCTTTAATATAATTAGAATAATAAAGTAGATTTGTAGATGCTTAAAAAGAGGTTAATTTTTTTTTAATTTTACAGACTCGCTGCATCATGAAATCCTTCAAAACCTTTACAATGCAGTGTTGGACATGAAAGTACCCAAAAAAATGAAAAATTAGTAAACACCCCCTTTAGTTTGGCAAATTATGCCGTCGTCCTAACATCTTTGAGAAAAAATCTCCTGGCCTATCTTTCCCTATTCGGGCCGTAATATCCTACTTTCTCAGAGGCGCAACTTCTCATCAATTAAGTCTGTTTACTTAAAGTATTGCTGCTAAATTTAGATTGTAGCTTATCTGTTTGAAGTTATATATTCCTCTTTCAAATTAAGAAGTATAATGACTGACTCTTTGCTCTAGTAGCAGATACTTCATTTGATTTGATTATCTTTTTGTAAATTCAGAATACATGCAATTAATTGTTTCTCGAAAATTGTACACATACCAATCACCCTTATGCTACATTAAATTATTTTATACTATGTACCAGATCAACTGCAAGGCCTTATTTCTACCTTATTTGATCAATGCTAGCTTGCCTGCTAGCATGCAAGTCTCAATGTTGCCTTCTCCATGCATGATTGTGTAGTTTTTACTATGAACAATACTAAACATCAAAATATACAACAGAAAAGGGAATATGTAATAACATTTCTAGTCTTCTACACTGAGCATCATATAGCACGATTAATTCTCCAATTCCTTCCTTGAACTATTCTTCGAATATGGCTTGATCATTTGAATTAGGTTGCTGCCATTTTAACGGATTCTGAAACCCTTAATAATAAATCTCATCTAGGGCTGGTTTGACTTTGGGTGAAAGAAAAAGAGCTCATCAGTGGCCAAACAACAATACTTCTCACGACCATAGAACTCGAAGCACCTTCAGCCTCATTTCGTATCATATCATGAATGGAACATGCGGACTTGAGTTCCTTTTCGTCCAGTTTAATTGGTCTCAAAAGCATCTCCACCACTTGCAACATAAATGGTCTTTTACTAGCTGCACCTTGCGTGCAAAAAAGACATACTTTTGTGTATCGTAACACTTCCTCTTCTAGATAATCTTTTAGTTTTGGATCAACTAGATCAATAAGCCTTTGTTTCTCGTAAAGATGCCATGCTTGTGAAAATGAAAATTTTGTAAAGGTAGCATTTATAGTCTATAAATTAATCATGCATTTTAGATTACTTGCATAAGTTCTGTGTTATATAGATGAATTCTGTAAGTCCAAGCAAAAATATCATAGCCAAAAATATTAGTCTCTAGAACATTAAACTATGTTTTCTTTTCTAGCATTTAATTATCCACAATAAAAAAAAGAAAAAAGAAATTTGCTTGACCCTGATTTTTACTTTTAAAAAAAAAATTGTTGTGGCTTGAGCAATCAAGAATATGAATGATTAACATAAATGCAAGGAATTCTCATGATTAAAATAACTTTGTCAAACTGCCACCTCAGTGTTTCCTAAGTACTTCACAACACACATTCATTCACCATGTATTTGGCATCCAACATATTGTCATAGTTTCTTTTGGATCGAGCACAAAGTTTCATGGAGTATATATCTTTTATAGCTTTTTTGATGGTTTAAAAATTTATACAATCTTTCATTTACATCCTCTAAAATTTAACTAACCAGTTGCACGAGAAACATCTCTGAGTCGACAATATTGTGCGACTATGAAATTCTTTTTCCGCTTATTACTTCGAGAAGAAGTACTCCAAAGCTGTAAACATCAGCCTTCTTGGTTAATTGTCCATGAACAGCATATTCTGGTGCCAAATAACCACTGCATGCATTTTTTATTTTATACAGAGTTAGAAAGTTAAATAAGCTATAGTATCAAGTATCAACTGAAATCAATAACTTTCCTCTCTATAATTTGACAACATAAAGAAATTGATAGTTCTAGTCGGCGAGAGGATGTCAAGAAAAATGAATCTTGTATTATTCTTGTGTATTTGATTACATGATATAATAGTTATTTATAAACTAATCAATCTCTCTAGAATGTACTATAGCAAATCCATTGGTCACTTGACACCTGTCCACTATCCTTACCGACCTACAGATTTAATATCTCTAACAAAAATTGCTGATCAAAATTATACTAGCCAGTGGCCACATATGGTTTCATACTTTCATTTGTGAAAAAACCAAAATTTAGTCAAGTGAGAACTTACTATATGCCAACAACGCATGTGCTTATATGAGTGATGTTATCAAGAAAAAGCTTGACAAGACCAAAATCTCCTATTTTTGGAATAAAATTTTGGTCAAGTAAAATATTACTTTCTTTAATGTCCCTGTGCACAATAGGCGGTTCAAGTTCTTCATGCAAATAGCTGAGGCTGCATGCAGTTCCTTTACAAATTGCAGATCTTAAACCCCAGCTTAGGTTTATTTCTCCATTGTTTGAACCTAAAAAATGAAAAGCATGGCTACATGTTTATGCTTTGAGTAATTACAATATATAATTTTCAAGAGCAAACGACATGAAAAAGAGAAGGAAAAATTAATTAAACTGGTACCTAGCATGACTCGGTCGAGACTGTTATTTGCTACATATGGGTAAATCAAAATTTGAGCGCCCCTTTGAATACAACAACCAAGCAGCATAACAAGGTTAGTGTGTTTCACATTAGCAATGCTCTCTATCTCAGTCATAAATTCCTTTGCACCTTGTTTTGACTTGCTAGATAGCACCTTTGCAGCGATGTGGGTCCCATCTTTTAGTTTTCCCTAAATAAAATCAGGGACTTACAGATCCATGATCACTACTAATACAGTACAATAAAATCATTTGTATTTCATAATTTTTTATAAGTCTTTATATCTTTTAGCTGCCCTTATAATTTTTTTTAAGGTTAGTGACTTAAGTGCCTAATAATAATTTTATTGATAAAAAACTTATTTACAATGGGTAAAATGACCGTAATTCCTATATCTACTCTTTTATTCTCATAAAATTCTCTAAACTATTATAATATTCTAATCCTCTCTTAATCACTCTAATACCTTAATCTTCATCTCGCTCCACGACCAAATATATTCACCGTTGTGCTCTAATCGAGATGTTGATCACCCTAATACTTTAATTGTCATCTTGCTCCACGACCAGATTCACTTTTTTGATCGCCGCCGTGCTCCGATGACAACCGGATGTACTCACCGTTACACTTCAATCGAAATGAGGACTCTACGTGCCGAACTCCAACGATACCACACTCTCGGCTTCAATCGACTTCGATCAGCTCTAGTTCCTCCCCTCTCCCTCATTCTCCTCTTTTTTTGAGGAGGTAGAAGTGAGAAAGAAGAAGGCTGTTGTGTCAGAGATGAGGACTACAAGGAGTGAAAAGGATAAAATTGGATGGAGGGAGAGGGGGGAGTGGGCGGCAGTTGTCAAAACCCTAGGTTTTGAATTGTCTTTTGAATCACCAAAATTCATTGAAACAACAAACCTTGTAAAATAAAATTACACCACATTATCTTATTTATCTTATTTATATACTAATATACTAGGTATGCAAATTATGGTGCTATTTATGGATCAACAATTGTTCTCTCTCGAAATCTATATTCTTAGGATTCAAACATCCATATCTAAGTCATTCTACAAAATCTGTACACTCAAAATTTTGTAGGGCATTTATTTATTTTTATAATTTTGTTTAGCTTGAAATGAAGACCAAAATTCATTTGATTTTAATCAAACAATACAATGCAATTTGAATTTGTAGGTCTTCAAAATTCGTGAAAAATTAAGACTAACGGTTTGGATTAAGTGCCATAGTATGGCATCATTGTAATTGTAGTCAATCCACCAATTTGGTATTGAACAGCTTGCTATATATGTCATCTAGATGGTGTTTGATTGAGTCATAACTTGAACTGGTTTAACTATTGAGAGAGTTAAATAAAAAAGAGAAGGGGAAAAAAGAAAAAGAAATAGTCACTAACACGGACTCAACATGCAGAATAAACTTAAGTTTACGTCAACTTAAATCAGCCTAACTATTCCGTGTTTGACCACTTAACTGAGGCCTAAATTACTTATTTTACACTTTAGTCCTCAACTAAACCCTAAATCGATAATCTAGCTAGCTTACCAGTAACAGGTCGTAATCCTCTTAAATCGGCCCAACTATTCCGTGTTTGAGCACTTAACTGAGGCCTATATTTCTTATTTTATAGTTTAGTCCTCAACTATACATGCATGGAACTAAAATCTAGCTAGCTTACCAGTAACAGGTCGTAATCCTTAATTTCAAGAAATTCTATCCAAACAGCTGGCAATGTGGATAGTAAACCTTAATTTCAAAAAATGGAGGTTAAGTTATTAGTACCTTGTATACGATTCCAAATCCCCCTTGACCCAATTTGTTACTTGGATCGAAGTTATTTTATCGCCGCTTTTATCTCATTGTACGAGAAAATTATAACATTCTTCACTGCAGCAAAGAAGAGAGTTGAAAAAAGGCACTCATACCAGTTTGAAATTAAAAGGAAAAAAAGAAATGTGGTATTGAAGTAAATTGGCTATTGATCACTTACCATCGAAATCTTGTTTAGATTTGGAGATATCATCAATACAGCACCACCTCATAACCAAAGAATTCCACTAGTGATGAACTAAAGTCGTATGAAATATATTTGAACTAAAGAACTTGGCGTTAGCTTTAAGATTCGTATGGATTAAGTCCGCACTTAAAAAACCCTACATTATAGACGAAGGCCAGATAGACTCTGTTTACAATCAAACGGTCCATATACATTAACTCAAAAAAGATGCTCTTTTGAGTAAATGCAGACGATGCGGATTTGCTGTCCCGAGTACAATTTAATTTTAAAAGTAGAAAAAATTGCTGTCTTGATATATATTGATGGGTTTTATTTTTCTTCAAAAATAGTAAGACATCGGATTCAGGATTTCGGTTAGGCACAAGTATAAATTTTTTTCTGTTGATAAATCAGAGCAGAGTAGTAGATCTTCTTTTAATTCTGATAAAATAATGAAATTTTTAAACAGAGTAGCGAATAGGACATTGTCTTTTTCTTTCTTTTGGACTGATTTTAATTTTTCACACAATTTTTTTCGACTAGATCGTAAATTAAATTCAAGAGTAGACACAAATATAAATTACCACTAAATCAAAAGAAAAAATTGAATCCAGAAGTAAATATTTGCCAATTCCTACACCTCTTTGGATCCATCATTGATGTGAATCAATGATTTGGTCCACTATTATTTACACCTCCAGACTGCCAACCACATATATTATGTTCCCATCTTGATCTCTCTTGGTCTAAATTAATAGTTCAGTCCTCTGATGAGAAGGAATAAATAAAGAATAGTTCGGTCAAACCCACTCCCTCTCCTTTCCTTTATGAGATTTTTGTGTAATCAGTCATGTAAATGCATGACAAAAGGTGAACTAAACAATTGATTCATTTCTTATCAGTTTATTTTTAGACAAATCAACATTATTATTTTTTAGGAAAAGACATCATTTTTTTAAATTAAAAAAAAAAAGATCTTCGAATTGGGAGGGTGATCCTCCCGGTGAACTGACCGTACCCCAAACCGACACTGGATTGTCGCATGTACATGAAACATTTTATTGACCTTCACATGTAGGGGTGAAAAGGGGTGAAAACAAAGCGGATACAGAGCGAATAGTGGTAAACTATATCTATATAGAGAGAGAGAGAGAGATGGGCTATGGTGCATTGCAATTAGGGGTGATTAATGAGCGAGCATGAGCGAGTTAGGGTATGCTCATGCTTACTCATTAAGTAAATGAGCGAGTTTAAATGAGCGGATAAATGAGCAAGTTATGAGTGGCTCACGAGTTATGACTTATGACTCATAACAAAATTATATAGTGTGCCCACGCATAACAAAATTTGTTAAAAATCATCATAACAAAATCCAACAAATTGTCATAATTCATTTAAATGAGCGAGTTGTTATGACTATTACTTGTTTTGGGCTTTAGGCGGAGGTTTTGATTCTGCCAATTTACAAAAAAAAAATGAATATTAGTATATTACACGGGATTAAATGTTACATTGTGCTCATTATATTACACAGGATTAAATATGAAACTATACTCACTATCTATCAATCTTAATGAGGCAAGATTGATGTTACGCATAATTACATAAGATTAAATGTGGCAGGGATTAGATGTGGCAAATTCTTAATGAGCTAGTTATGAGCGAGTTTAAATAAACGGATAAATGAGCAAGTTTAGATGAGCTTTTAATGAGCGAGTTATGAGTGATTTACTCACCCCTAATTGCAATGTATGGAGGGGTTTGTGCATTGGACCATAAATTTAAAATTCAAAATCCAAATGGTCGATCCAAACCGTTCATCTTGTTCTCCATATTAAAATGTGCTTGGAGATCAAATTTTACATTTTTTCTGAAAATTTTTACTATTTATTAAGTATTTTACAAAATTATTGATCCAACGGTGACTTAACAAAACAGTAAAATCAGCAGCCACCGTTGGATCAACAATTTTGTAAAATACTTAATAAATAGTAAAAAAATTCATAAAAATGTAAAATTTGGTCTCCAAGCACATATTAATATGGAGAACAAGATGAACGGTTTGGATTTTGAATTTTAGATTGATAATCTAATGTACAAAACCCTCCATGCATTACAATGCACTATAGCCCATCTCTCTCTCTATATATATATATTTTCAACTACAGATACAGAGCATGTATCAAACAGATACAAATACAGTTCCGGATTAAATCAAATATTTATTAAAATAATATTAAAAATATTAAAGTTTGTAATATTTATCTAATTATAATGATAATTAACATAATTTTTTTTATAATATATATTAAAATATATGGTATATCTCTACCATTCAAATAAGAATAATTAAAATATAAAATCATATCAATTGTGTATAAGATATTAGAATATCATATATCCATATTAAAGTTTTTGAATACAAATCGATATTATCAGTACCGTTTCCACCCCTATTCACATGACACAACAACTGCACAGCACAACAGTGAATAGCACAATTAAAATATCAACTATGAATTGCTCACTTCGTTTCCTCCGCAAGTCTCCATGAAAGTAACGCCCTGGCTATCTGAAGGCGGCATTTGAGAGTCGACGAAACCTCATTTTCTATGTTACTCTTTAATCTAATCAGAGGTAGAAAAGGATTGGTGTAAAGGAATATTAATGTTACTGTTTTAAGAATTGCATGTCTACCTCATTTTCTATGAATATTAAATGACCCCTCATAATAGGAAACGATCACCGAATCTAACCATTCTGTTTCCAAAAACTAAGGGACTACGTGTTAAATCAAAATTATAAGATGTTTATCTGAGACCTGAGCTGTCTGTTTCCATGAGAACAATTAAATCACCTCCACCAACAACGTGGAAAAATCGGCGCTATCAATGAGCGATAATAGCCGCCTATGGGTGCATGCATGCATGTATTGGGCCTTCTTTAAAGAAGCTCTTAAATATATCAATTCGTGAGTTGTGAACTTCTAATTGGAAGGCTTTAATGGGCCTTTACCAGCCCGTGACAGTTTAGAACAAATTCCTTTCGTTCCTTTTCCTATCTACATTTTTCTCATCTCGCTCCGCCTAAAAAAAAAAAAAAACACAATCAACTTGGTTTTTTATTATTACTATTATTATTGTTGTTGTTTGAGCTCAGAGAAAATTTCACAGCCCCAATGCACAACTTCTTTATTTTGTGCAGGCACAGTTGAGAGAATTTAGCAATCCATTTTTCTGCAACAACCCGTTTAGAAGAAGAAGAAAAAAAAATACCTGATTTGGTCAGAGAATGCAAGTCCACATTGGAAGCAAAGTATGTTCGATGAACATCAGACTCACATTGGTCCAGTGCCCACTCAAATTAGTTAATATTCGTGCTTATTGCTTCAATATTTATGCTAAGCAAATCAGACAATTATTATGGACATCGCACCAATGCCTTTCAGAGTTCAGACACGCCCCCGCTTCCATCAACACTCGAGTAAAATTCGAATCCAAACTTAACTTTTGTCCACTACCAACTCAATTTCTGATTATGTCAGAACTCCTGCTAAACGATCAAATTTGCACTGGATCTGAATTCTTTCGAGTTACCGCCGGATTCGTATCCTCTCGGGTATCTGACTGAACACAATTGAAACAGACGATTAGGATTTACTCTCAGCCGGTGCTTACTTGGGATGGCACAGGAAACAGTTATTTGTGCTTTGAGATTCATGTCAAAGTTAAAAAGAAAAAAATTTAGACCGTCTCAGTCCGGTAACCTGAGGGATGTTAATTCGTTACCGCATACCGGGACCCGGAGTAGAAACGAAACCTGACTTATTCATTCAGTGCCTTGGGAAATGGGTTTCGGATACATGCATGAATCGGCAATAATTGTCTTATGTATCCCATTTCCAATTTTCCATAATTAATGAAACATGACTCCGACCATTTTTCCACCAAACGTGACAAAGGACTTGAAAGTTAGCGTACGAAATGATGCCATGCTCGTACGCGGGTCCCTCTGATAGGTACGGATGAAACGAAATTTGTTGCCTATCTGCCTGCGTATCCTCTGCATTAACTAAAAAAGAAATTTTTTAAATTAATAAATTTCAACCGTTTGATTTTAATAGGAGTTAATCACGCTCTGCTTATGATAAGAAGATTCTTTTAATATTAGTGCGGATCTAGTTACAAAGTAGATTGAATGGTCTGGATTAATGAACTCAAAAGATTTCTTTTGAGTTAATGCAGAGGATACGAATTCATCTGCTAAGAGGAATCTTTCTTTGAGAAGCACCGGACAGAGGCTACTAGGGTATCTGCCAAGAGGAATCTCTGATTTTCTCTTCTTTTCTTACCAAATTAGACTGTCATTGAAAACAAAAACAAAAAAGTAAATAGGTTTTTTTTTTTGAGAAAAGCCCTTAGGCAAAAAGTAAATAGGTTACAAAAGATTCTGTTGGATGTCCTCTCGGTGAAAAAAAGTGTTGGAATATTTTCTTTAGGTCCCAATTGGGAATTTTTTTTTTATTGATAGTAATTAATATAAAAGAAGAGAGAGAATTGTTAGTAAAATCGATATGAATTGTATTGATCTTAAAAATGTCAAATTTTGAATTGGTATTATATGCACCGATCCTAACTCAATTTTTTTTTATTATTTCGTAGAAATTCAGTGTAATATTTACTGTTCTAACTGGTTTCAATTTTAGAATCGGTACACATGGCACCAATCTTACTATCACTATAAAAAATATTGGTATTCTTATAGTTTCTCTCTCTTCTTTTCTATTGGTTACTACCAATAAAAAAAAATCCTTCAAATAGGCCTGAGACTCAACTCTCTCAACTCTCTCTCCACTCCTCTTTATATATTTTGTGACCTAACTGTTTTGTAAGTAGTGGTGGATGTGTTGGAATTTAGAGACATCTAAATTACAATAATAATTTGAATTACGTATTATATAATTATATGTTTCATACTGTCATAAATAAATACCTAAACAAGTGATCAAATTTAGAATAACATTAATTAGGCATTGTACGTATTTTAATTAGGATATGGGCTGAAATACGTATAGAATATTCGGGTAATTATTTCTAATTGTTGATGGACCGATTAGAAATATTACAATATGGACTCGTGATAAATTAGAATAATAATATTGACTAGATTAAATTCTGGCCATATTTGGTTTATTTCGAATATGCTTCTAGAAGAATTTATGGTTATTTTGAAGCCAAAATATAATTCTAATGAACAGACTTGGCTAATTATAGCATAATTGACTTGGTAATTATAGCATTTTCACGAGTATTTAAGGGCCGGGTCTCCAAAGCAACAGCAATGAATTCTCTTAGATTAAATTATGAAATTAGGTTTAGCCTCTTTATATTGCTCCATTAAGTCTAAAGACGAGATTCTGCTCAAGCAATTTCGGAGATGAATCTTGACAGGCATTGCTACAAGCTTTGGAAGGATCTGAGGCCTCAAATTCAAAGTTCAAGCATTCAAGAAGGGCTCCAGAAGTGTTCAAGCCTTTGATCTTGATTGAGTGTCGAGTAACAACACGCTTAAGATGAAACAAGGCAATTTCACTGCCTTGACTAAGTTTTATTTCTGCATAGGATGGTCTTAGGGCATCTTTAAGGGTGCGCTTGTGCGCCAACATGCTACTCCTTGTGCAAGACAGAAAGTGAGAAAGAGATAAAAGAGAGGTAGAAATAGTGAAATAGAGTGATTGCTTATACTAACAATTGGAACATTCTTATATCCCTAGTATTATCTTGATTAATAGTGAAGTTTGTCGGTTGGTTGCTTCCTGGTGGAGTAGGTTTGACCGAACCACCTAATCTCTTGTGTGCTTGTTGGACTCGATATATCTCATGGTAACATCTTTACTGTATTGTCATTGGTTTTGGTTGCATACAAGTTGTATTTGTCTCTAATTGCTCAGATCTTGTTGGTATACGGTGTATTGGGTGTATTGCGAGTTTCTTGTAGTTGGTACGGAGTGTATTGGTATTCCGCATTTCTTAAATAACCCCCAACAAAAAGAACATGTTGTTCATAATTTTTGTGAAAAAAGCATCACTAAATTTTAAAAGTTATGAAATCAACATAATTATAATTTTTTTTACAAAAATTATCTCACCGAAAATAGTACTCAGTATGAAAATTTAAAAATAAGATATTATGAAAATTTAAAAATAAGATATTATACTCGGTATCAAATTTGAACTCATTTTCTTCCTGTTATACCATGAAAAAATCCAATAAATAAAACTAGACTTGATGATCGGCTTGTGGAATTAAAAACTGGAAACCATTCTCGGTTTGAGAGAATTAGAAACTGGATACCATATTCGGCTTGGTGAGAGAATAAAACCGGTTCCCAATATTTGATTTGGATTAGATATTAAATAAATAAATAATCCCTGCAATTGCATTCTCGTTTGACAAATTCAAAAAAAAAAAGGAAAATCGGAAAATAGAAACTGAATATAAGTATCCAGTATGATAAAATAAAAAACCAGCTCTCACTTTGGGTATGGGCGTATGGTAGTGTATTGACAACACCCCAGTGGGGCAGCCCTTGTCCGGTCTGCCTGTGCCTGCTGCCCTGGGGTATTCGTACCCAAGCTAAGAGTATAGGCGGGTATACAGGTATAGGTATAGGACGGACCGGACTCGGTATTTAGGAAAAATACCTGACCATATGCTGACCGTCTTACCCGTTTACCAGTGCCCGTGAGACTGTGTTCGTGAACCTGTATACTCGCGTCTGTGCCCCTATACCCATATACCCTTACCCGTATACCCTTGTACCCTTACTCGTTTACCCATTAAATTTTGAATTTCAAAATTTTTTTCAAACAGAAAAAAAAACCCGGATCGCTCTATCCGGACCGCCCTATTCCTCAAGAGTACAACAGGCACGGGTATAGGATGGGCAGGACATTGAAAAAAAAAACCAGAGTTGCCCGACCCGAGATACCCGTCTACCCGTGATACCCGTGCCCAACCTCTACTCGTGCCTATGCCCGGGTATGCCTGGCCCGCCTTGCCCCTACCCGAGAGTAGGGCTGTAAACGAGCTGGCTCAGGCCGAGCTGGGCCTTAGCTCAACTCGTTTATTTTGGCCCGAGCCTGGACCGAGCGACCTGGACCTAGGTCATCCGAGCCAAAACCCTTGGCTCAGCTTGTTACCAACCAGCCTGAGCTAGCTCGTGAGCTGACGAGCTGGCTCGCTGGGCTTTATTGGACTGTTATTATATAAATTCAAAAATAAAAAAAATAAAAAATCTCATTCAAAAAATTTAAGAAATTGTCCGACAGACACATCTTCAAGCAATTAAAGCCATATCCTTTCTTCCCAAACCGAAAATATATCAATTTTGCATAATTGCACCTTTAAAAATGAGACTGGACTTAAAATTATACGGGACTAGACTCTAAATTCACTGTAACTTAACAAGCCGAGCTTGCCCAATCCGAGCTGACCGCTGGCTCAGCTCGTTTATTTTGGCCCGAACCTGAGCCGAGCTAGCTCATTAACAGCTCGGTCCACTAACAAGAAAGCTAGAGACGAGCCACGAGCTTTTTTTGAAAACCCAATCGAGAGCAGTTCACTAGCGTATGGCTTTTAAATTGAAACATGTTGTGTTCTGTGTAATATTATGTAGCATGCAATATTGAGTATGGTATCTGGTTTTCAAATTTTCATACCGAGTGTGGTATCTAGTGAAAATGATTTCTGTAAAAGAAGTTATAATCATGTTAGTTCTATAAATTTTCAAAATTTTAGTGAAGCTTTTTAAAAAAAAAAGAATCCAGAAAGTGCCCCGTTTTGTTTGCACTTTTGCTTTCCTTTTCTCTGTTTTTTAATCATTAATTATCGTTGTAAAAAAGAGTGAGACTTGATGTGCAGAATATCCGTGTTATAAATATATCTTTATTTTTATTATTTAAATAGTTAATTTCAACATTTAAATATGATATTTATATAATAATTTACTTTGAAATTAAATTTTATATATTTTAGAAACTTTTATTATTTAAAGTAGAAAATCATTTTATCTAAAATTATGAACTATTCAATAACAATTATTTATTAAATTATTCGAATCGACTATTTAAACATTAACAAATATAACAAGAATCGATTTGTAATTATTACCATAGCCTCACTCGAAAAAACAAATAATTAGATGTTCAAATTTTCAATTGGTCAAGATAGGCACAACAGTACGACGAATTGGGGAAAAAATAACAAAGTTCAAATTGAATCATTGACAATATACCTTCAAATTTGAGAAGCCGTATTACTTCTTTTGTTTTTAATAACCACTGTTTGATGACACTAAATTAGTTGCAACCATAGTTTTTTTTTTTTTTTAGTAAAGATAGGAGGTCAAGCCACCCAACTATTTAATACCTTTGTAATACAATAAATGATTTTTCCCATCTGGATTTCGAATCCATGAACTCCCATATAGAGACACCATAATTTTTTTAAATTTTAACAAAAATACTATATTATGGACTTAAATTTCCCTGTATATTATTTTTCTCCTTTTTTTTTCTCTTACAAACTTTTTCCTCTAGCAAAAACTTATTTTCCCATTCTTAAGCAGTCAAACAAAATATTAAACATGATGAGTAAAATGAAATTATGACTGAATGCGTTAAATATTTTTTCCGAACATATTAATTTACTCTATCTTTATTCTACTTATAAGGCCTACTAAAGTGTTCTACTCTCTTATCTAGATGAATTAATTTAAGTCATAACTTAGAGCTGTCAAACGAGATATAAAATAGAAGCAAATATAAGTAAGATGAAATAAACATTTAAACTTTCTTAACTTTAAGTAACGACTGAACATGATCAAAAGAATTCAGACCAAGACGCAAAATAGGACAAGATGAAAACTTCATCCACTCTTTTTTAAAGGAAAGTGTTAAATCTATAATTTGAAAGTTTATTATAGACAGAGACTATTAAAATAATAACTTTTATCCACCTTTTGTCTATACATAAATGTTGAATTTATAATTTTATTGCTCAGAATTTAATTTAGATGCAAGACATAAAATAGAACAAAATGATAACTTTATCCACTCTTTTCTGTATTCAGAATTTGTAGAAAAGCTTTAAAGTATAATGAACTTGAACAATTTTTTAGATTCGCTTATATATATATAATTTCCCGCTGCAATCGCTTTTTATCTCGTCCCCAAACACTAAAGGTAAATGCAAATATATATATATATAGAGAGAGAGAGAGAGAGAGATGGGCTATAGTGTGCATTGGATCATAAATCACCGATTCAAAGTCCAAATGACTGATCCAAACCGTTCATCTTGTTCTCCATATTAATATGTACTTGGAGACCAAATTTTATATTTTTTGGAATTTTTTTTACTATTTATTAAGCCATTTTGAAAATCGTTGATCCAACGATAACTGTTTGGAACAGTAAAATTAGAAACCACCGTTGGATTAGTGATTTTCAAAGTGACTTAATAAGTAATAAAAAAATTTTTAAAAATGTAAAATTTGGTCTCCAAGCACATATTAATATGGAGAACAAGATGAACGGTTTGGATCGGTCATTTAAACTTTGAATTGGTGATTTATAGTCCAATGCACACCATGGCCTATGCATTGCAATGCACCATAGCCCATCTCTCTCTCTCTATATATATATATAGATCTAAAATTATCTCACAAAACTACATAACTTGGATATCTAACTAATAAAACAACATGGTTCAAATATTTTCTATCTTTCATATCTCAATCTCAGTTGTTTATTTATGTTTTTTAAATAGTTGATTCAAACCGCTTAATTTAATCTTTATATTCAATTTTTTATTTTTTAGATAGGTATAAAATCATTATTTATTTATTTATGATTCTTGACAATTCAAAAAACTGTTATTTTGTACCTATCTAAAAATTAGTAAAAAATTTGAAAGATATGAAATTTGATCTTCAAGTACATTTTAATATAAAAATCATATTGAGCAATTTAGATCAACTATTTTGACTTGACAAAGAAAGATGAAATATAATTATAACCCGAAAGACACGAAGTAATTGAACTCTACACTCAAATAAAATATTTTTCGTTTCGATTAAACCTGTAGTTACATTCGAAAAATCTGTTGAGATTGATTTACCAATATTTTTCCTAGGAATCTCGTGTAAGAAAAAAAGACAATCTCCAATTTAGAATCGTCAATGATTTTCTTTATGGAGATAACAAGTCAATTCATATCATTTTTCTTTAATAAAAGTACTCAATTAGTTCGATTTTTTTTTATAAGGTTGATGATGAAATACTGCCAACAAATATATTAATAAGAAAAATTATTTATATTGGGCCAATTAGACTCCCTACTTATTTACTTTGAATTGAGATTAAAAAAACAAAACAAAATATATCTATAGAACAAGAGGTTCATGCAATCATGCTTCATTTGTTGAGATAAAAGACTATTCAGCCGCAAACATAGCAAGTTGCAACCAGCACAAGCTTGAGCGCAAAAGTGGTGATGTTGTATATATTTAGTCAACTTTTGGATAAGGTCACGCTGTTTTGAGGATCTTAGAGAAATCAAAAATCAAAGGCGATTCCTTCCGCCGCAGCCGCCGCTGCCACACACACACACACAATCCCCCCTTCCAGTGCGTCCACACTCGGATTTCACAACATCTCTCTTTTCATCTACTCTGTTCGAGTAGTTGTTTCTAGTGGATCTAGCTACTATTTTCGGTGATTCTGTCAAGCGGATTTGATTGTTGTTTTTTTTATTTGTCTTGATTCTGAATTTAATTGAGAGTGCTGTGAATTCGTGTCACTCATATAGTATCTATTATAGTTATATATGAATAAGATACGTAGCTTTATGGTTATTATCGATAACAATGATACTGAGATGTTGCCTCATTTCTCTTTTCCTCCTGCTGCTTCCAAACTTCTTTTCTAGCATCCACAATGATTGTTTCTCTCAAGTAACTATTCCAGTTTAGTTAATTCATTTTGCGATTCAGTTTGATTTAGTGTCTTCTCGACAACGATTCAATTTATCTACTAGAAGAAACAAGACAAATAAGCACACAGAAGAAATAATCACTAGATTTCTATAATTATAATTAAACAATGATAATCAAATTTATATCCACGAAATGCACTTATTTCTTTGTATTTTTTATTTTTTATTTTATAATTGAATATTTTCAAAGACAATCGTTATTATTAAACAGTCGTGTGTAATTTTTTGAATTAATACAATTCTTCACGAATTTTCAAAAAAATAAATAAATAAACAGCCGAAATCGAAGCAAGTGATAAGCACATGCTTTTTTTTTTTGTTTTTTTTTATTAAAATCTTTAGGCACTCATACAACACACTCACACGACTCAAACTCATGTTTTTCTGTGGGTGAACGGATGTCTTATTCAACTGCTCTAGGCAGTGTTTGACATAAGCACACATGCTTTTGTCTTTGAGCGATATGTTGATCCGAATATAGACCAATGGGCCCCACATAAATATCTTTTTGTAAATCTTGGCCCACGGTAAGTAAAAACTACTGCCTTGGCAGCTGTCATGGGCCCCACTCAGCTACTCACCTCGTCCGGTTTTCTGAGTCCGCATGACCGCATCGTCTGCATTAACTCAAAAGCCGTCCGATTGTAAATGGAGCCTATCCGGACCCTGCCTAAAACACAAGTCTTTAATTTAGTAAGGATTTAATGTGCACGAATCTTAAAGCTTATCGGACGGTCCGGATATATCAACTCAAAAGATTCTTTTTTTGAGTTAAGGCAGAGGATACGAATTCCGGTTTTTTCGACATGTGAATCCATTCCTCTGGCTTCCTTTTTTTTTTTTTTTTTTTTGAGAATTCCCGTAGGCCTATTCCTCTGGCTTCTGTTAAGCTCCGTCAGTACTCAGAACACAATTAATAAGGGAACAATTTGAATTCTTTTGTTTCATATCAGATTATTCTAACAGCTAATTTTTTTTATCAACTTCATTTAAGAAAAATGTTTAAACATATTATTTATAAAATAAATTGGTTTTAACAATTTATAAAGTTCATCTAATAGACTTTGAACTTAAATAAAAAACGGAGTCACATTCAACTAGAGATAAGCAATTGCCTACGGATTTAAAAAATTAGTATAAACTCCTTATAAATATAAGTTGTTATTTTTGTAAATAAATTTTTCTTATCTATATATTTGTAAGTGGTAATTTTAACCACTAATAATTACAAAAGAAAGTAAATTGTTACTTATCACGATATAAGAAATTGCTTACCTCTGAACATTTTTACTCTGATAAAAATCCTGACTATACTCTCATGAAATAAACTCACCAAGAACTCTAGTGAACCCTAGTGCTTTAAGTTGAATTGAGTACATGAGCTAGTGACGAACACATTCACAAAAATAGTTAGACTGTATAATTAATCAAATAATTTGGAATTTTCATGGATCTCAAATTCTCAATGCATTCACATTTTTACTGTTAGCTATAGCACTACCCAATTAGTTTCGTGTGCTCTAGATCTCCTACATCACCAGCTAAAAACTGTAACTCCAGAGTTATTTTAATTAGATCTAGAAGTATGACACAAGCTTAACAAATCTATTTTTAAATAGAAATCATAATTATTAATTGTTCACTGCACAATAATTTACCTTTATTTTTAGATCTTTCAAAATATTAGCAAAATGTTAGCTAACACTATCCAATTGGTTTCCTGCTGTCTAGATCTTCCAAATTATTAGCAATATACTATAAATCCATACTTATTTTAATTAGCTTTGAGTAGGACACAAGCTCCACCAATCTGTTTTTTAAATTGAAAAATTAGATTAGTTTTGTAGTGTGGAAAAGATGTTATATATTTCCTGTACAACCTATATGATAGGACAGCTCTAGCAATTCTTCTTAGATGAAAATTGTATACAATTGACATCTAAGTATATACCAACATCTTTTTCAGCTAACAAGATTTGAATATCGAATTAGGGCCTAAGAATTGAAAAAGAAATGAAATATATATTTTTAAAATTGGACCTCGGACAACGACATTAATACAAATTAAAGACAGATTATTATAGCATGAGTTTGAAAATAAAATAAAAAATGTGATTGGAAAATTAAATAAATAAAATATTAAAAACCAATGATAGAAAAAAATATATCTTTCTGTTACAATGACAAGTCTTTGATCCAAATTTATACTTAAAAGATGAAGAAAGTTATCTTTACGGCGAGAGCTTTTAGACTCTCTCAAAATATCTTTGACCCTAAACCCTAAACCCTATACCAACATTTATTCCAGCTAAGAAGTTTTGAATATCGAATTAGGGCCTAAGAATTTAAAAAGAAATAAAATATATATTTTTAAAATTGGACCTCACCACCTCAGACAACGACATTAATACAAATTAAAGACAGATTATTATAGCATGAGTTTGAAAATAACAATTGTGATTGCAAAATTAAATAAATAAAATATTAAAAACCAATGATAGAAAAAAAATATCTTTCTGTCACACCTTTGACCCAAATTTATAAAAATGGCTGAATCAAAGATGTATTTTCTCTAGCTCACACCGGTATATTGAAATAAGTGCACATTTTCAGAAAATATTGTGTGTACAATTCAGTTCAAATATGTGCGTTTTTTAAGTTTAAAAAAGTTTTTATTCGAATAAATAAAATAGATGCACTTTTTTTGAAGTTAAAATAAATGGTCTAATTCAAGATAATTATTGACAGCTGTAAAAAAAAATGCTTAGATAGAAAATACATGGCGACCGCCAATAATTGTTTCATTGTTTGAACTAAAATAAATAGTTTTAAGTACATTTTCAGTTTGGCTTGAACCAGACTAAAAATAGTCCAATTAATTTCTTCAACTTGCCTAGGTATAAACTAAATTGGCTGAATAAGTTGATTAATTGTATTAAAAATCAAATCAAATAAATAATATTTAATTTGGTTAAATCAAAGGAGGACGAAAAATTCTATTTAAAGACAAATACAAAAAAAAAAAAATTATGTATAACTAAAGTAAGGACCTGTAGAGATGGAACAGTTACACAGTTGGTTAGAAAAAAAATGTTTTAAGACTGTGGTTATTCAAAGGTCAAGAATTCGAGCTTCTCTCACAACTTTACACTCTATGCAAAGATTTAAAAAAAACAAAAAAATTAATTAAGGACCTGTGAATGGGGATATATCCAAGATACCTTGGAGTCTATCACCAGGTACTTGAGGTGTAATCTGTATAAACGGACTGTCTTGATTGGTTTCAGCTGAATCAAACTTAATCCGGTGTCACTGTCAAACTTTCAGAAGAAAAAAACTGTGAATTTGTATGAAAATCTTACTACAGAGAATTTGAATTTGAATTGGATAGCCAAAAGTACAAGAGAGAATTTGACTATCCAGACTAACTGGGATAAATTTGCGTACTACGTTAGGATAGTAATTTGTATGAAATGGAATTGGATTTTTTTTTTTTTCATTTTTAATTCTCGTTCTAGTGTAAGTTGATGAGAGAAAAAAGTGAAGTTGTAGCTATTCTTTTTTCCTGCGACAGGAACATTTATTTCAATCATTTTGAGTTATGTCATCGAGAATTCATATGCACATTTATAGTTTTTGTCAAGATTCTAAATAGCGTTTATCGCGTCATAGCGGGAAGCTGAAAAAAAAAAAAAGTTATAACGAAAGCTATGCCACATAGCATTTTTTTATTTTTATAAAAATTATATTATATATTTGTACCAAATATCAACATTATCTAAGTGTCATATAACAATAAATAACATCAAATTGATTAAAAAATTATAATATTCATATTAAACCAATACAAAGTCCAAATTACCACTCAAAATATCCATAGTAATACTAATATCATAAACTATCGATATTTTTCTAATCAAAATATATTCAGCATTATAACATAATCTATCTTTTTTCTATTTAAATTTCAAAATAACCTAGACATCATGGCATAATTAATTATCTTAATCTATTCAAAATATTCAAACTACAATATAGTAAGTATTATTTTGTTTCTTCAAAAAATGTCTTAATATATTCAATCTGAGCCTTTATAAAATCCATATAAATTGAAAAGAAAAAAAAAAACAACTCATGTTGCATAGCGCACTGTAGCTTCTTTATTTGATTCGTTTGATGGATCTCTCATTTAATAATTAATAGTTTAGTATAAAACTTAGTACGTCAATTACAAAAAAAAAAAATCACGGTTAAAATCCAATCTGAATCTTTATTTAAAACCCATATAAATTAAAAAGAAAAAAAAAACAGCTCATGTTGCACAGCGCGCGCTATTTGCACTACACACTATGCGCTATAGCGCCTGTAGCTCAAATAGCGCGTTTTGATACCATAGCGTAGCATTTAGGATCCAAAAACGCTATAGTGGACTGCTATTACCACTATAGTGCCCGTAGCTCAAATAGCGCGTTTTGATACCATAGCGTAGCGTTTAAGATCCAAAAACGCTATAGCGCGCTATTTAGAACACTAGTTTTTGTTGTTATATAAAAAAAATCAGAATATTATAAACAACAAAATTATAGAAAAAAAAAATACGTATTTTTATTTTATTTAAAGCAAATTATGCATTAGTAATAATCAATTTTCTAATGTAATTTTTAATTAAATTCTTTGGTGATTGAATAAAAGTTTAGAGAAAAGTAACGTTATGAAATAATAATTAATAGGTATTGTAATGTTATTGCTTAATCCAATATTTAAGTATAACAATAATAATAAAAAGAACAACAATTTAAAAACAAGAAAAAAAAAAGAGAGAGAGAAGTTGCTTTAGTGACCGAAAATCTGTCCTTATTTTATTTTTGCTTGCTTGTATTAGAAATTTTTTTTTTTTTTGGGAATGACCAGAAAGCCCGGGCTTCCAATATTCCGAGGTCAATTTGTTGTTTAGATATTTAATTGTTTTTTTTTTTTTGAAAGAAAGGCCACAAATGGCCCGTTTTGCATTTACCAGAAACGTTTACGCAACTCTCAGACTAATTCATAAATCATAAAGGATTTTAGATATTTGATTTGAATTTGATTTTTATGAAATAAAATTTTCCGTCTTGGAGGACAAAATTTTATTTACAAATAATTAGTATACATTTAACTTTTACTTATGCCTTCACTTGGTACCAAATTTAGATAAGGTAGATAACTAAATTTAAATCAATTTAGAGTTGATCGTTTATCATAATATTATTAAAATTTTACCGTTAAAAGATTAATTAATTTGATTAAAAATTAAATATCATAATACAGTGAGGCTATGATAATATGCATAGCACGGAATAGTCTATAGTATCTTTATTTTTAAAGTTCAAATAGTCAGCGAACTGTTAAACATAATCGTCATATAAAAATGTAATTGTAGACTATAGCTTACATTTATTAGATTTGTTTTACTATTTTTTAAATAGGTAAAAGTCACTACTTTTAGATTTTCTATATTTTGTAGATCAAGTAATTTTCTGTCTCTTTAAAAAAAATAATAATAAAGAAGGTTCAAATACCTTCAATTTTAATGCTTTCATTATGTTTTTATTTTTAAAAACTTTAACAACTCAAAATTTATAAAAGTCAAAATAAAACCGTTAGATATGATTTATATGAATTTCATTACGTGCTCATAAAAAAAATATCATATTTTAATTTTGTTTTTATGTGAATCATTAAGTTGAAAATTGAGCATCTATAAATTATCCACATCAGTATATTTTTATAAGCTCTTGATAACAAAGACAACAAAGTTTAAATATCATAATTTTTATATGTACATAGATAAAATGATGTATATCATATCTAACGGTTTTGTTTGACTTTTAAGTTTTAAGTTTTAAATTTTAAATTTTAAATTATTAAAATATTTAAAAATAAAGACATGATAGATGCACAATAAATAAAGGCATTTTAATTCTCTTCTATAAAAAATGTACAAAATATAAAATTCTATTTACAAATACATTTTCAAATAAAGATTAAGATGAATAATTTATATCGACGGTTCAAAATTATATAATTCGGACCAATCAAGCTATATAGTAACATAGCCTTAGATGTTATAATTTTAATTTTCAAATTTAACCATAGAAAAGTTTGTATTTTCAAAGTTGAACATGGCAATCCGCGACAAAGTTTGTATTTTCAACATGGTTCGGATCAATATTTGGACTTTGAACATCTAAGGCTAAATTTGAACCATAGCCTTAGTAACCCTCTATATACAATAAAAATGCTAGAACTATTTACAAAATACAAACTTTGAACATGGCAATCCGCGACAATATATACCGACGACCATTTACAAATTGTCTCCTACCTCTCTACCTTCCCCTTCTCTCTTTTTTCCCTTCACCTCCAAAACCCAACTCTCAACCTTTCTCTTGCATGGCAGTGAGTATCCTCTGCCATGACATCTCCGACCTTTGCATTGGGAAGCCAGCCGTGAGCTCCCTACATATCTCTGCCACAGTCTCCGACGCCATATCCTCTTTGTGGCGGTCTCCTTCTCAGTTTCTCCTAATCATCTCCGAAAAACCATCCCTGGAAAAGAAGCCAGCTGCTATCGCCGGAAGCATTTGCCTTGTTGACGTGGTTTGCTTCCTTTGCTCTGAAGGAAAGAGGCAGCTTGTGGACCCCACCGGAGCCCTCAGAAGATCTGTCTCGGTTCTCTTGCAAAAAGGCCGGGTACGCCGTGTTGAGCCCCATTCAAGGTATACTTCAAAGATAATTTTACTGTTGATCCGGTTAATTTCTTAAATAAAGAAGCATCTTTATCAGACGTGACAATCACATCTAAAATATATTTTTTGTTTGTCTTGCTTAGTTGTTCTTAAGAGAAGAGACAAAACAAGAACTTGACATATCTCTCTTTGTTATGATTTGGTCAAAGTTAATTACTTGTTAAGTTGAAATGATTTTGAATTTCCTTTTTGATAAGAATGCTTACATTGATGATTTACACAAGTTATACAATCTGTGTTTTAATTTTTAACAGTGTTTTGGATGCACTCGAGGCCATCCTAGACGGAGGTGCCACGGAATTAGTCATTCCTCTCCGGCCCCGAGGTGGCAACCGCAAGAAGCATTCAACCGAGAACTTCTGTTTGTTGACACAGGAAGACCTGGTTCGCTATTTCCTTGCCTCTATATCAGTGTTATCGTCTATTGTCTCTCTGTCCGTCTCCTCTCTCGATCTCATTCAACATGATTTCCCCTCCATTCAACCAGGGTATTCTGCCACATCAACCTTGTCCCTATTAAATTGTCACAAGACTCCAGTCGCGGTAATTACTGAAACTGGCCATCTGATCGGTGAACTCTCTGCTTCGATCATATCGTCACTGGACTTGGCTGCTGTGAAAAGTTCAGTATCTGACATAGCAACCTTTTCTGTGGATGAGTTTGTGGCTTGGATAGAAGGCATTGCCCGGAAATCAGGTAGGTCGGTGCCAGAGGTGGTTGTGTGCCAACCCGGCAGTTCGCTCGTGGCGGTGATGGTACAAGCATTGGCCCATAGGGTCGATCATGTTTGGGTAGTGGATGAAAAAGACGATTGTAAGGTTGTTGGGATTGTCACATTCACCGACATACTTCGTGTATTCCGGTATCAGTTAACGGGTGTAGAGTTCTGAGATGTGAAGATTGTTTTTTCAACAAGTTGCTTGGTTCTTCTGTGAATTTTTTTTTTTTTTTTTTTCCCTTTGCCCTGTTTCAGTTTCTTGTCCATATTTCTTTTTGTAAGTTTTGCTACTTCTGCAAATGTCATTATGTATTTTGATGTGATATTATTGTTCCTTTTTACTGATCAATTTTAATCAAGATTCTAAATAGTGATTATAGCGCTATAACTTTTAAGATTTAAAAAAGTTACAGCGCAACTATAACTAGCTATTTAGAATCATTATATATATAAAAGTGATCAATAGTGTTATGACTTTTGAGATCCGAAAAAATTATAACGCAGCTATTGCATAGCTATAGCTAGCTATTTAGAACCCTGATTTCAACCCTAAGTCCAGTTATCAATTAATTGTAACCCACTCCAAGCTCAATATTTGGACTATGCAATAACTAGCTATTTAGAATCCTGGTTTCAACCCTAAGTCTAGTTACCAATTAATTGTAACCCACTCCAAGCTCAAATATTTGGATAAAGGTTTTAACAAAGTAGGTTGGTTTCATACAATGCACAAACTATAGAAAGATTTTAAGGGAGCAGTTTGGCTTCATGCAATGCACATACTATAAAATCAAATCAGCGCTGCATCAAGCCATAATTTATCGGGTAGAATATTTACCCAATATTTGGTAATAAAATGTAACACTAGATATATAAGATGAACAAATTGTATTATCCAATAACAAAGAAAACCAATCAATTTTTTGGAAAAGTAGTAGATACAAGATCCACGGAGGCACGGAGTTCCTATACAAAATAAAAATGTCAATTGAAGTACTCAATGGACAGTATAAGATAGATCATATTGTCCCTCGATATCTATGAATACAATAAACTTATCAGTTCCCATGTTGATTCTAAACAAGTCTGTGACTGGGAATGATATTTTTTTTAGTAATAAGAGGTACCCTTGAACATATAATAACTACTAAGAAAGCATCAATACTAGACAAAATTTATTATATAGTACAATTGTACAAACAGCTAACCAATTAATTATTTATATAGAAGCTTATAATATGAGACAAGTCTTCAATTTGCATTAAATATATAACAAAGCATCACACCAATCTTTAATACTGTCCTTGAGACAAAACAGTAAGAACTGGGCCTTTATAACATAATAATTAAATAGTTGCAAAAGCCTTGGCAGCTAAACCAATACCAAATTTATTATACAGTGCAATTGTACAAACAGCTCAACTACTATGTGCAGTAATAGCCATACCATCAACCATCCTCTGGACCATAATCTCGGTCGGTTGTAAGCAACCCCTCAACCATTCATGGCCAAGCTGTGCTCTCTCATTATCACCGAACCCAAATACAATCCCTTTGTTTGTCACAGCCACTGTGTGGTACAAACCGGTACTGATCTGAGAGACAGAGTGGCCCCAGAGGCTATCGAGTGCTCTTGGCTTGAGCACTTTGTCAGAGATGCTCCTGTCAGAGAAGCCAAGGCTGCCGAAACCCATCCAGCCAAAGGCAAAAACTAAGCCCTCATCAGTCAAGAGAAATGTTTTTCTCTTTCTCGCACAAACCTGACAAATTCAACAAATAAATGATGCACAATTTTATATTAAAATCGATGAATCATATGGCCTGGAAGAAACAAAAAAGGCAAGTATTCTCTTATCTGAGAAATGAACCAAGCACAATGTTGCGCTAACATCTGGAAGACTAGGTTAATTTAAAGAAATATAAATAGTCAACAGAGCAACATATTTAAAATAAAATTGACAAGAGAGAACCAACCTGCACAGCTACTTGGCCCTTCAGAGCTGTTACCAGTTCAGGACTAGACTTGTCATTCTGGTTACCATGACCAAGGGCCCCACAATAGCCTCTTCCCCACGAATAAACCTTGAAAAAAAGAGAAAGAAACAAAAGGTTTATTGAGATGATAGAAAACATAAATGAGGAAGAAAATTTAGTAGTTGAATTCACATACATATCCACTAGAATCTATCGCTAACGCATGTTCATCACCCGCTGATACCCGAACCACATGAATATCCCTCCTCTTAAAAGACTCAACGACTCTTGGAATAAGTTCGTCGCTCTGATTTCCATGCCCTAGACAAAAGTTGGTATAAGACCCAAAAGAGTAAACTGACCCATCAGCTGTTACGGCGAAGGTGTAACTCGGCCCCGCAGCAACCTGGACCACTTTGGTGTGGCCCATCAGGTGCTGAATGATTGCTGGAGTCAACCTCTCTATGGTGTCACCATGACCGAGTTGGCCTCGTGTGTTGTTCCCACAAGTGTACACATGTCCTTGTCTCGTGAGAATCACGGTAAAACTTAGGCCTGTGGCAACCTGATATTGAATTAATGATATAGATTAATTCATTCACTACAGCACTACTTTGACACCAAAAGTCGGATTATTGTAGTTCAAAACTTGAAAATCATCCACTAGTGTCCTGCTTTAAAAAAATGTTTGGAGTACCATATTGCGACAAACGTTTAAATATAACACCAAAACAAAACAATTTTAGCAGTCCTAATCTAGAATAGGGATACTCCAGAAGCTACAAGACATCTGATATCTGTACAATGTAATTTCTTAGCTTTTGAAGGGGGCATCATAGTTTGACTGGAACTAGTAAAAATTTATATAAATTGCCTAAAATCTTACAAAATTATATGATAAAGTATAAGGATGCAGTTTTTAGCTTGCTCCCATTTGGACATAAACAGAGAATAGAGAACATCTTTTTTTCTTTTTCATAACATACAATCTCCCCTTACCTAAAATGTTGTTAGATTATTGAAACAGTATTCCTATACCTGCTTACAAGGAATTCCTCTGAGTGCTTCAATACGAGTAGGCCTGAATACAGTGCGCCCGATATCTCCATGGCCACAACAGAACGACGAATTATCCCCACAAGTGAACACCTAAATAAAAGGGCATTTAATTTTACCAAGATAACAATTCAACACCAAACAAATACAATTAAGGATTACTTACCTCTCCAGACAGGGTAACAAAAGCAGCATGGTTATGGGAGGCTGAGACATGCACCACAGGAGAAAGTGATGGGAAATTAACCCGACTAAATGTCGCGCATTGGGTCATATGATGGCCATGACCAAGAACACCACATAAATTAGATCCACATGAGTAGAGAGATGAATTGTGTATCAATAGAGTGTGATACTTTCCAGTATCAACCTGCATCTGGATATACAGAAAATTATCAGTCAGCTTCATATTGGACAGAAATCAAGAATTCTTTTGTACCAGCTTTTTCTTTTCTTTTGTGCAACAGTCAGGCCTAGAATTAGAAACACCGGTTGGATGTTTGATTGATTGCAGTTCGTAGAAGTCTGCGGTAACTAAGTGATAACAAAAATACTTTTCACCATTGTAAAATGAATCTTGCAATTCAGGAAATTAAATTACCCAATTAGTACCTTGCCAGCTGATGTCTCAACAGTACCAGAAGATTGCTCGACCAAATGCAAGAACCTCAACACCTTCTTCCAATTCCCACCACACCGGCCAAGCAAACTTCTCCTTGCACTCAGAGACATAGAATCAAACACTTGGTGTGCATGACATAGACAATACGCTGCATATTCCACCACTGACCGAAAATTATCAGGACAGAGTTCATGTTTTGCCCCAAACATATGACACGTCATCTCCAGGCTCGCTAAGTCAGCTGCACTGAGACGGCCAGAGGTCAAGACCTCCATGATTAGATGCCATGGCAGCTCTTGTATGTAAAATATTTGATTTTTATCAGTCATTGATTAATTACTACAACAATTTCCTAAATCTTGGTCTCCAAAAGCACCAGAAATCAGGGAAACGTAACAAGAACACGTCAGAGGAGAGAATTGTGCAAGCAATCATGCGCAGATAGAGAATCATCAGAAGAACCAAACCCCAAAAAGATATTCAAAACTTCAAGAGTATCAGAGGTCTTAAATTATCGAGAAAATATTTGAGAGAGATTCAGTCGAATTTGTAAGAGATGGTCATAGAAGGGAGTAGGTTGCGAGAGAAGAGAAAGAGAGAAAGGAAGGGGAAAGAAATGCAGGAGAGAAAAGGGAATTCATATCACGTAAAGTAACTCAAATTTTAAGTTTAGATCAGCAACGTCGTTCTCGGATCTTCTTAGCACGAATATTAAAGAGAGCCCTGCATTTCTTCTCGAGTGAGATTGACTCAGATTATGATCATACGGTTCCGATCTAAACTCAAAGTTTGAGTTATATTAGAGAATCGTACTCAGCATACGGACCAATCGCAAAAACAAAGTCTTTAAGTCAAGTGTTGGACCCACATCTCAGGAGGGACCGGAAGGTTAGCAATGACCTGGTTTACCCAAAACCAGGTGCAGCGAACAATTAATTGAATGAGAGCGAGAGGCACTGAGAATCCAGAATCTTCTCTTTCGGTGGCTTTCGACTTTCCTTTTGATTTTGGTTAATAAAGTAAGGGATGATAATTACCCCGAAGCATTTTGGTTTGATTTGTGTCTGTCTGGAGAACGTGGGGCGATAAAGTTAGTAGTTATACCTGATTACCACTATCAGGATCTCAAAAAAAAAAAAAAAAAAAAGTTAGCAGTTGGTACAGTCACATGCCACTGCCTTCTGCAAATTGCACGAAGACTGGTTAAATTGGAGTAAAAATATTGTTCTTTTAACTCCAATACCGTCCCAATAGAATTCGTATCCCCTCAGGTTATCCAAGTAGGATTGAATCGGACGGTTCGAAATTGGAATTTTTAACTTGACACGATTCTCAAAGCACAAATAATACAACCCCTACTGCTATTCTGATTACCCACCAGCTGAAATTAAATCTGGACCGTCCATTGCAATTGTATTGAATCAGGTACCTGGGTGGAAACGGATCCGTCCTAATATGCGTCTCTCGCGCGTTTTGATCCAACTTCCTTCTTTTTCTGTCTTTGCAAACTCTTTCATCTTTTTCATTTTCGGCCAGCGTTCTTATTCACCATCATACCCTTCTCATTTTAGAATTTTCTTTCGAATTAAAGAAATAAGAGAAGGTAATAAAAGACTATGAAAGAAAATAAAGTAGACGTTAATTTAAAAGAAACAACTATCGATGAAATAAATAATAGATTCTAAAAATTCAATTACATCATTTTGTGGTGACACATCTTAATATCATATTTTTACAAGTTATTTTTATAATTTTAAAATTCAAATAAATGATCTAAACTGTTCAACATGATCTCCATAATAAAATGTGCTTGAAGACCAAATTTTATATATATTTTTTTATTTTTTTTAGTATTAATTAAGATGTGTACAAAATTGTTGTTTTCATGTAATTTTGGACCATTGAAAAACAATAATTTTAAAAAATTCTAAATAAATAATGATAAATTTTCAAAAAATATAAAATTTAGTCTCCAAGTACATTTTAATATGGACAAGTTATTTTTGTAATTTTAAAATTCAAATAAATGATTTGAACTATTCAACATGATGTCCATAATAAAATGTGCTTGAAGACCAAATTTTATATTTTTTTGAATTTTTTAGTATTTATTAAGATGTGTACAAAATTGTTGTTTTCATGTAATTTTGGACCATTGAAAAATAACAATTTTAAAAAATTCTAAATAAATAATAATAAATTTCCAAAAAAATGTAAAATTTGGGCTCCAAGTACATTTTAATATGGACATCACGTTGAACAGTTCAAATCGACTATTTGAATTTTGAAATCACAAAAATAATTTATAAACATATAATGTTAAGATGTGTCAGTATAAAATAGTGTAATTGGATCCTCCTCTTCTTCTTATTCATCTTTTTTTTACCTAAATTTTTTTCTTATACAGACAAGATAAATACTCTCTTTTTTTTCTCTCTCTTTACTGAGTCTATATCCTCTCAAGTAAGGGTGGCAAAAAAAATTCGTAGTTTGTGATTCGATTTGAGTTTAGTTTGATTCAAAATTAGTTCATTATGAAACAAATCATATTAATTCAGTTTGAATCTTATTCAAATCAAACTCAAACTGGGTATAATTCATTCGAAATTAATTCACAAACTATTTAGGTTCGAATCTCAAATAATAAAACTAATGGATTTAACCATTAATCTTTAATAATGCAGGAACCAAACTTATATCACAGCTCAAAATTGTTAATATAATGGTAACTTGTAATATGAAAATGTTTCAGCAGCATAACAAATTAACAATTGAATAAGTTCTATTTGACTAAGTCTATGTCGTGATTTTAATCAATCCAACAGTGTAAAAGATAAGAAAACCTTGAACTAACCCATAATCCATTAGTGTGAATTCGCGAAAGGTAAAAGGAAACCGTGTGAATTTTGTTCCGCGAGAAGAAAACTATTGCATAAACTAGCAGTATAACTAGGGTTGCCAAAAAAATTTGTAGTTCGTAATTCGATTGACTTCGATTTGAAAAATGTGTAGTTCGTAATTAATTCGATTTGAAATTAGTTTGATTCAAAACAAATCAAACTGAGTTCAATTTGAATCTTATTTAAATTCAAACTAGGATAAGTTCATTTGGTTTGATTCATTGTCACCCCTACTCTTATGTAACTAATTTTTTTTGTTTTGTTCCGGATCATCCAATCAGAATTCGGACTAGAGTAGATCAGACAGTCCATATCAAAACTCAAACAATGAGATACTTCAAGGGATCCAAATTCCTCTTCACCTCTCCCCTTTTCAATTTGAGTAAGCTCCGCTCCAGACGATTAGAGATTTTAAAGTTGAAGTTTTGAAAGTTGTTCGTCTGTTTTGTTCCTCCGTCCTACCACCTCCGTCTCCCTCCTTGTATGTCCGATCCATCTTGATTAGCTCCATTCGATTGGATGATTCCATTGTTGCTCAACGCTCTATCTCACTACGTTTGAGCAGGTGTTTCCGTCCAATGAATCTAGCCACCGTTCGTCGGTTCATCTTGCCTTTAATAGAGCAGGTGCTTTCATCTAACGAATCTGGTCACTTCTCTTCAATTCATCTCGACTCTCCGGGTTCAACTAAGGGTGATGTGAATTCGCTATTGGTTTTTGGAGCCCTCGACTTACTCGTTTGACTATATTTACAAAACATACATAATTACATTTTTACAGTTTTCCTTCTTGAGACGTGCAGGTTCATGACAACTGGAGATACAATTAATACACATCAAAGATGAATCAATGAACTACAATATAACATTAAAGATGTGGTCATGAAGCACAAGAGTATGGATAACAAAAGTATAACTCAATATTAAGGACAATTAATTTGTAAAATTGGTAAAATAAGCTTGAAACTGAACTAAGTGAGGCCTACTGTTGCAACGGAATAAATCGTCGCAGAAATGACTGCATTGCATTAAGTCAAATCAAGCGGCTCCAGCCGAAAGTTTAGTCAGAGAACTTCCGTTGTAGAGACCGTTGCATATCTAAACATGTTCGAACTATCCTACCGTTGTAACGATCCATGAACCGTTGCAACAGTCAGGACCACTTACTTCCTTTTTGACAGCTCTCTATAAATAGAAGCTATTTCAAGGTTTGGATTGACACTCTAACCGCCTTCAACTTCAATATTTCGTATTTACAAATCTAGAGAAAACCATTATTGCTTGTGTGCTTAAACTTCAATACTAACAATCAATCTCAAGCTTATTCAATCAATTACACAACTTCTAGAGTGATCCAGCATGATCAACCCATTTACTACTTTGAGCCTTTGTGCTCACCCAACAATCCTTGTGTTCTCACGAATCAGATTGTCTTCCTTGAGCCTTTAGTGCTCCTTGTTCGGGCTGTGTGACTTTTTAGAAGATTGCGATGGCTTACTGGTTCCACTTTAGAATCCTTTCTCATTGGGTAAAGAAAGGCGCGCCATCTCGAAGGTCGTGGACTCCAAAGACGTAGGTGTTAGTGCTGAACTCTGTAAACAACTCTTGTGTCAAGTGTCTCTAAACTCTACTCTTTACTTTACTTATTTCTTATTTTTAGTTTAGGATAAAGTTATTCTAAGTTTCTGCCAATAATAATTTTAGGACACACTCAAATTTTATAACTTAGATTAAAATTTAAAAAGGCCCTATTCAACCCCCCCCCCCCCCCCCCTTCCTCTAAGTGCCTTTAGGACCAATATTCGCTCCTCCTGTCATAGTATCTTATATAACTATATATAAATAAGGTACGTGTTGTTGTGGTTGTGGCCAATGATGATGATGATGTGTTGTTTTCTTTCTCATTTCCCTCTTCTCTCTTCCCTCATCCTTCCTCTTTCCTCCCCTCCTTCTTTCTTCCCTTCTCCTCTCATTCTATCTCTTTCCACCGTTGTGGCCCTTGTGAGGTGACTGTCCTGGTATGATCAACTCAGCTCCCGGTCTAGTTTGATTGTCTTCTCAGCTGAGTGCTGATTGTCCTACTCTGATTGATTTAGTTTCCTGTCTGGTTTGATTGAGTGTCTCCTTAACTAATGTGGTGACAATCATGTTCCAGTTGATTCAGTTCATGTTCCGGTTTGATTCAGTGCTTAACGGGTGTGCATTTTTCTAGGCAGCGTTGGCATGGTGTAGTCACACTTGCTCTACTGCTACATTTGCATATTAAGAGAAGAGAATGAACATGCCCATTGATATGCTAATTTGGTGCAAACTAAACATTTGCAACTACTAATTTTATTTTTTCTCTTCTCTTTCATTTTTAGCAGTGAGAAATTTTACAAATAATTCAGTGCATATGATACTAGAACAAACTTGTAATTTGCTCTGATATTTAATGGAATCGCCTTGAGAATTACAACACCCCCCAAAGCCAAAAAAAAAAAAAAAAAAAAAAAAAAAAAAAAAAAAAAAAACATCATTCTCTGATCTTCTCCTTTACCTTTTTTTTTATATAAAATCCAAATCCTTGTCTTTATTTCTTATTTTTTATAACATTTGTGTAAACTTATAATTAATGTTCAAAAGATATTAATATATGTATTTCTGTACAAAAACGCTCACAGATTAATATAAACACTGAATTTTGGAAGTCCTTTTTCCATTAGACGGTTGAAGGATAAACACTTTACCAAGTGTTAATATTACACCTTATAAGTATTACCACATGACAGTAAAATATTGTCAACTAACAATGCAAGTATAGACATCTTGTCAAAAAAAACAATGCAAGTATAGACACAAAAAATAATTTGAGTACGACTTTACAACTATAAACACCTAGCAGTATAGTTTTCCACATAAATATACACACCCAAAAACTTCAAACACTTGAACCTTACAAACATATGACTACAAATGCCCAGTTTATGAATAAACACCTGACCCTGTGGATATTAATACTTGTGTATGATAAAAAAAAAAAAATACAAATGTATATTAGTGAATGCATAAATCCCTCGTAGGGCATGGTCATCACATATTTTTATTTTTAAAATAATTGTTATGAATTATAAACAGTTAAGAAGACAAATTGTAAATATAAGAGTTGGAACATTGCGTGTGTTTTTTTTTTACTTTTTAAGTGAAACAACTAAATAGGAATAATCCGGAGTTGACTAAGAATTCATAACCGCATAATTTTAAGTATGGCCCATTATTGGTCATAATTGAAGAAGGTTTCCCATGTGTTACTTGTTTGTTATTTATTTTAATTTTTTTATGACAGTCCGTAGGTTCTGCCACTCAGACACTCACACATTCCATTTCTAGACATGCAAAATTCGAAGCATTTTTATTTTTAATTAAACAGCTCCATACCATCAAAACGAACAAGAAAAAGAAAAATAGTAATAAGTAGTTACTAAAAACGAAGCCCAAAAGGCCCAACTAAAAATAAAAGAAAAGGCGAATATACAAGCAAAAAGCTAACATATGAAATATGTCCATATACTATGTATTACGGCTAAAATGTAAAAATGAAGTTAATGACTAGTACTTGTTGGCGACTTCTGCTTTCCTTCTATCCTCAACAGAGACTTTGAATTTGAGGATTTTTTGAAGACTTGCAAGAGGTTTTACTTGCTTGTGTGGAGCATGACTTTGATCAGTGGGACATATTTCATTTGATATAGCATCTGAAAAAAATTTAATTCTGAATTATTGATACCGTTTCACAGAACATACTGGTAACCTGAGAGTAGAATTTTCTAATTATTCAATTTCAATGCTTTATGGCATGGGGGAAAAGGTATTTCAAGTGTGACAAAAAGTTCAAATATTGAAATGTACAACTAGTTGAGCTGCTGAGCAGAGTACCTAAGCTTGTCTAATTTATAAAAAGTTGAGAAAGACAAGACCAATGAATAATTTATATTTCAACAATATTAGAAAGCAGTTAAAACACTTACCACTTTCAGAGAAAACGTAGCATGTCCCAATAGTCTCTTGATACTCTCCAATCTATCACAATAAGAAATACACTGTTATATTTTTAAATTACACTGATCCACTGATAATCAACCCAAATATATCAAAAGGTGAATAAAGGAGGAACAATCTCAGCAATATATTTGATTATTTAGTCCTTGATTACTTAAAAGAAAATTTTGATAATTTGCAAGCACTATTAACTGTGATTAAAAGTGCACATCAAACAACAAAGTCAATATAGGGCATAGCCAGAAGTGGCAAGCAAAAGGGCAGTCTAAATCATGATTAGGTTCAGGTCAAATTGTCTCAATCTTGTTTTAAGTTGTGGTTCCAACTTGTTTGTGTATTACGCCATTTTGGTCATGTCATGGTGAAATTCAAGATTTGAATTATGGTTTACTTCGAATCTCAGACTACTTGGATCTCTGGTTGTGTTGGGTCCAGGTTTGTGCTTATTTCAAGGATTCTTTTTTTTTAAGGTTTATTTCAAGAATTATACCAGAAGTAACTTCATGCTTCAATTAAGGTTTATTTTTTTCTTTAAAAGGGGAGAATCAGAAAATGGAGTCCCAAGTTAGATCCATTTTGTTTTCTAGAACAAATTAATTTCTGGTTAAATTGGGTTCAATTCAGGGTCTCTATGTATTCAGGTTATCAAATTAGGTTGTCAGGTGAATCCAGCTTTGGATATGTCCGATTCAGGCCAAATTGGGTCATGCACAACAATTTTCAAACTTATCTTGAGCGCATAGGTTCCTATACAAGTGTGATCAGACTGGTTTTCTACAAATTTCAAATGGTTACCCTCTATAGCAGTAGCTCATAAACTTCGGCAGCTCAAATTGTTTATAGGTTCCTTTTTTTTTTATTTGATCTTTCTTAGTTTTTTACTTTCCCTCATAATTTTCATGATATGCAATTATTCTCTAAAAAGTTTGGCTTCTAAGGTAACTCCAGTAATTTTGGTTCAATATTATGCAAATCTTGTTTTAATTTTTATGTAATTGTTGATAGGAAACTAAAATAACTTGAAATTGATTTCTGCAAAGTATGACAGCAACAAAAAACTTCCAAAACAGTAAGACCTAGTAAACGAAAACATAAACAAAGCGGAGAAATGATACTCACCAGCTTTAGATGATCACCGATTTGTAATATAGGAGACGGAGTATCCAAACCCTACATTATGAGATGCAAAAATTAACATAACTACTTTAATTAACGAGCAAGATCTAACTGTACATTAGTTACTTAGCACACAAGTCATTGAAGGGCTCGAATCACCTTTCAGTACTAATATAATATTATACCAGTATGTACTAATATGCAGTTTAAGTCTAACAATGAATGATAGAATCAATTATTTTATGCATATGCTAATTCAAAATTTAGAAGGTGCAAAATTGACATTTCTCGTTCTAGAATAAATAAAATAAGTATCTGAACATACAGAAAGCACAAATGGTGCATTTGGAGGGATATCTGAATAAACACAGTCATCTAAATCGAGAAATACAAACTCTTCTTCATAATCCGGTTGTTTGTCCATTTCCTTGTATGCTTCCATCTCCAATTACTTAACTAAGAGGCAAGAAAAAAAAAAGCAATGTCAGTTCTTTTTTTTTTAAATAAAATGAGCCTACGGGTAAGTCACACCAAGTAAGAGATTATTACAACTAAATAGGAAAAAAGTTCTATATATCACTTATCATCTACATATCACAAATAAATTGACAAGGCCTACTTCAAATTACTACATGGGCAGGAAATCACTGTTTTTCAAATTGTAGGAAGCCATAACTAAAATAATAGAAGATTTATACTAGGATAGAATAAGGACATTTTTATTTAGGTGTCTTTATTACACTCTAATAGGCAACTTCTGAGGTATTACAATATAATTATTTAGTTGGATTGACTGAGGTATGGGGTCAAGAGTACAAAATTGCAAAATATTTATGAGGTCATATTTGGAAATTTTGAGATTTTGAGATAGCTAACAAATACATTTAAAAATCATGTAACTGGTGGATAATAAAGAGGTCTCAACTGACCCCCATTTGCCAAATGCAGATCTCTTTGCTCTACAGTTTATTATTGCTACGTTGCAGCTCATAAGGGATAAAAAACCCAAGACGCATATCAAAGGGAAACTAATAAAGAATTAAACAATCTTACTAACACAGGAATACATTACCATATGATCTGACACCCAGTGAAATCTTATGCTGGTACATAACCTAATACAATATGAACTCCAGAAATCCCTGCACATTGCTAGCAATTTTGCATTTTTAACAACAAAGCTCAGTGAATCTTGGAGACACTACCAAGGCTTTTCAGCAAAAAAACAAAGCTCAGTGCACAATGATTCCATAGCAGCTGTCATGCTCATTGTATCAATTATAGTGAATTCTTTCTGGCATTTAGGCTTGTCACACAAATTCAACAGGCCTTCTATTGTATCATACCACATGCAACTTTAGAGGCCTGAGCGACACTAGGTACAATTAAGAAATAGGGATAACTTGATCTGGTATTAAAATTTGGAACTCAAATAATTACAGGAGCTTGTTCGTCTCAAATTTGGAACTCAAATCTGGTATTAAAATATATTGATCGTCCCAACTTATTATTTAGTCCATATCCCCAAAATAAACACGTTAAATAGATTATCCTCCTACGACAAATGAACTTACAAGGCAGAGAGGAGGGTTCAGGAAGTGGTTAGCTAACCCACGCGCACCAGCCACGATTTTCGTCGGCCAGGGCAACGAAGTCAAGAAGGGGCGTGGGCGTGCGTACGACACAGCAGAGAGGGAGCGGGGGAAATCAAACCCCCAATCTCTTCTCCTGGAAGGAAGGAAAAGAGAGAGAGAGAGGCGGAGTGGGCCCGTATTGCAGCTGCAGAGAGAGGGAGAAAGAGAGATCGCTCTCTTACGTGAAAAGGGAGAAGAAGAAACGGGGAAGAGAAGGAAGGGGTCTGTGGGGGGGCCCGTCGGCAGAGAAAGAAAGAGAGAAAAGGAGGGGTGCCGGACACGAATTCTTCATTCAATGGGTTTAATTCCCTTCTCTCATCAATTCAAAATCCATGGATAGGATGCCTTTAGGATTCGTGCTAGAGCTTTGATCAAGGGTTCCAAAAATTCAGAATTTAACTAAGCACTCATTTAGTTTGTTTAATAATCTGTTTTTTTCCAAATTTCGAATGGAAGGTTCGTAAAAATTATTATAATGTCGTATTATTATTTTCACGTGTCTATAATTGATTTCTAGGATCCAAATAAATAATTAATTATTGATTAGTAAATTGTTTGTGTGTGTGTATATATGTGTATAAATATCAATTAAGCCATACTTCTATAATTTTATAATGATTTATAAATTTTATACTATTATGTTTTTTTTTAAATATTTCATGTGTTTAATCTTTACTATAATCTCGAATAATCCGATATTAAGTCATGTATGTTTTTACTATACATAATATCATATTTCATTTATATTTCGAAATTTTACATTCGTTTTAAGTAAATCAAATTAATCAGATCGATCATTAATTTAATTAGAGATTTTTATTCGGTGTAAAAACCAGTTTAGCAATTAATCGCGTTTTAAAATTTCGAAATATAACATAAATTCTAAATTTCAACTTAGGTAATCCTAATCAAATTCAGGAAAAAAGAAGCAGCAGCAGCTAGGATAGAAGGAAAACTTCATGAGAACCCAAAGCCCTAATCACGATTGAAGCGCCTTTCGCTGGTCATGAATCTCTAAGAATGGACCAAGCGATTGTCGAAATAAGGTGTGAGAGTACGACGAATTCACATCTCCTCAGATTACCTGCAATTAAATTGGACGGCCCAAGATTGGATTTTTTAACTTGACACGAATCTCAAGGCACACATAATACTGCCCCTCTGGCACCGGTTGATATTAAATCTGGACCGTCCGTTTCAATTTTGTTGAGTCAGGTACCTGGGAGGATACGGATCGTACGACTGTACGAGACCAAGAAACTCGCTTGTTGATTTGAACTAGCAGGAGGCAGGATTATTCGACTAGAATTCTGTTGGCAATAGGGTTGTAAATGAGCTGGTTCGGATCAAGTTGGATCTTGATTCAACTTGTTAATTCTGATCCGAGTCTGGACCTAGCAAGCTGAACCTAGAGGTACAAATTCAAAAATATAAAATAAAAAGCCCATTATTTATTTAAAATAAGAAGAGAACAGTACATTGGATGTCAACAGAAAAGTATATGTATTTTGCTTGTCAGGTTTGAAAATCATATTTACAATCATAATTAGATAACGAAGTTGAAAAGTTAAATCTTTCACATGAAATTTCTTTACAGATAAGATAACACAAATCCTTTGCAATTGGTCAAGCCACCTGGTACAATTGAAAATATATGTGCCTTTAGTTGTGAATTCAGGTTCTACAATATATAAAACATAACTGGTACAAAATAAATACTGGTACAACGTACTAGTAAGCACAGAACCGTCATTTATCAAAAAAACAAATTAGAAAAAAAACCTTCAAGCATCTGTTATTTATCAAAAAAAAAAATCGTCATTTATCAACAAATTGTCAAATCGTTGTTTATCAGAAACCTTCGAGCATCTTTTCTTAATTACTAAACATCAGAAGAAAAAAAAATCAAGAAATCGTCATTTATCATAAAAAAAAACCTTTAACCCTTGCTTAGCAACAATGACGACACAAGTTTCGTGTCAAATGCGAGGCAGAACGGCGGCGCGATTGCAAGAGGTGTTGTGAGGCGGCGCAATTATAAGAGGCGTCGCAACTGCGTGAGGCGGTGGGACTGCATGAGGCGGCGCGAGTCTGTTGTCCAATGGAGTACTCGGAAGTCGCCGAGTCGGGATTTAACCTAGGAGAGGGAAGAGGAGCAGAGGAGTCAGGGAGTGAAGATTCTGAAGAGGACTTAGAGAAGCTGGGGAGTGAAAAGGATTCAAATTCGCTGCTGTTTGAAAATGAGACTTGACCTAAAATTATATGAGCGACCGAGTCAAGCTGGCTCGGTCTGAACTGAACTCTAGCTCAGTTTGTTTATTTGGGCCTAAACCTGGGCCGAGTTAGTTCGTTAACAGCTCAGTCCACTATCAAATGAGCTGTTAGTGAGCGAATTAGAGGCAAATCACAAGCGATCTATTAGCTACGAGTTTTTTGTGCAGCCCTAATTGGCAGTACCTTGGCACAGAGGGATAGTTCGGATAACCCAATTTTTTAGTTTAGATCAAGACTGTCAAATTCGAATGGAACCATCAGGGGCTCCGTGTGTTTCACTTCGAACCGGATTAGTCCGAATTTGAATTGGACGGTCCTGATCTAAACTCAAAAATTGCATTACTTTAAGAGATCCGGACCTCCAAAGCGACCGATGCATTTTTCCTCAGCCGGCATTGATCCGGATTAGATGGTTCGAATATAAGATCCTAACTTGCGACATTTTGGATCTGTGGCGTTATTATCGGCCTTTCTATCAGTCAAAAATAACAAGTACTTTTTATATTTCTCTCTCTTCTTTTTGATTATTTTATATAGAAAAAGATCTCTCTATTACTGCTGTTTTTTTTTCTTCGATAAAGTTGTTACGTGCCTCCTCCACTTCACTTTAACGGTTGGAACCCGAGATACCCAATAGACATTTGAGTAAAGCCAACTGATTTATATTAAGATCTGTGCATATCATTTCAAAATCTGCATAGATTAAGTTTTTGCAAATCAAACAGTTCTAACTAGATATTGAACCGACTCGGACTGACTTGATCCAGTGCTCTCGATTCCTCGAACGAACCCTTCTTCCTCGCTGGTTTGCCAGGATGCCCTAGAAATATCCGTCTTATTTTTAAGAAAGGTATGGGGTAAATATTTTAACAGAGGAGTTTTGGTTTCAGTCTTTCAGACAGCACACGCATCGCAGGGCTATTGTGATTCTACAGTCCATGTGCTGCGTGAAGTCAAAACAGCTCTGTTAAAATCTTCACCCAAGAAATGAGGTAACTTTAACTTTCTTTGTTAGAGTTGGACCATTTCTCGATTAGGACCAATATATATAGGCCTTATATGCCGGAAGGTACTCGTTGGATACGTACTGAATGATTGAATGCGCTCTTCTGGTGCATAGATTGCATCTGGATCCAACTGAACTTGGGCTCCAGAACTGTCGGACTTGGCCCAGAGAAATTCGCCATTAAATTGAAACTACATAATTTATTTAACAAAAAAAAAATCATAAGAGCAAAACATACAATTTTCTCTCTCTGTTTTTTTTTTTGGTAAAAAGAGAAGTGGGCTAAGAAGACGATGAGATATTAATTTTATATAATTAATTATACATTTTCAAAAGGGTAAATTTTATCATAAGTCACTAAACTTTGTTATTTGTCACGAATTGGTCATTCAAATTTGATTTGTCTATTTTTAGTCACTCAACTTTGTTATTTATTCTAATTAAGTCCCTCTATACTTTTCTATCCAAAATTTTAACGGAATATACCTATTCCGTTAGTATTTTGGATGGAATATGCTCATTATGTTAATATTTTGGATGGAATAAATATATTTCGTTAATATTTTGGATAGAATGAGAATATTCCGTTAAGATTTTGGATAGAAAAGTATAGAGGAACTTGATTGGGACAAATAATAAAATTGAGTGACTAAAAATGGACAAATCAAACTTGAGTGACCAATTCGTGACAAGTAAAAAAGTTTAGTGACCTCCAGCGAAATTTATCATTTTCAAAACATGCGAGAACTGCAAAGCATATGGAGTTGATTTTGTCCAATTTTTTTATTAATAGGAAAAAAAATGAGAACAGTGAAAGCATTTGCTAGATTTTGAGATGTAAGAAAATCGTGATAATTTATAACATTCAATTACACGTTATACATTATAACGTCTAGATTACCAGACTCAATTAAACTCCTAATTAACAAAACAGTAAAAAAAAAAAAAAAAAAAAAAACATAGGACGTTGAATACCATAACGATTTTCTGGACAGTTATATATTTAGTCCCATTCATCAGGTAAATATTGCCACTAATTATATTTTTTAACAATGACGGAATTGCCCTTTCAATCATGACATGTTTTTAGACACTATTTAGTTAACGGACATGAAGGCATGAAATCGTCACCAGACTTGCCCATTACCATCCAACAGTACACGATCTGGTCCTACATGGCAAAGCAAGTCATGTGTTCCTTGGTCCCAGTACCCATCAACTCAACACGAGCAGATCTCAATTTTCTCTACACATTCATTCATTGCTGCATTCGTTCGTTCGTTTCTCCAAAAATCAACCATGTGAGGCCTATTTATCTACAGATAGCGATGTGTTTTTCAACCGAGCATGGGCAGCGGTGGACCAAGTGTATACTGGGAGGGTAGCTACCTCCTCTGAATTTTGAGTTTTAGTGGTGATCTATCAATATTAATTAACTTTGTTTCTCTCTAAAATTTTTTTTATCCCCCTCTAGATATTTAATTTGTAATTCGGATTAACTTTAGCATTAAAATTAAAATAAATTTATTGAATTATGATTAGCAAGGTTCTAAATAGTGTTTATCGCGTCATAGCAGGAGCCTACAAAAAAAGTTATAGCGAATAACGTCACTATAGCAAAAGTTGTGCTACATAGCGTTTATTTTATTTTTATAAAAATATATTATATATTTGTACTAAATATCAACATTATCTAAGTCTCATAGAACAATAAATAACATTAAATTTATTAAAAAATTATGATATTTATATTGAATCAATACAAAGTCCAAATTGCGACTCAAAATATCTATAGTAATACTAATATCATAAATTATTGATCTTTTCATATTCAAAATATATTCAGCATCATGACATAATCTATCTTTTTTTTAATTTAAATTTCAAAATAACCTAGACATCATGGCATTATTAATTATCTTAATCTATTCAAAATATTCAAACTACCATATAGTAAGTATCATTTTGTTACTTCAAGAAATATCTTAATATATTTAATCCAAGCCTTTATTTAAAGCTCATATAAATTGAAAAGAAATAAAAAATAGCTCATGTTGCATAGTGTGTTGTAGCTTTGATAAGCCAAAATTGTATCTATTTAAACCTAGGGTTAGGTATGTAAATTAAGCCAAGTTTTGGTTAAATTAGTTTAAATTAGGTTTAATTAGGTTGGAAATGTCCAAAAGTTCAAGTTACTGCCCTAGTTATGTTTGTTTTACAGGTAATCAAGTGTTTGGACCTTAACGAAGTAAAACGGGTGAGTTAGCACGAAGAAATGAGCTTCTGCCAACATTTATTGCGGCCCGAAATGGAGTTATTGCGGCCCGCAACCAAACAAGTCAGAGCCTCTTCATTACAGCACAGTTATTGCGGCCCGCAATAAAGTTATTGCGGTCCGCAATGCACTGTAGCAGTCAGCCAAAAATAGAGTCTGAACTTAAAACGGCCATAACTTTTGACTCGTAACTCCGATTTAGGCTTGTGACCACTTTTTGGAAAGCTAACGAGAAGATCTACAACCTGAGAATATAAAAGGAATGTATTGCGACCCGCAAGGACTTTTATTGCGGCCTGCAAGGACCTCTTCAGAAGTTTTCTGCGCAGTCTGTTAACTGCTACAGTACATTGCGGCTCGCAATGAGTGTATTGCGGCCCGCAATTAGGTCGGTTCAGAGTCCGAATTTGCTATTTTTGGTTGGTTATTTCTAGGTTTTAGAGGGGGCTATAAATAGGGACCTGTAGAACAGATTGAGGAGTTTTTTAGGCAGAATTTTCTAGGTTTAGAACAAGGAAAAGCAAGGAATAGCAAGAAGAGAGAAGAAGGGAGAAGAGATCATTGATCAACCGGTTTTATTATTTTCTTTCTTTCCTTTGGAACTCTTTTATTCTTTTGATTTCATTTGTGTCTTAGCCATGGTTGGCTAAGGGCTTTTCTAGGGTTGATTAGGGTTGTACTTGAAACTTTTGTTATGATTTAGTTGGTTTTATTGCATATGTTCTTGTTCTTTGTTATGATCTATTCTTTATTTTAATTGATTGTGAGGACTTAATCGAAATCGCATGAAACCCTAGGATTTGGTATTTACAATTGAGAAATTGAATATTAGGTCCAGACCATAAGGAATAGGGTATTTGATAGGCTAAGTACCGAGAGGTGACGCTTGTCTTATACGGGTTTTACCTAATAGTTTAGACAAATTGTGCCAAGTACCGAGAGGTGAAAGACGATTTTCTAGATCTATTGGGACAGTAAGAACTTAATGACTTTAGATTAGGGTAGCCAAGTATCGAGAGGTGACGTTTATTCTAATTTAAAGATGGTATTAATATAGAGATATCCCTTTGTACCTACAACATCCAACTGTGCCTTCATAATTAAAAGAACAAATTTAATAAACCAATTAGTCATAACACTAGTGGATAGGAACCCTAAGAAACCCTAATTTCTCATACTTGTTAAAAATTCAGATTTTGCTTTAAGACTTTAGTTTAATTCAATTTAATCACAACCAACCCATCCTAAAAACAAACAAATTCCTTTTATTTTCTTTTACTAAATTAAATTGATTAGGTTAGACTTGAAATTCCGACTTGTCCCTGTGGAGACGATCCCTAAGTACTCCTCGATAAGGTTGTACACTTGCAACCAAATTGAGTGCAATTTAGGATTTATTACTTGTATTGCATAATTCACATCAAGCTTCCTTATTTGATTTCGTATGATGGACCTCTCATTTAATAATTAATAGTTTAATATAAAGCTTAGTACGTCAATTGTAGAAAAAAAAATTTATAGTTAAAATCCAATCTGAGCGTTTATTTAAAGGCCATATAAATTGAAAAAAAAAAAAAAGCTCATGTTGCATAGCGCGGGGTATTTGCACTACACGCTATGCGCTATAGCGGACCGCTATTACCGCTATGATGTCCGTAGCTCAAATAGTGCATTTTGATGCCATAGCTTAGCGTTTATGGCCCAAAAACACTATAGCGCACTATTTAGAACACTGATGATTAGTAATTAGAATTATAAGTTAAAACATCAGAAATTATAAGTCTGAGCATTGAAAAATATAAATCAAAACATTATTTTTTTTATCGAGTATCCAATTAGTTAATGGATTTAAATCTAATTCGGTATTTTTTTTTTGTTGCCCCCCCCCCCCCCCCCCCCCCCCGCGACGAAAATCTTGGATCCGTCCCTGAGCATGAGTTTAGACCTGTTATTTTACGAATTCACACCCTCTCCATTACTTGATAAGAGAATCTTTTACAATCAGTAGATATGGACCATTCTTATTAACTTGATACAAATCTTAAAGTCCAATAACTTTAAAGTGAGGATAATCTCAAACCGGCTGAGATTTAATCTCAAACTGTAAAGTGAGGATACGAATCCTTATTTTTTACTCCGGCTATAACTATTGAGTGAGGTTATGGTAATATGCATGGTATGAATTGATCTATGTTATGGATTCATATTTTATGGAGGAATTCATGTACAGTCTTCAAAAACTTTGAATTTACATATTTTTTTCCTCTAAAATTCATAATATTATATTTACCTTTCTAAAATTAAAAAAAAAATCACATTTTTACACATTTTATTGTCTTTTCTATTAAAATTCATTTAAATTTCTAAAATGCTCACTTTATCTTTTATTAAGAAAAAAAAATGTAGTTCAAGGACATATGAGCCGTTTCTCCACTTACGCATACATAATGACTTTTATGTATATGCTTATGTAAGCATCAGAAGTAATTAAATGAATCATTTGTCATTAGAAATTGTCAAATTAGAAGACTGATATTTTTTTTAAAACAAATTACATACATATATATTTTTTTCTTAATAATAAGTAAAATGAGTATTTTAAAAATTTAAAATGAGTTTTAATAGAAAAGATACTAAAATAGGTAAATACATGAGTTTTCTAACATTTATAGAGGAGTAAATATAATACTATGAATTTTAGAAGGGAAAATATCGTAATTTCGAAGTTTTTGAGAGGTATATATAAAATTTCCCCTGTCTCTATTTTTAAGTTGAAATAGTCAATTTAAATTGTTTAACGTAATTTTCATATATAAATGTTTATGGAGACCAAAATTTTAGAATTTTTAGAATTTTTTATTATTTTTTTAGATAGATAGATGACCACTACTTTTGAATAGTCATTAATTTTTAGATCAAGTTAGTATTCTACTTATCTGAAAAAAAAAAAAAATTCTTTTAGAAATATAAAATTTAGTTTGCATATATATCTTTATATACAAATTATGCTATACAGTTCAGCTCAATAATTTGAACTTCGAAAACAAATATATAAGTCTACAACAAGGGTTTTATGTAATATGCCTAGTCTCACTCATATAACTAATAACTAATAAGAAGATGAAATTAACTTTTATCTTATACTTGGCATCACTCAGGGGTACACAAAAAGTTCATTGTTCATGATTTGATTGAGTTCGATTTGAAAATAAAATTTGGTTCAAAACGAATCAAACCATTTCAATTCTAAAACGAATCAAATCCAATTCGATTCAAAATTAGTTTGAATCAAACTCGACTTGAGTCTAATTCGGTCCGAAACTCTTTTTTTTAGTTATAAATCCTGCTTTAATTTCAAACTAATTTGATTTAAAACTGGTTCGAATTACACCAAATCAAACTCGAACTCTTATTTTCATTTTCAGTTCGAAATCTTGCTTCGAACCAACAGGTTCGAAATTAGTTCCATCTCGAATTTAGTTAAGTTGGATTCGGTTGGATCCGTTTGCAGCCTATTAGCATGTGATGGTCTCTCATTAGAGAAGCTAAATCGTCTATAGAGTAATGGGACAAAAAAATGGTGCTAAGTGAGATACAGATACTTCCAAGCGGAGCAAACTTTTAAAGCCATGACATTATGACATACATTACTTGCATTAAAGGGAAAACAGTAGAAAACAAAAATAAAAGAATTTTCTATCCCAATCTTTAAATGTAAATGCAGTAAACATATTTGCATATTAGGCTTAAAGACTCAATAATTGCAGGAAAACGCCAAAAACCGTATGGATACCAAACTCAACTCACTCAATGAAAGAACGAAATTTTATCTCCTGTATAGAGCAATATTCCCTTAAATTGGAAATCTTCTTGTGGCCTCACCCCATTCCAGTGAAATTATAGTAGGTTTGCCGTATTGTACAGCTAGTTTTTCTAAAGTAATAAAACATTGATCATAAAATTTATTTATTTGAAAAAGGTTCAAGCACCCGATTTATTAACTTGAAACAAAAATAACAAAACTCCTGCATTCCAATACTCTGCTTGAGAGGTGGCATATTCGAAATCCAGAAGAGACTATTTATTATTAATATTTAAAAATTGGGTTAGTTTGACCTTTAACATGTACTAAAAAAAAACTAAAAAAACAAAAACAAAACTCCTCCATTCAGAAAAACAAAAAAAAACCCAGAAAAAATGACCCTAATAACTGGTATCAGCAGACACTTTTAGCTTCCATTGTTGGTAACTCAGTCTCCCTCCCGTTATCACATAACACATAGAACCAGATTTTGATACCATGTAATTAGGAAGGAGAAATTGGCTGTTAATTTGTCACATCAACACACACATGACATATTGACATTGCTAAACCCGATTTTTTTTTTAAATACCATAATAAAAAAAAAGTACATTTAACACTTCTGTTTTGAGCAATTTTGATATTTACTTAGACTGCATAGTCAATCTGTGACTCATTTGGGAGGGGGGGGTGCGATTTGACTTAGAAGTCACCTCCAAAGTACAAAAAATGCACTGTAATATGAAATGTATTTACATTTTGAGGACCTCTAAACCCATCTGTGGCCCCCTAAGCAACTTGGGTAAATGTAAAAATCCCTAAAATAGGGGAGTTTTGGTTTATTTATTTTTTATTATGGTAAGAATAAAAATTTCGGTTGCTAAACACAACCCTTATTTATCCAGCTATCAGGATCACAAATTATCACCACTCAAGGGCATATCTAAGACTTAGTTAAAGATGACTAGGTCACTCCTATAATTATTAATTATATGTATAAGAATTTAATTTTAATTTTTTTTTTTACTTTTTACATAGTCTAGCATCCCTCAATAAAATGACAAATGTTTAGTTGTTTGTAGCCTAATAGTTAAAGCTTTATTTTGTGGTTGAGAAGCCTGAGTTTAAATCCAACTCAATACAATTGTACATTTTAATTTTTAGCCACCCTATCAAAATTTTATAGTTCCGCCTCTGTCATCACCATTATATCAAGCACTTTATTTGCATAACTCACACATCCAAACTATAAAATATAAAATTGAGGACATCATGGAGCCAAGTCATAAAATTTTCACATTTAAGCCAATGATATTACAAACACTATTTAATTAGCAGACAAAATAAACAAGAGGAGAAGGTAAAAACAAAAACAAAATATATAAAGAAAAGAAAACAAAAACACACACATCCTTTTGGGACTTCCCACGCAAATAACCAGATGAAAGCCCCAAAGAGCGCTCTCTCTCCCAACTTTGGAGAGGGCTACAAGGGCCCACAACTCAGCCCTACATTCTACACAAAAACACAACAAGAAGATACATTGGGAGATTCTGTATATATATAAATATAGCCTTGTGGGGTTGCCTTTGCACCCTTCAACGGCTATATTATATTCTCCCCTACTATAATATGAGTAAACAGAACCAAAACAAAAAAGCACTTGGCCCCATATATTTATATAGAATGCATTTAATTAGGAAAAGTTAAGTCTGGAGGTGTAGGTGGCCTTAGGAGACCAGTTCCTTGGAATCACATCGCGTGCGGAGAGGGTTTGTTTTGTGGACAATGTGGTGATCCGAACTGAAAATGGACCCTTCAGGGCCCCTCCATTGAGGCACCATGTTGCACCCCAAATGTGATCCATGTTTAACCATTGTGCAGAGTTAGCCTGCATTTAGCATTTATTTAATTAACCAAAATAATAATTTGCATTATTTAATGTCGATATTATACATTAATTAGAAAATAACAAATATTTTAACAGTAATGGGCAAGTGGAAGGCAGTCTTCCCTTTTCTTTTGACAACGCTAAAAGATCAAAGAATGTTCCAGGGCATACATGCCAACATTTGCTTTTGGGGTTGTGCATTAATCTAATGTCAAGTGGAAATTAAAAGTGATTGCTTTATTATGCTTTGCTTTAGCCCCTTTATCATATGTAAAGGAATTTTACCAAGTTTGCAAGTAAAGCTACTTTGGACAATTACAGCTTATTGCTCTATATAAGGAATCTTTTGTTAATGAATATCTTCTGTGGAGTTATGACCTGTGACCATTAACTGTTCTTTTGGTATCAGGATTTTTCTGATTTCTGAAGTGACACATATGTACTTGTTGGCTGAATGCCTAAATGTTACAGCTTTTAGCATGAATTGCAGTAAAAAATTCAATGTTTTGCCGGTCAAATCTACTATTAAACAGTACTAATTAATATGACTCAAATTTCTCTTGTGTTTGTTTTTTAATTGTTTTGTGCTCAGTAAGGACATTGCATTTAGGTTTGGGTGAGAACACAGACAGAGGAGTTTACTGATGAATGGGAACACATGATGAACTCGTTGAAATGAAACATTGTGTTGTTATCATATTACATGGTTAACCACACTGATACATGTCATAGAAGAACCAACACCCAGCCACACTGGGAGAAGGATTCTGGTTGGACAGTTAGGGATAATTCCCTGATTATATAGCTAATTAAGCTCCGTTGAGTTTATGCCTTATTTGGTTAGGGCCATAACTAGTACAATTGTACAACACATGGGTTTGAATTCCTTTTCATGTAACCAGAGAAATAAACTATCTTGTGTTGTACTAGATTGAATCTCATGCTCTCAGCGTGTAATCTCTGCTATGAATAAATTGAGTATGTAATGGAATACTATACATTATTTTTAGAAAGGAATTATTTAATTAGAAACTCTGCTTCAATTTATAATTAAAAAAAAAAACTGCAAATTTAGACCGAAATGATGCATTCCTTAATCCTATGTGAATTGTTCAGGTTGGAATGAACTGCTGGAGGAGTTTCAGAAATTGTCCTAATTGCCATTTATCATTAAATAACAAATAAACATTATATTCCTCTTAAGTTTGACTTTTATTAAGTGATTACTGGTTCGTGGTCAACAACTAAGCATAACATGGAGCATGTCTGGAACAAGCTTGGCTAGCCTTTTTTATTCTACACTCTTATTATATTATATTTTTTTCTGGTCAATGTTATTCTACACTCTTATTTTGTCTTGAACCAAAACCAATAATCAAATAGCTGGAATTATAATGAAGAACAAAATTAAAAGAAGGTAACAGGCTTACTGGTTGAATCTGCATGGAACCGATATCACCATCACCATCCTCATACTCTACCAAAAGAGAAAGCCAGGATTCTGTTGATCCTTCATTTACATGAAAAGCTATGTTTTCATTACGGTATTTGCAGGGAGTCCTGTTATATGACAACATTATTTAAACTTTAATATGCATTATGTATCATGTAAAGACAGGTACAGGATACAGGTGTACTTAGTTTATATTCTTTTACATGCCAGTTTAGGCTTCAAAATTTATCAGATGATAAAAAAGCAATAACAGAACATGGGCTTCACCAAAAGTTCAAGCGTGCTAAATAAAGAAAAGAATCCAAAAAGGGTGCATGCAATACAACAATGAAATCTGCGCTTGGACCTTGAAAAAAGGCCGAGGGTATAAATGTCATTTCAGGTTGCAAGTGAAAAAGGTTAACTTCAGTTCTGTTGGTTCACAAGCCCAAAATCACATTATTTCAATTTTGACAGAGGTGAAAATATCAAGACAAATCCCAAGCAGGAATTAGAAGAACCATTTGTCTCTATCCAGTACAGACTGTTCATCTCTGCTTCTACCAACGTGACACAGTAGTAAAATGACATCTACACCCTTACTTTAAAGTTAATTGAGGTAACTAAACATAATTGTTTCTCCAAAGTAAAACTAACAAAGGCAATTCAGTTGAAGGATAGGAGAAGTTAAACTTGGAGAACTCCTCTCTGAAGGAGATTACCACAATAATTCACATTTTTTAAAGATAAGACATTTTATATGAATTAAACAGCATTATGTTTTCATACCTCCTGTACACAACCTGAAGTTCGCCGCGGTTTCTGAGCTGGGGCCCATGGCCACTGATAGCCATGCGACTAAATGCTGCGCCACTCAAATCAAAAACATGGCCCTTCTCACAGCCGGGACACTCATCTGTGATGATTACTGTAACAGCTCTTCTGGAGCATATTGACGGGTCGAGGCACTTGACCTTATAACATGCACCGCAACCTTCACCACCCTTGAACAGAAGCGGGCTCACTGCACCGACTCGGGCTTTGTATGGGACCACATCTACCAGTGAACCATAACCGCAAGCACCACCTTAAAATGTAAAGAGGATCAGAGAGATTTTTTTACAACATTATGAATTTTTTCAGGGGTGGTATTGAAAATTGTTTCAAGAAACTAAAAGCCGAGCAAAGAGTTTAGCAGCACTCAGCTGACAGTCTCTGCTCTTGCTGAGCACGCGCGAGGCACGTGGTTAGCACCCACTTGGTCGTCAGGTAAGTAACAAAGCCCTCGTCCGAAACTTATTAAACCCGATATATGATAATAAATGTTTGCGCCAGGTAAACTATAGTATAATATTAAATAGTGGGACTAGTTATCTTGTTCAAGTGCAATCCTGTTCAGTCATTAAATGGTAAACCAGGTGCACACAACTCCTACAAATATCTGCGGCAAAATGGATCCAATATTTGGTGGACCCATTATTTTGACACGTATCCATATATAACAAATTGGGACCCACCGAAAAGTTCGGCTCGGATACGGTATTCCTAATACAGGTCCGTATACTGGATCCGATGGTACCTGGTACCTACGCTCACAGGAAACAACGGCTAGAAAAAACGTGCAGTGCCGCGAACCACGCGCCAAATGCTAACAAGTTGCGCAATTCCCTCCCAACGGTTAAAATAAAGGGATAAATATTTAACTCCCATCCCATCCCATCCCATCACTTTTTTTTTTTTTTTGCAAAGCCATCACTTGTTCATTGTACAATAAGCACCAACAATAGTTACGCTCTCTCAAGGCAAAAATGTAAACAAACAACATTGGTAAATAAAATTGCTGAAATTGAATTACGGAATTAATAACTACACTAACAACTAGCATGCAAACAATAGTGAGGTACAATGTGGGAGAATTTGAGAGCATACCAGTGCTACCGTCGCCATCAGCTTCGCCGTACCAGGTGGCCATGGCGGAATGCCATTGAGGGTCTGAAACCCGGAATGAGACAGCGGGGTGGAGAGAGAGCAATGTGGGAAGGAGGAAAGGGAAGAGGATGGTAAAGGAGAAAGAGAGAGCGGCGGCCATTTGTTAAGGAGCTTTGGTTCCTCTCTCTGCTCTCTGGGTGTCTATTTCCTATTTAAGGCCGCAATTTAGGCTTCGTGAGAGCCTAACGCGGAAATCCCAGTGAACAGAGCAGAGAGAAAGAGAGAGAGATTGAAACGGACAAGGGAACAAGAGAAATAGTGTAGCAGAGTATTAGTAGACTCAATTTATAAAGAGAAGACATGAAAGAGCGGCTGTTAATTTTTTTTTCCTCTTTTCCCACCTTTTTAACTATTTGCTAAATTGCTATTTGAGGGGGAGGTGGACCCTTTTTCACATGTGCCCCTAAAAATGGTACATATAGGTCTTCTTACTTATGAGTGTTTACACTTTACACTTTACAACATGCGGATTCTTCGGAATATCTTCTTCAAATTATTGTTCCACTTATTCTGATAGTAAATTTTAATGCGGCATAGAATTTCTAACATGTCTTCCATTTACAAAGTTCTAAATAGTGATAATAATAGTATACACTTTACAACATGCGGATTCTTCGAAATATCTTCTTTAAATTATTGCTCCACTTACTCCGATGGTAAAATTTAATGCTGCATAGAATTTTTAACATGTCTTCCATTTACAGAATTCTAAATAGTGATAATAATGGTATAGCTTTTAAGTTCCGAAAAAACTATAATACTGTTATAATGCAACTATAGCTAATTATTTAGAGTTATTATAAAAATAATAATTAATAGCGTTATAACCTTTGAGATCCAAAAAAATTATAACGCGGCTATTCTGTAGCTATAACTAGTTATTTAGAACCTTGCTCATTAACGAACAGTTAAGCATACCAATATATTTCAATACAATATAGAAACATTATTTCATTATTATTATTTAAGTTACTTTTTCTTACCGAAATCTTACAACAACTATTTAGTTTCTCAAAATTTCGTATAAAAATGCATTCATTTTTTTTTTTTAAATTAGGGTCCCTTGTTCACACTTGTAAATTGTTGAAGTAAATAACAAATTTCAGAACTCAATGATGCATATATAAACTTTACATTCAATAACATTAACTATTTGTTATACACACCCTTGACAATTGACAGAAGACTCGCTATACGATGCAGTGAAAAAGATTCGGATTGTCTACAACTGAACTGCATTAAAATAACAGTTTAATAATTAATACTGCTCTACAAGTTGGAGGGGATCCAAACATTGGGAAAAGGCATTACCTCGTCAAAGTCAAACAGTCAAAATAAAAGCGAAAGAGTACACAATGGAAAAGAAAGGCGTACGTATATCAGAATTTTGACAGACATCGATGAGACCAAAGAAGGTAAAGAATCCGATACCAGCGAGCCTCTTTCCATCCGCTTGTCGCTCTGCCCATGTGCAAGGCACAAATACGAATTGACTAAAATACCCTTGTTAGGTAGGCTCTTTGGATTCTACACCGACGGTTGCTCATGTGAGCGCGCGACCGTTAACCCTTTATTTTATTTGGATGAATTATATACCACGAGGAAAGAAGGAAAGAAAGAATGACGAGGAAAAATAATGAAAGAAAATCAAGGATTGCATGTGTTAGTTGATGCGTCAATTCCCCGGCAAATCAGTTTACATGGAGCCCAGCAAACGGCCACCTTTTTTTGGGAAAGAAACCGATTCTCATATTTCGCTTTTATTTTATTTTTTTAGGGATTGAAGATGGAGCTATAATTGCGGGATAAAATATTAAAATGAAACCCAGCTCTTCCCACTTCATTTGAGGCTTCTTTAATTTGGTTGTTGAGGCTTTACAAGTCACAATTTTTGCATGTGCTGATCAAACTAATTATAAGCCAACATGAAGTGGTTTAATTTATTAAAATGTTTGAATAATTGAATGTTTGTTTTTTCTTTTGTTTGGATAATTGTCCGTGGACTAAAGTTTTTTATATCAAAATGTACTGTTGTTATAATTGTTTTAATCGTGCACATTTTCTTTCGTCCTGTTCTTGGTTTTACAGAAATATGAATTTTATAAGCCTTATTAACAGTATGTTCGCATTTTGGAGATCTTTAGATTTTATATGAATTATAATATCTAACTTCTGACAGCATTTATTCATTTAAATGTGATTCCATTCAAAATTTTCATCACCAGAAAACCTTGTAAAATTTTTCATCATTGTTTCTATTAGTTAAAAGCATGGTTTTAAAAACATTGTAAAACATTGTGTCATAACATGAAGGAAGGTTAATTATTAGTTTAGCAATTTATTAAGCAAATAGAATTGCCAACAAATCATGATTACTGTATTTGTAAGAAAATGTTTTTATTTTTATTTTTACAAAGTTCAAAATATAAATAATGCATTTCTGATCTCTAACATTATAACTTTAATACAATAATGTAGTAAACTAAAATTTGCAAAGTTTTTATTGTCAAAAGCCAAAACCAAATAATACTTAACAGGCTCGTACGGAAAGATTTCAGAGTCTATTAACAAAATATTATCATATTATCATTTTATATCTTTCTTACAGGAAGTGAGCTTAAGAATAATTATTTTTATTGCTTTTCCAAAGTCTATAAAATCAATTAGTACCTCACAATTCAAAAGAATTCCCTTCATACCAAATACATCCCGCTATATCCTAAGAGGGGGGTAAAAATGCATTATTGGTTGTGTGCCGCATATCGTAAGAGTTGGATAAAAATGCCGCATCATGCCTCAACATCATTATTTTTAGTTTTAAAGTCTAAATAATCAATCCAAATCATTCAACGTGATCTTCATACTAAGATGTGCTTGGATAACAAATTTTAGAATTTTTAGAATTTTTTTACTAATTGTTTAGAGAAGTACAAAATTACTATTTTTTAATGGTCCAGAATCTTCTAAAAACGGTTATTTTGTATCTATCTTAAAAAATAACAAAAAAAATGAAAAAATATAAAATTTTGTATCCAAGCACATTTTAATATGAAAATCATATTGAGATATTCGAATCGACTGTTTAAACTTTGAAAACAAAAATAATGATATTAAAACATGATGGGGCACAAAACCAATGATTAATACAGTATAATTCTGCCAATAATACAACATTTCCACAAAAGCAACATGGCATACAACTGTCTATATTAGAAATAAAACCAATATAATTAAGTCAACATTTATCCAATAATACAGTATAATTCTACCAATCATGTAGATGATCTCATCGTTAATTATTATTTCTCCAGCCTAGCTATTTGCTAAAAGCACCTCCTTAAAATTCAACCTCTGAGAGGTAATCAAATAAATACCTTGATTTTTAAAGGTATTTGAGGTTTCATATCGCCCCCTTAAAAGGGAAATTAATTTCTGTAAATTTCAAAAAAATGAATATATAGAATGCACAATAAAATCCCTTTTGATTTCCAAACAACACAATGCCTAGCTAGGGTTGTCTAATTGATCTGTTTAATTCAAACCAAATTGAAATTTTCCAGCCAATTAACTTTTTAATTCGATTTGCATAGATAGGCTTAACAAACCGAATAATTTGTTAAACTTAAGTACAAACCAAATAAAATAAACCGAACTTTAATTATGTTAGTTCGCTTAAACCAAACTACTATGAAATGTTAAGTTATAACTAAATATATTGTTTCGTAATCAAACATATGAAAATCCACTTTTGCCAAAAAAAAAAAAAGTTATAACATAATGTTAGGGGTGCAAACGGGTTGGATATTATCCAAACGTATCCGAAAATTTAATATGGATATCCGATATCTGAATATCCGTGTGGATATGGATACGGATATGGTTTTGAATTTTAATTATCCGTATCCGAATAGTAGATATATATTATATAATTTAATATGAATTATAAAAAAAATTATGTTATTCACTATTATAAAAAACGGATATTCGTATCCGTATTCGGTTAATATCTGATCCATGTCCGTCAAATATTTGATCCGTATCCGTATCCGAAAAATAAAAACGGATACGGATATGGCTTTACCACTATCCGATCCGTTTGCACCCCTACATAATATACAAGTATTACCTTGATAATTTATATGTTTGATATTACAACACTAACATAATATTACTAATATTTTGATTCATTCGGTTTAATTTGTTCGGTTTATTTGGATATTAATTGTCAAAACCGAACTCTAAATTTAAAATTGACATTCGGTTGCTATAATGATGAAATCAAGAGTGTATATAATTTTTGGGCACGTTGGCAACATAACTTAAGATAAGGTCAGAAGTGTGTATATAATTAAAAACAATGTAGTAAGATTAATTATGACGCATGTTAGCTGACAGTTAATTAAAGTGCATAAATTTCTAATAGTTATTGCGCACAGTGATGATGGCTATTTACATTCCGATATTGGTTTGCCTGATTAGTGATTACTGATTAGCACGCTTATTTATTTTTATTTTTTTGCTTACCAGGTAGTTAATTAATAGACTAAAATATAAAGTCTACCAAGTTATTGATTATTGCTGTTTTGAGATCATTTTAAGCTCATTCCATGCATTCTCCATAGCTCCTTTTCACAAAATGTGTCAAGAAATTTTGTTGGAACCAAAGAACTATAAGCAAAAATAATGAGTCCGGTTAATATAATATTAGTGAAACATGACACTAACTTCAAAATTAATTGAACAGACTTTAAACAACTAATTCAAATGGTTCAAAGCAATTTACTTTATGAGTGATGCATTTACATGCAAATTTTTTATATTTTCAAGTTATTTTAGTATCAAATTAAGCGGTAAAAATGTTGAAAAATGAATGTATTAAAATTAACTTGAAAACTCACACAGTTGATCGCTTGGACTTAATACCAAATAAATTCAAAAATTACAAACTTTACATGTAAACGCACAGCTAATGAAGTAGATTGGTTTGGATTCACTGTTTGAAGTCGATTCGATAGGTTTTAGAGTTGGTGTTATATAGACTGAAACGACACTGATGTTATACTAGTCGGACTCTATAATGATTATGTACTATTGAGTCTGGCTAGTATAACATCAGTGTTAATTCATCCTGTATAATACCAACTTCAAAACATATCGAAACGACTTGAAACAATGAATCCAAACCGTTGAAACCGATCTATGTTATTAGTTGTGAGTTTACATGAGAAGTTATAATTTTTTTAATTTATTGAGTATCAAGCCAAGCGGTCAAATGTGCGAGTTTTTAAGTTAATTTTAATACATTCATTTTTCAACATTTTTATCGCTTGATTTGATACAAAAATAACTCAAAAATATAAAAGTTTGCATGTAAATGCATCACTCATAAAGTAAATCGGTTTGAACGGTTTAGATTAGTCGTTTTATCTATTCAATAAATTTTGAAGTTAGTGTCATATGACACTGATATCATACTAGCCAAACTCTGTACTACTAGTCAACAGGGCCGACCCTAGTGCTGGGCAGCCAAGGCGACTGTCCTAGACCCCAAGATTCAAGAGGGCCCCAAAAGAAAAAAAAATATTTTGCATATATTAAAAAACATTAATCCGTATATATTAAACATAAATAAAAAATTAGAGCTCAAACTTTGAATATATAAATGGTCCAAACTTTTCTATAAATAGGTATGATTTATTGGCATATCAATAAAAAATTTGTATATATCAGTATTGTAAATAACGGTATGTGCTTGTCGAACAGACGAGATACCATCAAACGATTAATCGGTATGCGGTTGATTAATTAGAATTATGCAAACAATTTTGTATTTTTATTAAAATTATGTGTATATATTTATAGTTTATTAGAAATAATTTATTTAACTCATCAAATTTATTAAATAAACTCAATTTAACTTAGTTCTATTATTATAGCATGACACTACACTTAACAACACACACTTTACATATATAAGTAGCACATTTATTTAATGAAAAAATAAATTTGAGAATTAAGCGTTTTCAAATACTAATAATATATTATTTGAAAAACATGAAACATTCCAACATAAAATCACTAAATTTATTTTGTAATAATAACTTAATTTAATATATGAACATGTTGTACTAATTGAAAAAATTACATCATTAAGTTAGAAAAATATATGGTATATAAATAATAGAGGAATTAATCAATTAATTCAAAATAAGTAAGAAGAAAAAACATATATAAAAAATTGGATGTATAGCCAAGCATAAATAATATTGCAATACATGATTTATGAAACTTATTATCACACAGTCACAAAAAAAAATGTAAAAATAAATAATCACTGGAATAAACAAAAATAAATGGGAATAAATGAAAATAAACGAACGATCAAACAAGAATAAACGGAATAATTTAGAATAATCGGCCGATTAATCAGAAAAATTCACTAATAGACCTCCAATAAGTGTATTCATAGCGGTTTGACAGTCATTAACGATTAAATATGCATATAATCGGCTGTTAAAACCATTTTTACAACACTGGTATATATAAAAGACCCAAAATTTTATTTTACTCCGGACTCCAAAATCTTCAAAACCAGCCCTGCTGGTCAAAATCACTGTTAAAACATACCAAGCCAATTAGTCCAAACCAAGTATAAATTGCTTTAAGTCGAGGGTTTAAACATTCAGTTACCTTAATTAATCAGGTTCACAAAATTCATGGCATCGCTTATATCGGTGGTGCCGTGGTGGTACCGGCTTATGTACGGAAATCATGATATATAGTGTGTTCCTCAAGCAAGAACATACTAAAACCTAGCAATAAATTATCATGATCTCAAGGAATTTTCCATACTCTGCATGTGTTCGCCAAATACCTTCTTAACCTTTCTCAGATACTCCAGCGCATGTTGGGCAGTGCTATTATTCTTGCTTCCCCCTTGCCATTTTTCACTGATGATAGGAGTGAAAACGGAGGGGATATTGGTAAAACCATATTCATATAGAGTGGATATTAGACGGATACGGATACAAGTGCAGATCAAATCAGATATTTATGAAAATAATATAAAAAATATATTAAAGTTTATAATATTTATCTAATTATAATGGTGAATAACATAAATTTTTTATAATAAATATTAAAATATATGGTAAATATCTACTATTCATATACAAATAATTAAAACATAAAATCATATTAGTATCCTTATTCACATGAATATTTAAATATCAGATATTCACATCTAAATTTTCGAATACAGATAAAATATGAATCATATATTATCTATACCGTTTTTGCCTCTACTGATGAACCTTTGAACTTGATATTACACATTTTAACAAACTCAATTTTAAGCCCAACACAACTTAAGCATAACTAATTAAGACAATTTAAATATTAAGTTTTTCGGTGCATCTTCTCCAATGCATCTATAAAAAAAAATAAAAAAAAAATCAAGTAGCCATATTATTTGTTTTTCTTCCTTTTTTTATTATTGAAGTGATGCCCTTGACATACTCAAATCAAGTCAAGTCATACCTACATTACTAAGTTGTAAAAAAAGAATCATGAATATGTATGACATCAGTAGAATTATATTTATAGCGAACCTTTTCTTAGTAAAATTAGATAAGCAATAGAATACCCCTGGATCAATGTGGTATGTAATTTAGAAAATTAACCTTGCAAAATAAAATATATCATGTCAATTTCAGAAGTTTAATCTGTTCCTATTTCCTAATACCCTAAATCATATAAATTCAAAAATGGAGAGATTGAAATTTTACAAACAAAAGTTACCTACTCAGCCTATACTGTTTAAATTTAGCAAACACTATTTTATATTCCGAGTACTCGAAACTCCCATATAATATTTTTGAAAACATCAATAGCCTCACATATCTACCAGAAATTATAACAAATTTAACCGATTTGTCATCTGTGGTTTATGTAATTCTTTCAATACACAATCTAAAACATGATTCAATCAAAAGAACATGAGATATATAACTGAACCTCGACAAAAAAAAGTGAGACGACAAAAATATGGAGGTGATTTTTGCAACGTCCAAGAAAAAGCTAAGTGCGAAATTTAAATACCCAAAAAAAAGAACCAATACACTCGAAAAATAATTAATGAAAAAAGGAAATTACCGATCATGCTAATTGAGGTCAAGAGGTGCATACCTAAACTCGGGACCCATGGTGACTCTACACAAATCACAAAACAAACAACAAAGAAAGGTTGAGTACGGGTGCTATAATACCAGCACTCTGTTATTCTTATTCCAACAGTTCAAAGTTTTTTATGTGCGAATTTTAGAAAAGAAAAGTTTTTTGTGTTCAAATCTCGACAAAGATTAACGATTGGAATTGAAATAACATGATGTTGTTATTCCTTTGTGGTGACAACAGATTTATTTCCTAAGTACGGCAGGATTGGTTGAGAGTTAGAGAGAGAAAGTTCAATTTGTATCGGTTAAGCAAGAACGAAAACAAAGGAGAAAGAGAAAAGACGAGAGAGAAAAAAAGACAGTATTCGTGATCATTTCGGATAGCAAAGTATTTTTAATATTTTTATAACGAATTATAAACATAACTAAAATAAATTGAAAATACTTAAAGATAAAGTAAAATAACATAATTTTCAGGCAATTTTTCTTTGAATACATTAATATTGTTCAAATAAGACACAAAAACTAAATACGAGCTATATTAAACTATATATAAACTAGATACAAATCTAAACACAAAGTTGATAAACACTTTTGCTTTTTATTTGAGCATAAAAAAACCACTTATTTCAAAACCAAAAGCACTTCTCCATTGGATATTATTTTTTTAAGATTTATATATTTTCTTTGTTTATTAAGAATTATTTCTTGATAAAACAAAGATTACACTTCTTCTAAGTTTCACGTACGTATTGTTTTCATTATAAACCTCAATTAACAGTTAAAAAAATCATTTTTTTTATTTCACTCCAATACACTAAGACTTGATTTGATTTGAGTCCAAATTTGTTTAATAATTTCCTAATTCATTTTATCACTTTCGAAACTCACTCCGTTGCACCAAATTTCAGCTTCTCCAATCATAATATCTATCATTTTTATATATATAGACAGCTTTTAAGTTTTGTCTCGTCAAATTTCGAATTTTTTTTTAATTTGAAATTTATAGGATAATAGTTGTATTGGAACTAGATCCGATTACATATACAACTTTACCATTTTTATTGGAGCTTTTATCGGCAGCTCACAGCTCCAAATCTAATTTAATTATAAATTAATTATTTATGATCATAAATATATCTATATTTTCACATTTCTCATTTAATTTCTCAACTTTATCCACTAGTTGACCAGACTGTTAATATACTGTAAATACCACATAATTTGATATATTTTTTTTCTTAAGTAAATTGATATGCTTAAATAATAGATAAAACTAAACAAAATACATGACCCAAACACAAACTACTTTGGATGACATATGCTACAATTATTCTATTCACGCTAATATAATGAGGACTAACCAGAAATGTATTTTTTTTAGGTAACATGCTTGTATGCTTGAAGTCAGGTATTACAATTACAATTGTACATGATAACATGTAAAAGTTGAATTCTTAATCGTTTATAATTCGTGATCAAATAAACGATTAAGAATTTATTTATTATTTAAATTTCGTGGTCTCGTGGACCCCGTGTTCAGCGACTGGCGGAATGATGTATGCAGATTGCAGAGCCTGCACAGATGGAGAAGTGCAACGCGATACTGAAGGAATATGATCACATAATTCCATCTTTCACGGCAGCACCTAGCGGAAAGGGATACAGGAGCTAATTAATAATGATAATTAATTTAGTACAGTTTTAGTCAATTGATTGGTTATTGCAGAACTGAAATGAAAAGCTCTCTCTCCTCATGTCTCTTAATTTGTCCATATTAATGTTTGGCCTTCACCCAATTAAATAGTCATGACCACTAATATGTCGTTTCTTAGGTGCTCTCTTTAACCAAAGCTTTGTGGTTGTTTGTGTTGCTGAGTTTTTTGCAGAGTAGAGAAAATAGCAGTTGTGCTTGGGTTATTTTTTTTTTATTTTAAATAGGTAAAATATAAGAATTATGTTATCTTACAAATTTAAACATTGAAAAAATTTGCGTTATAGTTGGCTCATAGAATGTGAAGGAAAATGAGGTGATATGGAAGACATGATAGGAAAAAAAAGTTATCATATTTTCTATTTTCTTTTTTAATTTGTCTTGTTTTATTTCATTTCATTGCATCTCAAAATTCTATGAAACTTATATTATATAGTGATCTTGTTTTTCTTTTCGAGCGATGATTTACACATTTATAATTTGTAATTTATTTTTTATAATATCAAGAATCCATATGATATACTGGATACATCAAGTTAATCGTTGTTACAACGAGGTTTTTTGTGCTTCATCTTTGAATTTGAATTTTAAAATGTTAAGAAAAAAAAAAGCTGCAATAATCATATGATTATAAAGTCCTTACAAATTTGTGACCACAGAAAATCAAAGGTTGAAAGAACACCTTTCCAAGTTCAGGCATTCCGGTCAATAGTAGTTGGAGACCGTTCCAAATTTCCACTTGACAAGCACAATCAATGTAATTAATCAGACGCATGGAAACAGCACTTTCTCTTTCTGTGGGGATACTTGCACAGTTTCTAACACTAAATTTCATTTTCCATTATTCTAGGCCCACAAAATATTACAGAATACTTATTTTTTACTTTTCAAGGGACTTGCCGACACTTTCTACGGTATTTAATCTTGCAGTAATCAATTTTCTTCTCGACTGAGCACAAATTTTTGTTTTCTGTGAGCCCCAGTAAGGACGATAGAATTATATATGTTTGTATGCACTGAGGAAGAACAGAAAAAATTCATAGCAATGTACGATGCTAATTGCGCCAAATAACCAGGGACCATGCTATCTTAACATGTCAAAATGAGGTCAATCAGGATTCAGGAGTCAGGACCAGTGAGCATGAATTCGGATCCTGATACGTCATATCTCCGCAAGATTAGACCGTTGTGAGTCTAAGCGCGTCCTAACCGAGAAGGTTTAGTCTGTACGAGTTAGTTGTATATTTATTACGTGTCTAGATGAAACCGAATGAAGATCCGGTATGCATGTTATTCTATCATCTGTAGTACTGTGTATTGCTGAGTTTGTGGTCCCCGAGCTCAGTGATTTCAGAGTATTCATAGGCCAATAAGGTTGGTTTAGGTCTCATACGGACTGGTAAACCGATTAGAGCCGCGTACGGATAATTCGAACGGACCTGCTTCTTAGGCTTGCTATCTAGACTTGGTACTTCCCTCATAATGGTTTTATAAGACTTTTTAGTACATGGCCCTATCAGATCCGGTAAGCTATCTGATCCCGTCAGATTAGATCCAGATCGTTCAACATGAATCTCCTCAAATTTTAACGTTTTTGTGAGCCCCTAATATTTCAAATAAGCACGAATTTCTTTTGATTTGGCTTAGGCTAACTTCATTCGGTCAGGTACCGCAGAGGATATTTACTCGGTGAGTATATCATTCTCCTCCTTTCCTTTGCTGTCGATGTTCAGTTTTGCACGGACTCACCTGTCTATCATCCGATTTGTGGAATGGGAGGGATTGGCACGAATCTTAACAAAAATCGTTTACCGTATTTAACTTGCCTTCCCATTTGCAATTCACAATTTATATTACTGCCGGGATACAAATTCCATTTTTGGGCCAACAATGCTTTCCTTTTGCATCTCTGCTCAGGGCAAAGGTAGAATCAATTATATAAAATTTTCATTCTGTGTATGGAGATCAATTTAACACTACCAATAACTAGAGTCGTGGACCCCATGTTCAGCGACTAACAGGATTTGGATTTGGTTATGGAGAAACAATTTAAGAGAAAGAAAGGGCCTTACCGTTATGGGTCTTATTATGTCTTTAGGTGCAATTTATGTATTTTCTTTTGCCTTTATTACGGGCCTTAAGCCTCTTTTTAGCGATTAAATGAAAGATAAGAGGGCTGAGGCCCATTTTAATTTAAATTTTCTTCATCTTTTTTGCGGCCGATGATATAAAAATTTGACCATATATATTGGATAACTATATTAGTTTCGTTTTATTGTAGCGACCTTTTAACCACATAATTCAGAAGTAAAGTTTTATAGATATTGTTTTTCTTGACAATTTCATCAAGATCAAACACCTTTTTTTCTTTAAAAAAGAACTTGTTTATTGGAATTTTTATTTTAAATGTAAAAATTAAACATGTGTGGCTTCATAAAAAGAATTCAACTCCACTTCAATACTGTAGAGGATAGACCTCACTTTACGGTTTGAGATTAAATCTCATCGCAACAAGGAGTATTATTGAGCTTTGAAATTTGTGCCAAGTTAAATTCCGACACTTTTAATCCTAGTCGTTCAAACACTTTAAAAAGTATTATTAACAAAAGTTGTATCTACACGAATAAATTTAATAATTCAATCCACATCAGCATAAATAAATTCACAAATAGATCTTAAAGTTGTATCTAATAATTTATTAAATCGGCATATACATCTTGAAAAAGTATCCGTCTTAATTTTTTTATTCCCACTTAGATCATCTTGTTCCTAATTTGGAATCCGAATTTAATACTTTTCTCTGTGTTTTATCTTTTAGTATGTCATTACTGTAGCACAAATGCTACTGACTTGTACAAAAAAAATTGCATTAAATAGAATGTACAAATTTTAAAAAGTTAAAAACTTAAAATTGTACAGAGTACAAACAATGAAACAAGTAAATCTGCTGCAATCTTGAATCCAGTGAACTGTATTCTGCAATCTCGAAACAACTGATTTTTTCCATGTATGCATCTCGAAACAGTTCGACGACTTGATTCGGATTGCAGGGATTTCAAAATCACTGTTCACTGATCTTGGATTATAGCAGATTCAGATCCCTTGTCCTGTACCAGTAAAGGTTAATTTACTTACATTTCCAGATATATTTGTTTAAAAATAAAAGGCCTTTGACATTGACATTGTGAGACGAGCAGTAAAATTTTCAGGTTTGTTAGAAACTCAGAATGTAAGAGAACTTCTCTTTAAAGAAACTCAAAATTTTCAGGTTTGTTAGAAACTCAGGTTTGTTATGAATAAAATATTTATGGATGTCCATCTATATTGCAACTCTCTTGAGTAATTATTTGAAAATTTCTCTTTAAAGAAGTATATTTCTCTCCAACATTTATCAATAGAGTTAATATTAGATGGTTTGTAATTTACATTTTCTAGCCTATAAATAGAGGCTTTGTATGAATGTATTTGATACAACAAAAGCATATGAATAAAGCATAGCCATCTTTATACATTCTCAATATCTTGTTTATTATTCTTTTACTTTATTTAATAACACGTTATCAGCACAAAAGCTCTACTAGTTGAAGATTCGAGGTAACTTTGATATCTCTTATTTTAATTACATTTAAATAAATAATTGCTAAATGGAATAAGTTATGATTTTTTGTATATTTAATTATCTGGAAGAAGATTTCAAGAAAATCTAAGTAAACAATCGGGTTGTTAAAATATTTAGTGTCTTAACCATAAAAAAAAAAAAAAAATTAGTCTCTCCTATTTTTATTTGTACTTGAACGACCTTTGTCACTGTTACATGATATCCTTATGTTGCCTTTTAGCAAATTATGCAATGATTCAAATTAAACCATCGAAGTTAATAAAATGGCCTGAAGCCATATGTTGATCATAAATTTTATAATGTGAAATTTAGATCTAATTCATATTTTTTTTTGTGCAATATTTTATGTTGAACAACTTAATCTTCTTGAAGAAGATTTTAAAAGATATTAAGGTCTTATTGAAGAAGATTTCAAGAAATTTTATATTATTTGCAAAAATTTTATCATGTTCATATTAATTTTGTTTTTCAATAATTTATTCTTCCGGAAGAAGATTTTAGAAAAAATGAAAAATGTTTCAAGTAATTTTCCAGAAGAAGATTTATGTGACTCACAAAAATTAATATGAGAATATTTCAATATATCTTCTTGAAGAAGATTTCAATAAGGTTTATATGATGTGGATTTTTTTTAATGATGTAATCTTCCGGAAGAAGATTCAAGAAACATTTTGAGTTGATTCATTATCATTTGATGGTTGAATAAAATAACGAGTTGTTAAATAAAATATTCTCTTAATTGTGCTTCATTTCTCGAAGTTAATGTAGCAATATATAATAATAATAATAATTTCGAACAAACTCGTGAACATGGACCAGATCTAAGTTAAATATCATAATGTTTATTCTTATAATACACATTTTCACCGGAAGTGGAAAGATAATGAAGAAAATAATGAGAAAAAGAAAAATGGAAAGAATAATAAAAATAAAAGAGAATTCATGTTACCATTGGTCACGTACCAGTTGTACGTCAATGTACCATGCTGAAACATCATATTGCTTTATAAGCATCACTAAATATATATATATAAAATCGAGAATTTTTTTATTTGCTAATATCATGATCTCGATCTTATATACTCAAAATAATATTAGTCACTGAATTAAGTTCATTATTTAGCGAGAAAGATATATGATAGTAAAGCATTAGAATTTAACAATCTAACCTAAGAGGTCATTAAATGAAACTTAGAACTATCATGTTAAGATTATTCGGTATAAGCCAAGTATGTGCCAAGATAAAAGTTAAGTGTTAGTTATTGCCTTGACCAAACTTTCTCGGTCTCATGTGAATATTTACTTTTAACAAGTTAATTTGTTCCTATATCAAGTATAAATTAATTCATGATATGAAAGTTGTAGAATATAATAAAAACAAGCTGGGAGACACGATAATATTTAAAAGGGTCATTAAATCATTAGATCAAAATTCTTTTACGATTTTTTTTTATTAATGATAATAATAGTAAATAAATTAATAAAAAAAATATATATATTTTTGTTATTATGAAATTACATTTATGGTCATTTTTATTTATTTGCATTTCTTGTTATCACTGTTACGGTGATATTTCTTATTTTTGTTAATTGCAACTTTTTGTTAATAAAATAATAATAATAATAATTTGATTGAAGGCTCTAGAAGAGCAATATTGTCAATATTGTTGTTATGCGAAGGATATAAATTTATATTAACAATACATTATATTCTTCTAAGTCTCAAAACAATTTGTTAAGCTTTAAGAATATCCGCCGAAATGGATATCATATTGAGACAACTAATGAAAAAAAAATGTTGAAGAGAATAAAAAAAATGCATATCCTCTGATTTGTACAACATTTATATTAGTACAATTGAAGCACATATTGTAAACCAGCAGTTTCCACATAATAATATATTTATAGTTTGGCATAATCGGTTGGGCCATTTCAGATCAATAATGATGCGAAAAATAATAGCAAATTAATGTGAACATTTATCAAAGAACCAGAAGATTTTTTAATATGATGAATTTTTTTTTGTGTTGATTTTATTTCTAGAACGTATACAATATGATATTTGTGGAACATTATTTTCAACATGTGAACCATTTGAATATGTTATAGTTTCAATTGATGCATCAACAAGATGATCACATATATGTTTATTATCAAATCGCAACCTGACATTTGCGAGATTACTTGCTCAATTGATTTGATTAAAGAGCATAATTTTATGATTATCCAATTATGAAAGTACGTCTAGACAATGTCGGAATTAATGTTGAACATCCTGTAGATGTTCGTATATAAAAAAGAAGATATGATATTTTACATGCAACAAAACTAATTCGCATCATGCCAACTAGCTATTATAAAGCTTCCCCTTATAATTAGTTTTTGGTCACATATCTAATATTTTCCATATAATAATTTTTGAATGTGCGGTATATGTTATAATTGCTCCACCACAATGCACTAAAATGGGATATCAAAGAAAGTTGGAAATTTATATTAAATTTGAATCTCCATATATAATAGAGTATCTAGAACCATTGATGGGAGATTTATTCATGGCTAATTTTGTGTTTTTGATGAATAAAAATTTCCAACCTTAGAGGGAGAAAACTATCAGCCGGAAAAAAATACATTAGTATAAATTATCATTGTCTTATTTTGATCCTCGTATTAAAGAATGTGAACTAAATGTTCAAAAGATAATTTATTTGCAAAGGTTAGTGAATCAATTGCCAGACACATTCACAAGCTCAAAGAAAGTGACCAAATCACATGTACCAGCTGCTAATGCTCCAATTAAAGTCAGTGTCCCTGTTGGACAGACTAATTATAACACGCATGAAGCGTGGAAAAGCAATCGGTTCCAAAGATTAAAAAATATAAAAATCCTCGAAGAAGAAAAGGAGCAAAGAATGAAAATGGTCAAGACGAGGATATGATAATTTTAGATAAAACTCCAGAAGAGAATAAAATTATAAGTAATATTGGAGTTCCAGTAGAAACTCAGGTATCTGAAATTCATGAAAATAAAGAGATCTCGATAAATTATATCATGAAGGGAAGAAGATGGGACCGAGATAAAATTGATATCAATGATATTTTTTTGTATATAATATAGCGCTAAATATAATAAATATTGAGGATCATGACTAGAAGTCTATTAAAGAATGTCGACAAAGAAATGATTGGCCAAAATGGAAAGGTGCAATTGAGGTAGAGTTAAACTCTCTTGAAAAATAAAAAGTTTTTGGACTTATAGTCCATGTATCTCAAGATATAAAACTAGTAAGATATAAATGAGTATTTATAAGAAAATAAAATGAGAAAGGTGAAATTTTGAGATATACTTACCTGTGGTGGATGCAACAACTTTTTGATATATAATTAGTTTGGCAGTCCATGAATGACTTAATTTGCACCTAATGAATATTGTTATAGCTTATTTAAATGGCTCGCTTGATAATGATATTTATATGAAAATCTCTGAAGGATTTAAGATACTTGAAGTATGTAATTTAGGTTCTCAAGAACATTATTTAGTTAAATTGAATAAATCTTTATATCGATTAAAGCAATATGGACGCATATACTATAATCGTTTAAGTGAATATTTATTGAAACATGGATATAAGAATGATACGAGTCCATGTATTTTCATGAAAAGATATAGAAATGATTTTGTTATAATTACAGTTTATGTTGACGATCTAAGTATCATTGGAACTCCTGAAGAGTTTCCAAAAGAATAAATTATTTAAAGGAAGAATTTGAGATGAAAGATCTTGAAATAACAAAATTTTGCATTAGATTGCAAATATTTAAAAATGATATTTTTATGCATCAAGAAAATTATATTGCAAGAGTGCTAAAATAATTTTATATGGATAAATAATATTCATTAATCACTCTGATGGTTGTAAGATCATTAGATGTGAATAAAGATCATTTAGACCTCAAGAGAATGATGGAGAACTACTTGGTCCTGAAGTACCATATCTTAGGGCAATGGAAGCACTTATGTATCTTGCTGGACATACAAGGCCTGATATATCATTTGTTGTAAATTTATTAGTAAGATATAGTTCTTCTCCCACACGAAAACATTGGAATGAAATTAAACATATATTTCGCTACCTCCGAGAAATTTTAGCAATACATGAAGCAAGCCGAGAATGTGTTTGGTTAAGATATGTGATTCAACACATTCATTAGACATGTGGCTTGTCATCTGGAAAAATGATCCTGACGATCATATATGAAGATAATACTGCATGTATTGCTCAATTAAAAGAATGATACATTAAAGAGGATAGAACAAAACACATTTCACCAAAAAAAATTTTTACCCATGATCTTCAGAAGGATAATGTCATTAATGTTCATCAAATCCGTTTAAGTGAGAATCTAACAGACCTATTCACCAAGGCGCTTCCTACTGGGATATTTGAAAAGCTGGTCCGCAATATTGGTATTCGTCGATTTAAAAATCTTGTTTAATATTGTCATGAGGGGGAGTTAAATACACATTATATTTTTCTTAACCATGGTTTTTCCCACTGGATTTTCCTGGTAAGGTTGTAATCGTGTATTAAGAAGAATAATGTACTCTTTTTCCTTCACTAGGTTTTTATCTCATAAGGTTTTTTCTAGTAAGGTTTTAATGAGGCATGTTCTTATGTAATGGACATCCAAGGGGGAGTATTATGAATAAAATATTTATGGATGTCCATCCATATTGCAACTCTCTTGAGCAATTACTTGAAAACTTCTCTTTAAAGAAGTATGTTTCTCTCCAACATTTATTAATAGAGTTAATATTATATGGCTTGTAATTTACATTTTCTAGCCTATAAATAGAGACTTTGTATGAATGTATTTGACACAACAAAAGCATATGAATAAAGCATAGCCATCTTTATACATTCTCAATATCTTATTTATTATTCTTTTACTTTATTTTATAACAACAAGGACCACAATTATTTTCTTATCACAGATCAATAATAAACAACGAATATAATATTTTAATCGATTTTGAAACCATTTATTTGGATGCAAAATTAAATACGTATACACGGTTATTAAAAAGTCAAGCAAGCTTCTATGTATTTTTTTTCCCAATATTATTGGTGTTCTACATACTTTTTGAGTCCAAAATGAAAACAGTACAAAAAATATTCATTTCTATTAATACTACAGAATTATTGAATCGGATCGATTTAAAAATTGTTATGTCTTTCTGGATCCGACCTTTGATCAGTTTAGAGCAGCATTCAGCCCACCCGATTCATCACAGCCTCCAAACGGTTTACCACTTGACTTAAAATCTAAATAAACAAGCTGAAGAGGAGATCAGCAGATTAAACGAGCAGCTAGAGCGCGCACTGCAATAATAAAAAAAAAGAGGGGATTTCATATATACCCACAAAAATTCCGAAATTACATATTTTTCTCCTCTAAAAATGAAGTGTTTATTTTATGAATATGATTATATTATAGTAATAGATGAATATAAAAGGAACTTTGGAAATTTACAAAACAATTGTTGTGTACGATTACTTCGATTGAAAAATACTGTAATTTTATTGTAATTTGTAAATTAATATTTGAATTATAGAAGTATAGCAAGGGAACCAAACATCATGAACCACATAATCTGTGAACTAAAAAATTAAAGTAGAATCAGGTTGTTCTTAAGTTCATCAAAAAATTTATGAGCTTAATTTTATAGTCCCTATCAGCACCTAGAAGGAATGAATAAGGAGTCTCAAAGAATATTGGATGTTTTTTGGTTAAATCCTCTTAATTAACAAGTCAAACAACATCAAACAAAGTGTGTATAGGTAAAAATAAATAGAGTAGAGTTAGAGAATTTTGATACACAAGATGATAATGGAGTTCGGTGTAATATGTCTACGTCTTTGAAGTAGAGCAATTTCGTGTGTGTCACTTTTATATTACCCAAAAAGAAAGGATACAAGTCGTGACATGTTAGCCCGACAAAGATAGAAAGTCACGGCCTAACTCATGTACAAGATGAGCCTAGAAACTCGAGTTGGAAAGCCCTAACAAAGGGGATCGTCATACAACTATGAATATATTGTGAGAGGAAGACGCTCGAGCCACTGAGCCCCTCAATGCCCTACAAATGGGGAAGTCACATAGCTATTCGAATTTGAGCACTAAGTAGATCTTCACACTATGAATGAAAATGTTCTAGAACTAAATTATAGACACTAAACTATATCTAAAAGAAGATAAGTCAAATATATATGAGTGTTGAGAAGATATTAAAGTTTAAGCTCACTCAACAAGGAAAGCTTTCAAGAATGCAATAAATTATTTTTTCAATGTGTGAGGCAGCTTAGCTTAATCAAATATGGAGTGGGGTAACTTCTTTTATAATGGGGGCTTTAGATTTATCAGATTTGTTCCGAACATATAGTATGAATATTGAATTAGGATTTTGCATTATTAAATTGATATTAACCATTCTTAATGTCTATGTCCATGTAGAACGGTTAGTACAATTTATTTCACAATTTACTTGATAAGCGTTCCAACAGATCACAACTGTTCTGGATGAAACCAAACTAGAAGTCTCTATAATTTTCTAATTTAATTTGTTCCGTACTGTTTGTTCCGTTCCGAACAATTGTTCCACAAAAATTAACAATTTCAAATATACTTTACTTTTCTATTTAATTATACAAATCTATAGTTTCATAAAGTCTTGTTGATTTCTTTAGTTTTTCAATTTAGTATTGCAATTTGCAATTAAGATCTTCACGAAACTCATATTAATCTTGCAATTAAGACCTTGAACCTACAAACGCACTCAATCATAGAAACGGTTAAATCAAACTAATGTATGTTTTGCAAATTATGTTAAACAAAGTACTTAGAAAATTACATACGAGTAACAAATTTAAGAAAATACGTCGGTGTTTTTCAAATGACAGATTCAAATTATTAAAATTGATTTACTTCTCAAAAGTAATACGTTTAAATATATGATTTATAAATTTATAACTTAATTTTGTATATAGTCAACTGATAAAAAATAATAATAAATATTTATATTTGATTAATTTATAAATATTTTTATACTACTTAATTTTATAATAAATTAATTTATAAATTTATAAATTTTATATGTAGTTGCATCATCTCTCACCTATATATTAGATCGGATTCAGGCATTCAGCAGTTTAAATTTTTTATTTAAAATTTTGTTAGATTTAAAAATTAAAATTATTATTATTCTGACTTTTTTTCTACTAAAAAAATATTATTGTCCGGATTTTTGTTCTCCGATACCGTACTCCACGTGCAGCCAACGGCATATTTGATTTGGCATAGGTCCAAAACAAAAACAGACTGGATCCGTAGGCATGTGACCAGCGATCCACTAGCGCTCTCGCCTATCCCTCTTCCTCTTCCAAGCTTCAACGGCGCCATAGGCGCGAACGACCAGCGAACGAATCTCTCTTAGAAAGCAATGGTTGTGAAAATGGAGGAAGAGAACAGAGAAGACGGGGTAATGGCGACGGACTTCTTCTGGTCGTACACGGACGAGCCGCACGCCTCGCGGCGCCGTGAGATCCTCTCTAAGTACCCCCAGATCAAAGAGCTGTTCGGACCTGATCCCTGGGCTCTTGTAAAGGTACAACATTTGAACAAAATCAATGCCATTCATAAATGTATTTGGATGTTCTCTGGTTTGTACTCTAGAATTGTCCCAATCTGTCGCGATTGTGACTTTTGTTTTTCTAGAAATGTAAAATTTGCGGGATCAGTTGATTGTAAACTTCGAATGCTCGTGAGCATTGTCATTTCGTGTTTCAGAAAGAGACCTTTCAATGGAATAAAAGGATGACACTTTTCAACGACAAAGACAGAATTACGGTACAGCTACGTATAGGTTTTTGTTAGGTAGCTTCATTTGCATTTATTGTTTTTCATATATGTGTACTGCAATGTGTTTGCTTTCTTGATTCAGGTGGGTCAGTACCGTATCAGTCAAATTTTTTTTTTTTTTTTGGTTAGCATTGGTGAGGGGGATTTCTGTATTCATTTATCATTTATGCCTCTTTTCTCACTCTTTTCTAGTTCAAAACTAATGCGCCTTAAATTCAATCTAAGCTTAACAGATCTCTAAAATAATTATAATAAAGATATTTTGGGCATTTATTGGTATTAGAAGTAGATTACTTGAGACTTGAGGGTTACCATTTTGAATGTCCTGGACTAATCTCTAGCGAGGAATGGATGAATAATATATGACAGCATGTATTGGTTAGGGTGCGTTTGGATGAGGCAAAGAATAGTGCTAACCCGGGTTAGCTACTATCTTGAACTATTATTTTACGTTTGGATGTGTTCGGGTTAGCAAAAATGGAATATTCTTTGTTTGTCTTTTGTGGGTTAGCATGCTATTCTACTAACTCAACTAAAAGTTGAGTTAGCTCACTATTCTCACTAACTCAAGTCTTTATCCAAACACACTAAAGAAATATTTTCTACACGCTTTGCATTATCTTTTCTTAAAAAGAAAAGATAATAATCTCAACGCGTTTTATTGATTGGTTGATATAAAGCAGACTTGACCAATTGAACTTTATAATGATTTATTTTTGTTTTTTAGGATTTGGCTTGGCTGGCTGAGTTGCCTGCCCATAACCTTATAGATTGATTTAAATTAATTAAATAAGTCATTATTGATTTGTTATTATCATTTTATCATAGTTATCATCATTGTTATTGTTGTTGTTATTATTTGTCACCATTATTAGTGAGGGGATTAGATGGTATTCATTGTCGTCATTCTTTGTGCACTGCCGTTCCTGCCCTTGCACTATATCCTCCCCTCTCCTTCAACAAAATGAGCCAATTTCAAAGGCAATGGCTAGTAAATTGTATAGGACTATTGAGGACTGTTGCATAAGCTGCACAGTGTCGTAGAACATCTTATTCATACAATTTTTCATTAACCAGTACTTTTCTCTGTCAGATATTTTCTCAAAATAACAACAAATAAGTTAGCAGAGTTTCTCGTCCATTTTGCACCGTTTTAATCTATCATTCACTTCAATATTTCAGAGCCTTTTCTGATAATTTAATTTCCTTTTTTTTTTTCCAGATTGCTGCAGTAGTTCTGCTCCAGCTATGGGTTGCAACACACCTAGCCACTGCTAGCTGGCTGAAAATTCTGACGATCGCCTACTTCTTTGGCTCCTTTTTAAACCACAACCTCTTCCTAGCCATTCATGAGCTGAGTCACAACCTTGCCTTCTCCTCCCCCTCCTATAACCGCTGGCTTGGAATCTTCGCCAACCTCCCAGTAGGTGTCCCCATGTCCATCACCTTCCAAAAATACCACCTGGAACACCACCGCTTCCAAGGGGTTGATGGCATTGACATGGACATCCCCAGCCTTGCTGAGTCGCACATGGTCAAAAACACAGTTGCAAAATCAATTTGGGTTATTTTTCAACTGTTTTTCTATGCACTCCGACCCTTGTTTCTGAAACCTAAACCACCTGGCCTGTGGGAGTTCACCAACTTGTTCATCCAACTTGCACTCGATGCGTGTTTGGTGCACTTCTGGGGATGGAAGTCACTTGCTTACTTGATTTTGGCGACCTTTGTTGGAGGTGGCATGCACCCTATGGCAGGTCATTTTCTTTCAGAGCATTATGTTTTTAACCCTGATCAGGAGACGTACTCCTACTACGGCCCGTTAAATATTATGACTTGGAGCGTTGGTTATCATAATGAACACCATGATTTTCCTAGAATACCAGGCCATAGGTTGTACAAGGTGAGACAGATTGCACCAGAGTATTATGAGAATTTGAAGTCGTATAGGTCATGGAGTCAGGTGATTTATATGTATATTATGGATACGAGTGTGGGGCCTTTCAGCCGGATGAAGAGAAAGCCGGCTAAAGAGGCAGGTGTGATGGCGAAGAAAGATGAGTAGGAAGGAAGACATGTTATGTTGTCATTAATTCTCTTGTTATTGATAACTAACGTAGATCTGTTGTGCGCGAGCAAATCGACAAGAATTGCAAGGAGCAAAAACAGTCATTTATATATGGATCTCAATTATTTTTTTCACAGTATTGAGCTGTTTGTATCTTATTTATTTTTGACATGTCCTCTCGGTAATTGGCTATAAAATCATTGAGAATTATAGTTCGCGTGTCCCTTCTTAATTTATTGTTTTGTGATGAAACGCTTTGATTTTCTCTTTTATTTACTCTTTTGTTAAATATTATAAGTTTAGAACTCTCCAAGAAACCCAAACTTCTAAGCTTCAACTTCTACTCCTTGCTTCTTTCATTCAAATTTCCAAATTTCCAAATGCCATCTTTAGATTTGGTTCGTTCTGAATTCTCTTCTGATTGGTTTTGGGTGTGTGGTGTTTGGGGTTTGGGCCATTGGTGAAAGGGAAGTACCATTTCGAAAAACCCAATTAAAGAATTTATAGCTTTAGATGGAGAGAATAATATGGAAAACATGATTTGTGTATCTAATATCTAACACCTAGAGATTTGAATATTTAATATTTAGAAAATAAAATTGGCTTTTGAACAACAATATTGATCGAGAGTTGAGAAATATAATCCACATTTTTTTCTTTATATTTTTTATTGGACGCGCTACAAATTTAGTTGTTTGATTGTAATCTAATTTTTTTGTTTTTTCTAATTGTTCGAATTATAGAGCAAAATAACTTCTATAATTGCTAGAGTCAAGTACATATTAAAACATGCTTGCATCTTCGTCTCTTCGACCATGAATTACGTTGTAAACAAATAGTAGTAAATGAGCTCGGCGTAAAATTTAAGTTTTGCGACTATTCCGTTTCTTTCTCTTTTGATTTATGTCAGCTTTTTTGTTTTTTGTTTTTTGTTTTTCCTTTTTTTTTTTTAATTCTTGGCAATGACATCCAAACATTTCTTGTTGATCCTGTATGTTGGGAGTTATTGGGAGCAAATCGAACGGTTCTTATTTTGCTGAATATGCATGTTGGACAAAAGTAAATCCGGCCCGCCATTATAAAGGTTTGCATTCTTTCTGGATTGATAGAAATTAACTGAATAAGAATCCGGCCCAAGAATTGTTATATTTTAAATAATTCTTAAAATGTTGAATAATTTTTGCATGTTTTAATAATTCTTATTCAGTTAATTTCCAAGAAAATAAGAATCCGGCCCAAGAATTGTTACATTTTTAATAAAATATTTAGATAGATAGAAAAATGATTGTTTTTGGGAGATTTCTGGAGCCGTGATTAATATTTCTTGGTAGAAATTAATTTTTTTTTCCCGATCGTGATTATACCTAAATTTCAACCATGATATCACAAATTTTAGTAAAGATTTGGAATTGGAGAGAGAAATCATCCAAATAAATAGAATACGAGTTAGATATGGAGCAAAGGAATTAACAAAGGCGATTATTAATACCAGTGTTCTAAATAGCACGTTATAGCGACGCAATAGCAGCGCTATAATATTTTCAGATCTTAAACACTACGCTATGGGATAAAATTGTGCTATTTCAACTACGACCGCTATAGGGGTAATAGAGATCCGCTATATGCACTACACACTATGCGCTATAACGCATGCTATGCTACATAGGCTTTTATATAAAGGCTTAAATTGAAAATTAATTTTAAAGAACAATTTTTTCAAGGTCCATATTAATTTTGCTTTTAAATAGAAAAAAATATAGATAGTTTATTTTATGATGCCTATGTTTTTTCATAGAAAAAAATATATAGTTTATGTTGTGATGTTTAAGTTATTTATGAAAGAAAATAAATAGTTTATAATATTATTAGAGATATTTTGAATAGTAATTTGGACTTTGTGCTAGTTCAATATAAATATTATAATTTGTTAATCAATTTTGTGTTACTTATTGCTCTATGAGACTTTAGACAATGTTGATAATTAGTAGAAATATAAAACATAATTTTTTATTTAAAAAACGCTATGTAGGACAGCTTTCACTATAGCTACGCTATTCACAGTAGCTTTTTTTTTGGTAACATTTCTGCTATGAAGTGATAATTGCTCTTTAAAATCTTGATTAATACTTTAAAAAAAAATAACGTAGGACGATATAATGGTAAAAAGGCAAAATAATAAAGTTGAAATCGAATATGAAAAAGTCCGGGAGACCACATTTCATATTTTCTTGAAAAATTACTATATTTTTAGGTAGTTACAAGAGAGTTTGACTATAATAACGTTAGTATTTTCTAATTAGAGATAGTACTTGAAAGGTGGCTCAGTTATTTCATAATTTTATTTTTTTAATTATATATATTAATTTTTTTTTATAAAGTTTAGCCTTTCTCATAAAATAATAAAATGTTTATTTGTATCTAGAAGTTAAAGTTACTCATTAGATTGTGGTAAAAATTGAGTTAAAATATCACTTCTCACATTATATAAATTTTACATTTTATTTTTTGGCCCCCATATCTAAACTGTCTAGGTTCGCCTCTGTTTTAACCGTAGTGACATAATTTAAAAATAAGTTAAATTGAGTGTAGATTTGTAAATTTTGAATAAAAATTCAGATATTAAAAAAAAAATTGGCACATAGAATACTTGCAACAAATTCAATTCCTAAATCCTTTAATTTCATTCAGACTAGTAAATTATTGTCAAAAAAATTCTCTTAGTTCAAAAACCCAAATCAATAAATTGATTTTCTTAAAAATACTTAAGAAACTAAATCAATAATTCGATTTCATATCGAAATTTCCATACACTCTATTCAATTTCATATATTCTTTTTAAATAGTGTAAATAAAAGATTATGCAAGTATGCAACATGAAACTCTAAAACATAAGAAAGAGACAAACACTGCACATATTTTCATAAAGAAAAAAGAATAAAAGGGAATCAATATCACGTCAGTGGCATGATGCCAAGACGAAGGTTGACCGCTTTCCCGTATGACACCACACCGATATTTCAAATTTTTTTATATGCAACAATTTTTAATATAATTAATTTTAAAGTCTGGCCGAAGGTCCCGTAGCTCAGTTGGTTAGAGCGTTGGTCTTATGAGCCGAAGGTCGCGGGTTCGAGCCCCGCCGGGACCATTTAAATTTTATTTTAATCCAATTAAACAGTTCAAATGTTAATGGTGGTCCTATTTGATGTTTTTTTTCAATTTACTGTCAAGATTATCAAAACAACCATTGTCAAGTGATCCCTCCTAAAATTTATACTTACAAGATGATTAAAAAATTGTAATTAAAATATATTAATAAATTTTTTTGAACTTAAATTAATATATCACAATATGATTAATTTGTAGGTGGTAAGGGTCAAATCAAAGTCCAAAACAACCAACGCTTAATTTATATTATTATATTTATAAATAATTTAAGTTATTATTATCATATTAGTTGGAATATACTCCATACTCTATAAAAATCAATTCATCCATATCCCTCTCCTTAAAAATTATTTTTACAATGTAATAAATTTGGTATATGCTACAGTAATAAAATATGTTGTTGGCGTCTTTTTCTATTTTTTTTTATGTATTAAATGATATTTGTAATTAATACGAGTTACATGATAATAGTACGTATAATATTAGATTGATTTCTAATAGAAAGTTAATCATGCTAACGACAATGTTAGAAGTAACCATAAATAAAAAAAGGTTTACAATGTGATAAAAATTCTACAAATTTAACCTTTCATATGATAAATATAAAATTGCTAATAAAATTGATAATTAAATATAAAATAAAATTAGTACAACTCGACGACTGCATGTAAATTTAAAAAGACTGATTTGTACGGGTCAAACATTTTCGATTATCAATATCTTTGTTTTCAAAATTTCAACGGTCAATCCGAACTGTTCAATATAATTTCCATACGAATATGTAATTGCAGACTAAATTTTATATTTAAAAAAAAATTCTATTTTTTAAGATAGGTAGAAAATTCTAGACCATCCAAAAACAGTGATTTTCTCTACCTATATAAAGAATAGTAAATTTTTTTTTAAAAATGTAAATTTTTTGGTTTGCAAGTACATTCATATGTTAATTATATTGAACGATTCAAATCGATCGTTAGAATTTTGAAAACAAAAATATTGATCCATAGTATAGATCCATTTGTTATATACATAGTACCATAGACTCACTCAACTAAAAATATGTAATACTATTTGATAAAGGGTCAACTTAACGAGAGATTTGTAATATTTTAATTTTAGAGGTAAAAATAGCTCAAATTCGGAGCAGATAATACTAATAATATTAAATTTATATCCATCTTTTAATAAGCGGATGCGAATACAAATACGGTTAATAGATGTTGAAATTTAAAATTAGATCTGTCTTAAACACATACAGATGCAAATATGGAGCAAATAATTTATAAATACGATTATGAAACGAATAATGATTAAATAATTGAGTTATATGATATATGATTCTTAAAGTACAAATATTAATTAACAAAATTCAAATATTAAAATAAATAAATAATTGATAATTCTTAATTTAATTTAACATTGTCACTTCCTTACTTATTTGAATGAATATCATTTTATATATTTTATTTTAACATATTCACTTAAAAAAGAAAACGAGAGAGCAAGCCTAACCTAGCTTTCAAGCTTCAGATGCGCGTCTCAGTCTTGAACCCTAGTGAAATGCCCCGTGCCTACCATGAAGAACTAGCATTTTGGTCCGATCCGATTTCACTGATTTAAAAAAAAAAAAAATTTAAAAAATAAGAAATACTTTGAACTAAATTGTCATTTCGGTCTAAAAAAAAATAAGATATAGACCGAGAAAAAAAATAGCATTTCAGTTCTCATGATTTTCGTAAAAAAAAAATAGTCATATTAATTTCTTTTTTAATTATGATTTATAAAAAAAAAATCTGCCATGAATTTGCCCAGCTGGCACCGATTGGAAACCCAATCCTCTGAGATATCTCAACTTTTGCGTGACCCACCGCGTACTTGAACGGTCTATTTGTGTTTCAAGATAGCGCAGGGGGTAGTATTATTTGTGTTTCATGATTCGTGCAGAACGTTAAGATTTGCAGAATGTATCTGAACGGCTAAGATTCCCTGAAATTTATGATATTCATCCTTTTTAATAAACATAATTGTTCCTATGTACTATATAATATATAGAAACTAAAGAGTAAGGCTTGAGTGCTATGGATAGCATAAGGTTATCCCGTGCTACAGTCTCAAAAATTTTTTGTATGATCTTCAAACTTTGATTTAAACAGCTCAATAAATTGGTTATATAATGACTTGTAGAATACTAGTTTTTACTATTTTTGAAATTTTTTTACTATTTATTATGATTCATGAAAGATGGCTAAAAATGAATAGGAAAATAAAAGAAAATTTATGTCATCTTTCATAAATCATAATAAAGAGTAAAAATTAGTATTCTACAAGTTTATTATATAACTAATTTATTGAGCTATTTAAGTTGAAGTTTGAAAGTTATATGATGAATTTTTGAGGTTGTAGCACGGAATGGTCTTATCCTATTCATAGCATTCAAGCCTTACTCGAAACTAAAAGGACGGAACTCTTTTGAGCTAATAAATTTTAATTTTAAGCTGAGATAATTTATTTTCCTTTATTCCAATCATGTCATTAATAAATGCTTTATATTTTGATTACAATTGATTGTGTTTCCTTTAATTCTAATCTCTATTGTGGATTTGTGGTCCTTAATATTTAATGCATTGACAATTATTACAATTGATTGCGTTTCCTTTAATTCCAATCTCTATTGTGGATTTGTGGTCCTTAATATTTAATGCACTGACAATTATTACAATTGATTGTGTTTCCTTGAATTCCAATCTCTATTGTGGTCCTTAATAGATACTTTCTATTAAAGGAAATATTTAATGCATTGACAATTAAAATGGCCGGCTTATTTAATGTTTACGGAGAAATTTTTTTTTTTTTTTTTTGAAAACCTGGCATGCAGCAGCTTCCAAGTGATGTTATAAATAGAAAAATACCAACAACTGAAGTAATTTATGTCGTAAATCTTATAAATTTTCTGGAATTTGTAAATAATTTAAGAAAAAAATAAAGGAAAAGAATAACATTATAAATGTTTAAAATCAGATAAAAATATATGAGTACGATATTTTGTGCCTACCTCTCAGTTCTCATATTGTGCGGTTTGTGATGATCATTCCTGCTATCTTACATGATAGGGGGAATTTCATGTATACCCCTCGAAAACTTCAAAATTATGTATTTCCTCATCTAAATTTTAAAATTACATATTTTTCTCTCTAAACTTCAAAAACTCACAAATTTATTATTTCATTGTCTTCTGTATTAAAACTCATTCTAAATTTATAAAATACCTATTTTACCTTTAATTTAAAGAATAAAACACCCATCGACTTAAATCTGAATCAAGAAGGATTCCTCTACCATCTGAACTGCTTTAATTAGATATGCAGCGATGTGCACATATCTTAATGTGGTGCACGTGAATCAAACTTGCTTTAAGATTTGTGCTTGTTAGATTAGCACAAATATTGAAGCAACACAGACATATCTTAATGCGATACGCATGGATTAGACAGTAGATGAACTCTTCATATTCAAATTGACCACAGTGGACATTTTATGATTTTAATAAATGGTAAAATGAGTATTTTATAATTATATAATGAGTTTTAATATAAAAAAAGATAATAAAATGGATAAATTTGTGAGTTTTTAAAGTTTAGAGGGGAAATATGTAATTTCATATTTTAAAGGGGGACTATGTAATTTTGAAGTTTTTGAGGGGCATACGTAAAATTCCCCCTTTATGATACACATCTTTAGTTTGTTGCTAGTTGGTTTTCAGAGATTCTTTTTTGCTTTTTTGAGGGACAAATATGGAAACGCGAGGGCAAAGAATCTTATAGGCTCATAGCACCGACATTTGACACAATCCTAAACACCTTTTCAGATACAGGGTTACAATTTTGTGTGATTAAAACTTTATGAGTGTGTTTCATCTCTTAATGAAACAAGTGGTATAAAATAAACAATTTTTATTTATTTTTTTATAATTTATAGTCTAATTAAATAACGAAAAATAAACAAAATAAATGGTCCAACAAAAATCTAACAATGTATTTCCGAGTTGGGACAGAGGAGGTAAATGGGGAGGATGGTTAAAGAGAAAAATGAGAAGTGTACGTCTAATGGGCATTGAATTTATTTGGGTTCGATGGGTATCAAAATTGTTCGATGCACTTTCAAATTTGTACACCAACGTTATGAAATTTTTTAACACACATTTTAAAGTGCATCGGATATCTTTGATACTCATCGAACTATAAATCTTAAACCCTAAATTCTAAATCGCGTTGGTTTTTTAGTTAAAATTGCAAGGGGTTAGAGAGAGGTGACGAAAGATGAATGATGAGAATTTCTTTTTTTTATGTATGCAAAATTTGTTCAATTATAATTTAGAAAATATTAAATTTAACTTTTTTTCTAGTTTCCTTTATGTTTTTTTTTTCTTCCCTTTTTAACTCAGAAACACATCCTTAACTATGCAATTCATAAAAAAAAAAAAAATGCTCAACTTGTTTTCCAGCAGTTGAATTTTGATCAATTTTCTTTCTCCTTAAAATTTACTTCCAATTTAAAAAATAAGAACGAAGAAAAATGTTATGGAGAAGAAAGTTAAATTCATATCCTTCTAAATAAAAGAGAGAAGAATTTTTAAATAAATAGCATATTTATTTCTAGTTACTTCCATAATTTCAAAATGGCACTATTTCTTCCCCCCTTCCTTTCTTTTCCTCTCTCTTCACCTCCTCTACCCTACTTGAAGTACACCTCAGCACAAAGGGAGGTGAAGAGAAGGAAATGAAAAAAAAATGAAAAAAAATACTTGCTCTACAAAACAAAATTGAAAGGTAGAGAGTGATTTTTCACTCGAGACAATAAAAAATTATTGTTCTAAATTGAATGTGGATGTATTAAGAGGGTACACTAATGAGATTTATCAAATATACTCTTCTCTTGTCTACTTACCTTTTCTCTTTCGTAGAAATATTTTCAGTTGTGTTAATTTTTTTTGGTCCCCTTTGTCAGTGGTGCGCTCTCTTTCTCTCTCTCTCTTGGTCAGGTAAATTGTTGAGCATCTGTTTAAAGTGATTGTTATTTTATTTTGTTACTTTTGTAAGTGTGCATTTATTGTCTTCTTTTATTTTCTCTTCCATCGTTGGTGCTTTGTCTCTCTCATTGATTGTGCCTTTAACTCTTTTATAATTCGAAATTTGATTTTTTTCACCTTTGCCCTTTTCTCTACGATTGCGTAACCTTATTGAGATTGTTCAATCAGAGTATTCAAATTAAACTTTAATCTCCGTTAAGGAGATAATATTCGGTTGTCTTAAAGAGACTTAATTCGTTAGTTGAGGCTAAAGAGGTTTAATCTAAAGGTGAAATATTTTGCGATCTAAGCAAGGAATTAAGTTTCAGACAAAAAAAAAGTAAAAATAAATAAATTTAACCCTTGCTAACGAATCATTGTTTGAAAGAGTTAATGACTATAAGGAAACCAAAAAATAATAATTATTATATCATTCTCCTCACTCTTGTTCTCTACTCTCTTTCTCTAAATTAACTTCCTCGACTATCTTTTATCCCTCATTAATTCCACTAAGAATTTATATGTATCCCCGCATTAATTACTGTCATTTAATAACAAATCTCGCATTAATTATACTGTTATTTTAATAACAATCACCGCGTTAATTATACTGTCATCTAATAATAATCCCTGCATTAATTATACTGTCCTTAAATAACAATCTTCGCTAACAATTATTTATCTGTTTATTGATGTTTAAGAAAGTATTTATCATTGTTCTGATAAATATTTATCATTATGTCTCCGAAGTATTTATCATTGTCCCTGACATAATAATACTTAGATTTAATTAAACATTACTTATTAACAAGTTCAAGAAAGTATTTATTATTGTTCTGATAAGTATTTATCATTATATCTGAGAAGTATTTATCATTGTCTTAACGTACATATGTTTTACTGAAAATTACAATTATGTCTGAGAAGTATTTATTCATATAACATAAAGTATTTATCATTGTTTCTGACATACATATATTTTACTGAAAATTACAATTTAAAGTTGATAAAAATTTATAACAACCAATTATTAAAAAAAAACATTATATGGTTTAAATTATTTATATGAAAAATATACATTAAATTTCTATTGGGCTGATTATTATATATGAATTCATATAAACTATAACAGATTTCAATTCATGTAACATATATACATATTGCATTTTGTACACATGTAATCTCATGTGATCCACATAACATATACTACTCAAGATTCAATACAAACGTTTGTATAGAAGTTATGTCTTTACCACTTGGTAACCATGTGATCAAGCTTTAGCCCAAAATTCAATACAAAGTTGGGCTCATGTTGCCAAAATGCTTGGTTATGATCTAGTTTGGATCAAAATTTCATATATACTTAGTTGTATTAAATCCAATATATCAAAAAGGAGTGTGCATATGATTCATAACATAATGCATCTTAGTTAAAGGTCTCCAACAAAATTGTATCTCCAATGAAAAAAATACAAGTATCAATATATATGTGTATAAATACATAAGAAAATTATAATGTGCATATATACATATATGTGCATGCATACATACATAATAGAGAATAAAAATTTTCAGTTAAAATTTGTGTCCAAAATTAGAATAAGATTATATATACATAAGAAAATTGCAATTATGTCTGAGAAATATTTATCCATGTAACATAAAGTATTTATCCACGTAACATAAAATATTTATCATTATGCTTGAGAAGTATTTATTATTGATGTTTTACTAAAAGTTGCAGTTATGTCTGAGAAGTATTCATCCATGTAACATAAATTATTTATCCATATAATATAAAATACTTATCATTATGTTTGAGAAGTATTTATTATTAATGTTTTACTGAAAGTTGCAATTATGTTTAAGAATTATTTATCCATGTAAAATAAAATATTTATCATTATGTCTGAGAAGTATTTATCATTGGGTGAGGGCATTAGTTATTTAATGATCTCCAGTTGTGCAGGGACAATAAAAAAAATGAAGAAATTTTTTTGCGGGGATAACTGACAAATATTTATGAGGGGATTGTTTATTTAATGGTCCTTAGTTGTGCGGGGATGATAAAAAAAAATTGTACAAAGACAATTGATGGATTGATTTATTCTTTCATAAATAGATATCATTGCATATGGATTAATACTTTGCAAATTTAAGATAAATACTTTGATGCTTCAAGTTAAATACTAACAGTTTACGAAATACTTATTAATGACTAAACGGTCCTTCATGATTTTTTTGACAGTTTGTGTGAGATTGTTATTAGAATCCAAAAAAAAAAAAAAAAAAATCAGACTTTCCTTCTCTCAGTATAAATTTCTGAATGAAATAAAGAAATAAATACATTTAGATTCTCTCTTTCATTACCCTGCCCTGCCCTGCCCTCTATAAATTTCTGAATCAAATAAAGAAATAGATACATTTAGATTTTCTCTTTCTTTACCCTGCGCTGCCCTCCCCTCCCCTCCCCTCCCCTCTCACAGTCATAGTTTCCGAAACACAGTTCACGCGTTTGGCTTCTTTCTTCCTTGTTAAGAAACCACACTTCTCACGCTTTCTTACCATCGATCAGTACACATCCCGCTTCGCCGCATTGCCTTCTATTTGTCTTTTTTCGAGATGAATGGTTTTGCCATGGAATAGTCGAATCGTCAAAAGAAATCGAATCCGAAGTAACCATCAGTCAAAAACAAAATGGAAGCAAGAATCTGCGTAACTCGGATATAAGGTTAGTTTCTTCCGATTCGACGGTTCTTCTGCTCAAAACGATCTTGGCCAGTCGGTTTGGAAAATTGCGAAACTATCAATTCGTGGATGCTGGTAGATTTCCAAACCATGGTAGCAACGCAACAATGGACTGTTCTCTGCCTCCTTTTACTAAGTAGAAGTAGTTCTTGAATTTTTAAAGAAGGGTTTTGCTGCACAAATCTGTCACAATTAGTCAGAGAACACTGGCCCAATTTTCTCTCTTACAATGCACGTGAATCAATTTCACGGCACGTTCGCATGCTATTCAAACAACATTTGTACCAGAAAGCTTAAACAATTATTTTCCTATTTATATATTGAAAGGTGCCCTGCAGCAAAGAGGCAAAGATATATGGTAGTACCTTGTAAAATTAAAATATTAATCTGAAGAACTCCTTTCTTGATCATTGCAGGTTGTGAAGCGCTAGTTCGGTAATATCAAATGGCTTCATCAAGTGTCAGGTTTTCTGATGACGAGAGGTCACTTCAGGCATTGTTCGAAGCTTTCGGCTCTTTTTGCTCCCTTGAAGAAATAGCTTCTGCCTATTGCAGGTATCGGATTCCCTATTCCTTTTTATAATTTTTACAATCCACTTAAGAATAATCAGCATTTTGGTGCTGATATGACGGTTACTGTTACATATTATCACTGATTGGTACACTTTCATGTATCAAGTCTGATTAGTTTTAACAAAGCACTAGAAGTTTGATCTAGTTCTGGAAGTTGTACTATAATACAGATCACTCATCAAAATTTACTTTTCTTAGAAAAAAGAAAAGTCAAATACTGTATCCTTACCTTATTCTTCTATAATGTTCAAGCATTATGCAAATCAAATGACAAGTATTGTTTCAGGTCCAAAGGTGATTTGTTAGCAGCCGGTGATATTCTCTGCAAAGTTCAAGACTCGAAATCGCTAGGTTCAGTCAATGAACAAAGGGAAAAGATAACTCAAGGTTTAGCCAATGATCAAAATGGGCACAAATCTCAAGACCCAGCAGATGAACAAAGCTTAAAGATTGACATTTCTGGGCCAGAAACCGAAACCTGTGAAATTTCGACAGGGATGCATGTCAAGATGTCAAAATCAAAGAAAGCAACCGCATCAGTTGGTACTGTATCAAGCATCTTGGGAAATTCATACAATAGACACTCTTATTCCGTGAAAGAAAAATTTGAAAAGGCCAAGCCCATTAAAATTGAGGTGACAAAGTCAGTTGTTGATGCGCTGGATGTGGGGTCTAGTTCGTCAGGATTTCAGGGTTCGAAGAAAGAGTCTTTGAGTAATAGAGAAATTGAACAGTTCCTCTTTTCAATGCTGGGAGATGGATTCAAGCTTAGCATGGATGTCATTCGACAAGTTCTAGGTACAATACATGCATGTTTTCCCCATTTTATTGAAATCAATATGCCATTATAGATACTAACAGTTAACTTCATTATTTTTAACTTCCAGGTAGCTGTGGGTATGACATTCATAAGGTATTCATCTCCATTTTATGAATTCCATTTTTTTTATTTTTGTATGTATGAGATCAAGCCTACCCCAACTTGTTTGAGACTAAAGGCATGGTTGTTGTTGTTGTAGTATGTATGAGATCAACTTTTTGTGTTTTGCTCTTCTTTTTTTTTTAAAAAAAGAAAAGAAAAAGAAAATGAACCTGTTCAAATTAGGCCATGCCACTCATGTATTTCACGTCTGATGCAATTAAAAGTTGTTTGGGTACAGTTGGTTCTCCTGCTTGCTGTCTGACCTAAATAACTTTAATAGGCCTCAGTATCGCTATAGCCAATAAACCTTTGTTTTTTTTCTTTACTATTGCCTACATTTGAGTTATAGAAAAATTTAACATTTTAAAATTTTTGAACCATATAGAGCATGGAGGAGCTATTGGATTTTTCTACAGTGTCTTTGGGAAAGGGCAAGGCAATTGATGATACTGATACCGTAAGTACAATAGTTGGATTCTCTAGACAAGTATTAAAATCCTCAGTTAGATTAAAGAAAAAAAAATCTAAAGTTGATCTATTCTTGTCAGAGACTTGAGTAATTTGGAACATCTGTCAAATTTATTTCTAAAGGATTTATTTTAAGTTAGTTCAACTTATCTTGTTTTCACTAGTGTACCAGTTCACTGTGCTTTACTATGGTTAACAACACGTCATTTAAGCTAGTTTGGACTAGATTCATAACTAACAACTAAAATAAATTAATTTCAATTAGTGGATTTTTTTGCAATTTCTTTTATTACCTGATTATAACTAGGCAAGGGAATACAAACAGTGCACTGGGTCTAGCTCTCGAGAAGTCAGCATCTCTGTGGAAAATACCAATTCTCTCTCGAGTAATTCTCACTGCACAAAGAGGTATTAACAATATCTTATCGAGCTTTTCAATGAGGCATATGTAAAACTTACCCGATACAATATCTGACAATTCAATCTTTATGCATGTAGTAACCTGAAGGATAACTTTGATGTCTCACAGCAAGTGCTACAATCACTATTTACTGTTCCAGAGAGAGTAACCGATGAGCCGTTTAAACCACGCTTTGACCTAGGGGCGAATAGATTAAGATCTAGTGGAAGTGTTGTCTCTAAACCCCTACAGGAAGTCAAAATGCCAATGCCTGTGAATGATGTTCTAAGATATCAACGAGAGAACATGAAAAGTATCTATCCCTTTGTTTTTAAATGCCTTTTGTTTTGCCTCTTTAACTTTGAGCTGGATTGAGATCTCTTGACTATGGAATTATTTGACTATCTTAACAATAGCTTTTGAATCAACTCAAAAGTACTTCAAATTAAACAATAAATTTATGGGTGCATTGTTGGGAGATAGATAGCTCATTTATCAAATTTCATTTAATTTAAATACCCTTTGATAATATTAAGAGTCGTTAATTTCAAACAATTTAAATGTTCATATCATTTGATGAACAATAAATCATGAACTAATCTCATCAAGTTGTTTTAAGCATGATATGTGTATCATATATAGATCATCCTACAACGTAGGATTTGCTATTTCAATTTAGTTTTAATTATTGTCAAAACAGTTAAACTATTGTCAATGGGTCCTAATTCTTATTTTAAGTAGGTGGCAGTACCTTTTAAGTTCTTATATTTTAATTTTTTTTTGTAGTGGTGCCTGATGAGGATGATGGGTACAAAAACTTACGAGATGTGACAAAGCAACACTGGGATCTAATGAAGGAATACTATGAAGCAGTAAGTTGCACAAAGATATTCAAAATGAAAGAATAAAAGAGAATTGGTCAAGGTCCTCGTTCCAGTTTTACACTGGAAAACTGGAGCAATGGTTGCACTGCTATAAGTTTATTCTGATAAATTTGAGTGGAGACCAAAGACATTCTAAAATGCACTGCATGTAACCGTTTGGCAAGGACCGCGGACCTAATATAGTTATTTTTGATAATTTACTATTTTGATCATATCTTTATACTGGATCAGATGCTATCATTTCTAATGTTCTAAATGACAGGCTATTACCGCCTTTGCAAATGGGGATCACCAGCATCAAAACTACTTCCTGGAACAGGTATGTAACTATCTCCAATATTGGCATATTATATTCAACTTTTTTAACTTTTGTAGGGTATTAATGCAAAAAATGGTTAATATGTTATATTCTGTGGGATCTCCAGGGAAAACACTATTTTAAACTGGCCAGAGAATTTGAAGAGAAATCAGCTAGACATGTGGCGGGCTCAACGTGATGAACAATTCTTCTCTTTTAAATACTTTTGTTTTTTCTTTTGTTTGAAGTTCATTTGTGTTTTATTCAGTATAGTACCTTTTTGAGGTAGCAGTGCAACTCATTACATTGTATTTTCAGTAAAAAGGAAGATGGAGAGCATCCTCTTGATCTTCTGAATATCAATGATTCAAAAGATGCACTATATCTGCTCAAGATGCACATCTGCAAGCTAGTTAATATTCCGAGTAAGTCCTTCATAATTGCATAATTTTTGTGTAAATCATCTGACCAAAGGGGTGTGTTTAGAGAACCTTGGGCCAAGCTATGATATATCAGGTAGGTAATGTCAAAATAATGTCCTATCCGGACAGTTTAAATACTAAATTATTCTCGATGTGAGACACTCTCTATCATGTGTTTTAAGTGTTACCAATCTTTCTGGAGCTAAAATAAAATGTACTTTCATTTTTGACGGGATGATAGTAACTGAGTTGCCTAGTTTCTTAAATCTTTCTAAATCTGACTCGAGGGAACTTAGTAATGAATGGTTTTTGACGGGATGATAGTAACTGAGTTGCCTAGTTGATTAAATATGACTCGAGAGAACTTAAAAATGATGATATAGTGTTCTCCCTAAGTACTTGGATTGGGTGATATTGTTCTACATTTGAATAAAAGGTTTGTTGTTTTCTTGATGAGATAATGTGGATTCTCTGCTTTCCAACAGATTTACAGTATCTGAAAGTTAATTTTGGACCAGAGAGCAAAGATGCCAAAAAGACAAAAATAAAAAGAAAGGTATGAATTAATTGAGATTTTCCTAATTTCTTCCCCCTTTTCATGTATTGCTTTTGTTTGGATTTATATCTTTGCAATGGTAAATTTTGTACTCTGCATTTTCACTCACCAACATGTTGTCTTGGTTAAATAAATTTCTTTTTAAAAGTTGCACTGCTAATCTTTTATTTGAGTTAACACTACTAATTTAATCAAATGGAATTGATATTTTCAGGTAATTCACTTTCTTGAGAAAGAATCAATACAATGGACAGAAACTGAGTCAGACCCAGGCACAATTTCAATTCGCCTTGATCAAATAGATTACAGCAAACTGAGTTTTGCCAAGAAAATCAAAGATATACAAGTTTAACAGTTCAAATGCTGGGCAGTTTTTCTTGCTCATATAGAGATTTGGCATAACATTTTTGGAATAGATAGAATTTATGATGACTGATGACGTTGGATCTATGAAAAATTGTTTAGTTCTTTTGTTGGATACTTGGATATTTATCAGAAGTTTTTTAAAAGCATTTAAATTTCATTTGTCAGCTTCAATATTGTCTCACGGTTAGGGGTGTCAACGGGTACGGTAAGGGTTGGATGGAAGCATTTTTATATCCGTAACTGTTACAAATTATCCTTATTCGTACCCTACTCTTATCCCGTTATAATTGTCGAATAATGAATTGGTAGTGGGTAAATAACGGTTAACACTTGTATAATAGTTATTTTTATTATTAATTAAATAAAACACTAAGATATATTTATTTGTCGCATATATAATCACATTACTAATATAAAAATTAATTCCAACTAAATTATTTTTTTTTATCAAAACACAAATTCAAAAACACATTATCTCTATTCTTTAATAAATAAAAAAATCAGGCATGCAAATAAAAGCAAGATGGTTTATATAAATAGTTAGAAAATTAATTCACTCACCAACATTTTGTACTCTTGACAAGTATTTTATATAAGATGAGGGTTCAAATGCCTCCATTTTTTGTGCCTTCATCATGCCTCCATTTTTAAAAACTTAAATAACTCAAAGTTTAAAACTTAAACGTCAAAATAAAACTGTTAAATGTAATATATGTTATTTTTTCTATGTGCCTATAAAAAATTATCACATTTTGATTTTGCTTTTATATGAATCAATAAGTTGAAAAATCAACGTCTAAAAATTATCCATATTTGTATACATTTTTACAAGCTCAATATGACAATCAAAACAAAGTTGAAATGCCATAATTTTTTACATGTGGATAGATAAAATGATATAGTTCATATCCAACGGTTTTATTTTGAATTTTAAGATTTAAATTTTGAGTTATTAAAGTTCTTAAAAATGGAGGTACAAAAAATGGAGGCATTTGAACCCTCCTCTTTATATAATTATCCAATTGGATAACGGGTACGAAATAGACTTTATCTGTATCCTTATTCGTTTTGATAACGGAAAAAAATCTTTACCAGTACCCATACCCGATAAGTTTATGAAAAAAAAAATCTTATTCATATCCGTCTTATCGAATACGATACGGGTCAAGTAAATGGATAAAATGGTGCCATTGACGGGAAAGTATCATCTGTGGAGTTTTTCTGTGCGGAGCTGTACGGAGCTTTTAATCTGGTCCGTTCATTTCGAATTGGACGGACCAGATCAGATCTTACCCGAATTTAAAAAAAACACAAAATTTGGTGAACCCTTAATCCAGTCCGTCCGATCCGAAACGAAGGGACCAGATTAAAAGCTCCGCACGGAAAAACTCCGTAGAAGATAGTATTCCGCCATTGACACCCCTTAGATGAGACAATATTCCTCTATTTCTCTTTTCCTTAAAAAGTTATGATGGATATTTAGATCATAAGATGCGTTACCTACAAAATTCGAGCTGTTTGGGCCATCTGATACTTCAGATGAAATCAGGTCCATTAATTTGCTTAATTTGTCTCTATATCACTTAACAAAAGGATCAAGAGATAATTAGATGGATTGTTGCTTAAAATACAGTATCCCATAAGAATTGGTTCTTTTCCTTACGATTTGGTTTAACATCTTTTAAAAAGCTAACAGAAGCTAAGAGAGGTAAATTTAATTTATATTGTGCGCTTGTGAATATTTTCTCTTATTTTCATAACCTCACTCAAAATACTCTTCTCTAATAGTGGGCATATTGCATTTACTTTCCTTCATTTTTTTCTCCCTCATACTCCCTTCCATTTACTGCTAATCTAAAGTATTTTTCTTCTTTAATATAATATTTTGCAAAAATATATACCAAGAAAATTTTATGCAATATAACATTTCTTGCTCACTTTTGTTTAGGAATTTGATAGTGAAAATATTGTATTTAGTAACACGTGGTGATTGAAAAGAGAAGGGTTTTAATAATGTCACAATTATTTAGTTGATAAAATTTCTTTTTTGACTTGTTAATATAATCTTTTTGACGAGCCATCAATCGAAGGAAATGGAAATAGATCCAGTAAAATAAGTAATTATTTAATAACAATTATCTTTACATTGTATTATAATAAAGGGTTTAAAATTTAATATTTAATAAAATAGCTAACACACAATACTTCTGAATAAAGGCGTTCAAATTTCAAACATATTTTTGTGGTTTTCTAATAAGAATATTACCGTTATTTTGGTATAATATGAAAAAATTCAAGAGAAATCTAAAAAATAAGTGATTCTAAGTGTCTTTAGGGGTGCAAATGGATCGGATATTATCCCTCCGAATCCGAATCCAGATCCAAAAATTAGATATGAATACACAGTTTCGGATACGGATATGATTTAAAATTTTAATTATCCATATTCAAATATATATAGCATATAATTTAATATATATTTTGAACAAATTTATGTTATTCACCATTATAATTAAATAAATATTATAAACTTTGATATTTTTAATACTATTTGTATAAGTTTAAATAAATAATCCGATCCGAATCCATCTAATACTAATATCTAATTCGTATCTAAAAATTAAAAGCAGATACAGACTATCTGATACGTTTCTACCTCTAGCCTAAACCCTAAACCCTAAACCTAAAGCCTAAACCCCTAATTGAGTAATTGTTACTGTGTCTTAGTGCGACGGATATGAAATTATTGTTTTTTATTTGACTTAGCGTTATTAATGTAGTTGTTGGATGTTTCCTTCTCTGGTGTCTTTTATTTTTATTTTTTTTAGAATTTTACTTGTATTGTAGAGGAAAAAGTGATGCTTTTCTTTCTGTCTGACTCAAAGTTCAAACTATTCTATATAGTTTTAATGAAAATGAAATCCGTGACCCTCGGAGTCGGGAATTCGGATCCTCTGCATTAACTCAAAAAGGAATTGGACCGTTCGATCAGTTTTAAAATGCGTGTGAATTAAATCCACATTAATATTGAAGACCTCTATGTTTTAGATCGGATTCAGATGGACTCTGTTTACAATCGGATGACTGATATGTATTAACTCAAAAAATCATCTTTTGAGTTAACGCAGACGATGCAAACTCCGAAATCAGAGTCGGAGTCGCTATTTTAAAAAATAAACACTCTTTTTTTTAATTAAAAAAATAAACACTCTTAATTATGAGTGTAAGTGTGTAACCTTTGATATAACTGAAAATTTCAGTTTGTTGTAAAATCGGGTAATATTCAATTCAGAGTATATATATCTGTAATGCATGTGGAGTAAGGCTACGGTGCTATGAGTTGTATAGAAGGCCTCATGCATGTGATAACATTATTTAGAAATAAAATGCTTAAAAAGTCGTGCTTACAAATTTAAACGGTCCAGATATTAAAAAAATTAACTCAAATTTTGAGATTATGTTACATAAGAGTAGGGTTCAAATATCTTTTCTTTTTTGCTTTAAATTTCAATCATCTTTTATATTTTAATATAAAATCATAGTAAATGGTTTAGATTTGATTATTTGAATCTTAAAATAAATATAAAAATAGTCACGATTAAGCTACCAAAAAGTAAAAGCATGAGATATTTGAAACCGGCTCATTGTATAGTATTCCATAATTCCATTATGAGTGTCCTTTTAAAAAAAATAATAATAATTCCATTATCAGTGTCTCAGATCCGTATCCTCTCAGGTACCTGACTCAACACAGTTGAAAAGGGCCGACCAGATTTACTTTCATCCGATTCTTGCTCGGAAAGGGTGGGGCAGTTTTGTTTTTTCTTTGAGATTCGTGCCAAGTTAAAAAGAACAATTTTGGACCGTCCGATTCAATTGTACTCAGTCAGGTAACCTGAGAGGATGTGAATTCGTCGCGGGCACGAGTTGTTCGAGATCACGACGTAATATACGCCCGGTCTACCGAAGAAACCATGCAGCATCCACGTGTCGAAACAAAAGTTAATACATTTACGATTCATACGGTCCCTATCCGCCACACTCGTCTTTTTCTACTCCCATTGCAATCTATTCCCGCACAATCTCGGATCGCAATCGAAGAGAGAGAAAAGCTCGTCTTCCATGGCAAATTTGAGGAAAATCCAATCCAAGGCACAGTTGGAGGAGGCATTACATGGCCCAACGCCAATCGCAGTGGTGCACTTTTCGGGAGCGCGGCTTGAGGCGTCGAGGCAGATGGACCAAGTCTTTACCCAACTCGCCACCGATTTTCCCCATGCCCTTTTCCTTCGGGTCTCCTTCTCTATCTATCTATCTCCGGATAATTTGACATTATATGAACTCCAGCATTGTAATGATACGCAGGAGCATAGCAGACTTTCAAGCTATGAATCAATTATATAAAAATTTCATGCTGAGTATAGAGATCAATTTTACAGCATCCATAATATTTTATTCTAAACTATAAAAAAATAAAAATAATAAAAAAAAACATGTATAAGCATATAAATTTTTAAAATGAATGGGGTCAATTAGCCCCCATTTGTTGATCAGAGAATTGCATTGAGTCTAGAACACAGCTTAGCTGGAATTTTGTTAATTCAATTTTATCAATTGAAGGGCGTCAATTTGACAATTGTCAGAATGAGCTGAGCTGACCTTGATGAATGAATAAATGCAATGTATCAAGTTTGTTTATCATCTTGCTTATGGATCAAATCGATTGCTTTTTAATTAGTCATCGAAATCATAAACTAGTTACAAGCCTTTTACAAGTACCCTTTAGTTCACTGATTGTGAACCAATGTGAATGAAACCATGATCCAATTAATTATTTCGCAACTTTTTTTTCCTTCTCTGCTGTATCTCTGCTCAAATTATCCAAGCTATTTAATCAAAGCCAAATTAATCTCAAAAATCCCAAAATTGAGATCACCAAACATCCAGGGTTATGGCATTTATATTTGTAGTTCATTTTTTTTCAGGTTGAAGTGGAAGGACAGGATGAGATTTCAGAAGCTTACAAAATCTCAGAAATTCCATATTTTGTGTTCTACAAGGTTAGTCATCTCCATCTAATATTTTGAAATTAATTAGTACCAGATATTGGTTTCCTATAAATTTAGATGGTCTACAGCATAGGGATCATAATCACCCAAGTTGGTTATACTTGAATCTCGTTTATTGTGTCCCCTTTTCCTCTGTGTTTTATAATCAAACTTAAACTAACCAACCCCAATTTTTCTTATTTTGCAACTGACTAGCTAGGTATGCAAAGTCCTTAGTAGAATGACTTGAGATCTTGGTTTAAACTTTAATCCTCCATAAACACTCATTATAGATCTAGGACTTGTGAGTGTAATAAAACATAGTAAAAATAGGTGTCATGTGAGGTGAATACTGTATCTAGCGGTTGCCCCCTTGATGTTATGATTGATATCCTTGTGTTCCCAGATGACAAATAATACGTAGTCATGATATGCTTAATTTTCAGGATGGCAATATTGTGGAGACCTTGGGGGTTGCAGACCCCTCAAGCCTGGCTAACAAAGTAGCAAGTATAGCAGGATATACTAATTCTGCAGGGCCTGCTGTACCAGCAAGCCTTGGAATGGCTGCGGGCCCCACTGTAATTGAAAAGGTGCAAGAGATGTCAAAGGAACAAGGGAGTTCATCTAATATTCAAAAGCCTACGCCCGGTCTATCCAGTGATCTGGTAACACGTGTCAAACAAATGATTGACTCTCATCCCATTTTCTTGTTTATGAAGGGAAGCCCTGAAAATACAAATTGTGTGTTCAGTAAAAAGGTAGTGGAAATACTGCAGGGGGAAGGTGTTGCTTTTGGTAGTTTTGATGTTCTGACAGATGACGAAATAAGAGAGGCAGTGAAATTGTATGCCAACTGGCCAGCTTACCCACAACTTTTTTGCAATGCGTCATTGATTGGGGGTAGTGATATTGTTGCTGCTCTGCATGAAAATGGTGAATTGAGTAATGTATTTAGAGATCAAGGCTTTGATGGCAGCGGCAGTAGTAGTGGGGTGGCTGACTCAATTACTGGGTTGAATCATAAGCTAATGTCTCAACTGAAAGGCCTAGTTAATGCAAAACCTGTAATGGTTTTTTTGGAAGGGAAAAATGATCAACGCAAGGGTTATTCTGGGACCAGCATAATTGAAATTCTTGGAGAAGAAAGAGCTCCATTCGAGACATTTGATGTGCTTCTTGATGAAGAGGTTAAAGAGGGATTAAAAATGTTGTCTAATTGGTCAGCTTATCCTCAGGTCTATGTGAAGGGTGAGTTTATTGGTGGGTCCGATATCGTTTCAGAGATGCATAAAAGCGGAGAGCTGAAGAGGTTATTATCTGAGAATGGAACAATCATGTCGAATTAAGGAGAGCAAAGAAATGGCAGTAATGTAGATATATATGGAGTAACTAGATTTTGTTTAACTTTTGGTGATTTTTGTTCACTTTTGATATTCACAAAAAGACTATAAGCGAGAGAGGAGGATGGGATACAAAAAGTCTACTTGATTCAATTTTTAGCTTTAAAGTTTAAACCAATACCACCTCTGTGACTGTTACGAGTGTTATGCACCATGAACTTCAATTCATCGGCTTGCAACAAGATCTAAGTTAGCTTGATAGATGGAAAATGGATGTATAGTGTTCTTCTTTTATAAAGTTGTGTTTGTTAATTATTTGTCAATAATAGTAAAGAGTTTGACTATTGCGCAAACATTTATATTTCAACTGATAGTACAAATAGTTCAAAATATTACCACATTTATATTTATAACCATATCACTCAATAAGCTTACAAGATAACAAATTTCGTTATATTTAGAATTTGTTTTCTAGTTTGTCCAATTTTTAAAAGATACAATAATAAAATAATATAACTTGAGTCATTTATATTGCTGCAGCAAGTTTAGTAATAAGATAACGACCCTATTGTTCGGATGGATTTTTTTCAGAACCCCAAAGAAGCTTTTCCGGAAATTTTCAAATTAACAATTTCTTTTCTCTTTTTTCAAAACACCAAACAAACAATTCAACGAGATTTTTCAATTTTTTATTTTACTATATTCTACTCAATGCATTCCTCTTTCCGTAAAGTATATTGAATATGCAGAAATGGCTATAACCAAGTTTCTTTTTACAATAACCTAACCCATGTCACTGACTTCAATCAAAACGTCGTTTTTGATGTCCAAGTCAATTGGACAATTTTATCTGTGGGATGCTAGAAAACTTCCAGATGAACATTCAAAATAATCCCATCAAAAAGGGCGTGCATACTCTCTTAAATGAATTGTCAAAATATTATTAACTAGGACAAAAATTTATAGCATAAAGAGCAACATATTTTACCAACATATTCTACCTATCTATTCATAACATAGCTTTCTAAGATACTCATGGAGTTGACCTGCTTCTCTTTTCCTTTTTTCAAGGGGGGAGGAGTGGGAGGGGGGTAACATTTAAAGATGGCAACGTGAAAATAATATGTATACGTGTCACAAGAGCTCGGGATAAAAGAAGAAAAAAAAGATTCAGCTAATTCTAACACCCCAAAAACAAGCCTCAAACATAGTAGGAAGTTTACAACTTGTTAATTGTTGTTTACACGGGAGCATCAGGATCCAATCTTTTCTGAATGGCAGCTGCAGCCTACAAGAAATTATGCAAACTCAGAAACAGTTTCTTCTGTTAAAGTAGAGAAAAAAGAAGTAAATTTACACTAAACCAACCTCAAAATTTCCCAACTTATACTGATACATCATTTCTTCCCTTAGGCGAGCTTGCTCTTTCATTGCTTGAGCCTGAAAATGTCAAATGCAACAGAATATACTTAAAAGGGCTCGAATTTCAATTTCTAAAAGCTGACATAACATGGAAATGAATGGTCAAGAATATATAATATAGATAAACAATTCTCAGTATGGGTATGGAACATGTCCATTGTGTAATCTAAAAACAATGCAAACACAATTGTAATTGCTAGCTAAGTCATGAATGAAAGCACCGCCAGAAATATACGGATATGAATTTTCATACCATCCCACTTTGCATAGAGCGCTTCAAAGCCTCTACCTCTGCCTCCTTTTGTCTTTCACGTTCCTTCATCATCTCTATCCTGCCGAAGGAATTTTCAAATTCATAGTTAACAAAATGTTGTTGCAATGCATATATATATTTCAAAATGCCGAAGGAATTTTGTCTTGCTCTCAGGAAACATATATTTATACAAACACTGGACACGCATTTCAGAGATGCTGTGGTAACCAAGTAATATGTCACTGCCAGATAAAATTAATATAGCATCCTAGAAAAGAAAAAACTACAACTGAACCTGGGAGATCAGAGATGATTTGTAACGTTTTAGAACATTTAATTGCCAAGTAATATAGCAACTATGTACCTTCGTTGTTCTTCATCATCAAAAATAGTACGCTCTACTTGAACATTCTTGAAGCCTTTCTTCATTTCTTTCTCCAACTGGCGGCGATGGTACGCTTCCAAATCATAGTATCTACAATAAACAATTACAGAAATATATACTTGTTTGTTTGAGTGCAACGCTGAAACTGTTAATAAAAAAGAGTCGTTTTAGGGAGGCTGACAGTACTTAAAACCCAACCAGCCATGCTACGTATCAATCCAAGCCAATCAAACATTATGTAAGACTGACCCAACAGGTTAATGGGCAGGCTATGGATAGAACAATTATTTACATGCTACAGATCAGGTACAGGTAGACAGGTCAAGACCCAGCCCTTTTACTCATCATTCCAAATTGAAGATATCACCAGAACTGAACAGATGGTTGAAAGTTTTAAGAAAAACTGAACTGTGGAGCTGGAATTCAAACCCAAGAGCCCCTGTTTTGCCAAGCTGCTTACCAATCCAACTGCCGCCATTTTTGTGTCAATAAAAAACAACAATTGTATAAAACATTGATTTTCTATGTAAAAAAGGTTTGCATAGGGATTGAGAACAACCCATGACAGGTTGGATTCAATTGTTAGAAGCAAAAGAAATAGTAAAAGTGTGCTGACCTGCGATCTGACCACTAACACTCATAATAAGGAAAATATATATATATATATACACAGTACCAATGAAAATGAAGTAGAATAAAGAGAAAAAAAAAACATTTTAAAAATTAAAGTACTGAGAAGCCTCACTTTTTTGAGGTAAATGTAGCCGTGTTGTGGTCCTCCATAAATCTGCATAAAGAGTAAGGATGAAGTTCTAAACAGCCATAAATATCAAATTTCTTTTTAACATTACATGAAAAGATGATTGACAGTAATTGCCTTAGACTTACTCCTTGAACATCGCCTTCTCTTCCCAGTTTGATAATGATTCCATATTTACCTAAAATCAAAATGGCATTGAAAATTATTATTTCTTAAAAGGAAAGAAGATTGTAGGCAATCACGAATAGAAAAACCATAGTACTTTTCTCACAATCAATGTTTGTACTGACATTACACGACTTTCATCCTTCAAATACACAATGGATTAGAAAACACAACCCATCATATAGAAGGTACATAAATGAGAAAATTAGTCGTACAAATTTTATGAAATAAATGGCACTGCAATGGAGATGAAAAACTCAAGACATGCTGAAACGCCATATGTATATGTAGTTACAAAGAAAGGTTAAAAATCAAAATGTGTCAGATGGCTTGTATTAAGGATTGTCAAAGGTTCAGGTTTTAAAAGCTACCTTTTTTACTTCTAAAAGCCATGCAGTAAATTCAGGTCTTTTATTCCTGCAAAAGGTAACAGGAAATCAGGAACCATCAATTTAACAAAAAAATCTGGCTGAACTCATATTTTAATCTTCTGCTACATGCCCAGCAAAGATATGAAATGCCAGACAAATTGCTAGCATCATAGCATTATATTTTGTAAGCTTCACATGGAAACGAGCTAAAGAAGTACCTGATGCGCATGTATCTAGAAGTGCAAACATTCAATATACAAAAAAAGTATCCATTAAGGATTATCTGCACTGAAATATCCATAATGTAAGTAAGTGCCAATAAAGATTGGAAATTTTAACTTACCACATGTCTGTTTCTTTAATGATACCATATTTCCCCCATTTATTGGTAACTGCAGTCGTTTTACCCGTTTCTTTCATTTTCTTCTTCTCTCTATCCTTTCTCCTCTTATCCTTCTTCCTCTTTTCTTCCTTTTCCTTCTTTCTCTTCCTACCCCCCTTGTCCTTCTCCTTTCTCCTTCTCTCCTCTTTCTCTCTCCTCCTCCTACGCTCTCTCCTCTTCTCAGACTCCGAATCTGAATCAGATTCCGAGTCGGAATCTGACAAGGAGCTTTCTTCGGATTCGGATTTGGTGCGGCTCCTACGAGACCTCCTGTGTGAGCTCCGACTCCGTCGCCTCTTTGTACTCCTATATCGACGGCGTCCATCGCCGGAGTCACAGAAGGACGAATCATCTTCGTCGCTACTGGTATGGTGCTTGCTCCGTCTGGATTTCTTGTGGCGGTCTCGCTTCGAGGAGTTTCCTAAAGTAGAACCATCTTCCTTGTTGTCTTTCTCGGGTTCTGATGCTGGTTGTTGTTGATCGGGGTATTTGTGCGCATCATCTTTCGCCATTTCTAGGGTTTGTTCCTGCTACGGAATTCAATCACCTCTTCCTGCGCGAATTCAGGATTAAGGAGGGGTTTTTTCCGATTTTCAGGTTGCGCGGAGTGATTTCATTTGCAGCAAATTTGCTGCTGCTTTTCTTTTTCTTGTTTTTTGAATTTAAGATCTGTAGACTATAGTTCTAGATAATTGTTAGCCTGCGCATGGGAGCCTGTATTGGAGCAGGCCATGTATGTACGGTTTAGGCCCATTTAAACATGCAAGGCCCAGTAGTACTTTTAAGCCTGATTATTTTATGCTTGATTTTTGCATCCTGTTTAGGCCCATTTAGACATGCAAGGCCGGGTAGTACTTTTAAGCCTGATTATTGTACGCTTGCTGCTTGCATCCTGTCGTTGGCGCTTGGCAGAGGAGACTTCAAGGTCTAAAATCTCAAAATATCTGTCAGGCTGTTAATGCAGGGGCGGAATCAGAAAATTTAAGATGGGTTTGGATTTTGGGCAAAGTCTCATCCAAAGTTAATATTAAATATCTGATTTACATTGAGATTTGTACAAATATATTTAAAATATAATAAATTTAAATGGTTCTTTCAATTTAAATATTTATACGAATTTTGATACATATTTGACGGTTTAGATCAAACTTTGTATGAGACTTTGTTCAAAGTCATTTAGACAAAAGCCCTATCCATTTAAGATTGGGAGCTGGATAGATAAATTTTATATAATTTTATTTATAAAAAGGTTAATAGTAATTTTCATAAAAATAAAAATAAAATGATTAAGATGACAAAACTGAGTATGACTAGTGTGACATTAGTATTATTTCCATCTAGATAATATCAATTTCAAAAACTTATCGAATCGATTTCAAAATGTGAATTCAAACCGATCAACTTCATTAGTTATGCGTTTAAATGCAAAATTTATGAATTTTTGAATAAATTTAATATCAAGTCAAGTGATTACATGTACAAAGTTTTTTTTTTGTTAATTTTAATGCATTAATTTTTCAACACTTTTTACCGCTTGACTTGATACTACAATAACTCGAAAAAATAACAATTTTATGTGTAAATACATTACTTATAAAAAAATTAGTTTGAACGATTTGAATTAGTCATTTAAAATATATTCAATACTAAATTTGTGTCATATAATATCAATGTTGAGTGCGTATCCTCTGAGATATCTCAACTTTTGCGTGACCGATGTGTCCGGTGCCTATTCAGGGGTGATGTAGGGGTCAGAATTATGTGTACTTTGAAATTCGTGCATAGCATATTTAAACAGTTGAGATGTTCCATAAAGTCACGCAATGTTGGAGATATCTCAAGAGGATACGAATTCCATCAATGTCATATTAGTCCGACGATAATTTAATTTATTGGAAAGTTTAGCACTTTTTCCTCGACACTTGTACTTTTCTGTCCCTGAAGTTAACAGCGAAAGAATTAAGGATATATATTAACAGAGCTGATATGACTTCATACGAAGCACACCTCGACCAGTAAAATTATAATAAAATAAAAGTATACCACTGTACAAAGACAAACCAGTTTTGGTAATATCTTTGTTCAAGAATTAAGACTGCTTGTTTTTTATTTCTTAATTTTAAGTTTCTCTTTCTGTACTACAGGATTCCTGCATTGAAGTCTTTTACCTACTAAACATCTCAATAAAGAGCTTCATCCCTTGATTCGGCCTTTCAAATACCACCTTTTCTTTGTTACAAATAAATTTTCAATTCCCCACCTCCGCCTGACACCTAAAAATGGGTAGGGACGTAAAAATGAGTTGGGCTAATATGACACTAGTATTATATAAAATTAAATAACATCACATCTTAAACCCTTAGATCTATTTTAAGATCCGTACAAAATGAAATGCTTAAACAGTAAAAGTAGATATTACGGATCTTAAAGTATATCTAAGGATTTAAAATATGGTGTTATTTAGTTTTATATAACACTAGTGTCATATTAGCCCAACTCCGTAAAAATATTAACCGATTGATAGATACATAACACAGCATGTGCACCAGTCACATAGTATGACTAGCATACTGTGTCTATTCGCATACTGTTAGCATATTTCAAAAAAAATGACAAGATACAGCATGTGACCGAAATCAGATAAAGTTTATGTCATTATTTACTCCCAATAACAAGTTAAATTTCAGAGAATAAATATATTTTTCTACCCATAAATATCTTCCTTTTATAATTGTTGACGATAGTTTTTTTTTTATACTCCCAATAACAAGTTAAATTTCAGAGAATAAATATATTTTTCTACCCATAAATATCTTCCTTTTATAATTGTTGACGATAGTTTTTTTTTTTATTTCCCTTTTTCATTCTCGAACAAATTCAAAGTTCAAATAAAATAGTTATGTAATCAAATATGATACACTTGATCAAATATTACCAAACATGATTAATGTCATCAAACGTAATCAAACATAACCAATCATGTTGTGATTATTTGTGTACTATAACTACTTTTCTGTGATTTTGATCACAACATAGTATGTAAAAATTTGATTTAATCAAAGAATGACATGATACATCATACCACAAATACCACAAAAACCCAAGTTACAACACTATTTTACATCTCCACAATGTCCTACAATTTTCCAAAGTGACAAATACTAGGAGTGTCAATGGCACATTTTTCCTACAATTTTCCAAAGTGACAAAGACTAGGAGTGTCAGTGGCACATTTTTATCCGTTTATCCGATCTATAACGTATTCAATAAGACGAGTACAGGTAAGATTTTTTTTTTTATAAACTTATCGGGTATAGGTACAGATGAAATTTTTTTTTTTCATTATCTAAATGGGTAAAGTTATGGGTAAAGCATATTCCATGCCTGTTATCCGATTAGGTAATTATAATAAAAATTATATATATTGTATATATTAATGAACAATAAATATTCATTCTCCAATATTCTTAACAGTTGTGTTACGCTTAATCAACCATTGAAACACGTAAACAAATATTAGCAAATCTCAATAAAGTTTAGATCTTTAAAACACGCATGTATATTTGTGAAATGAATATGTTTTAATGTTTTTTAGTAAATAATAAAAAGAAATATTATATTAACATTACCCCGTTATTTACCAACTATCGTTTCGTTATTCAACAGTTATAATGAGTAAGGGTAGGGTATAAGTAAGATAATTTATAATGAGTAAAAATAGAGTATAGGTAAAAAAAAAAAGTAACGGGTACGGATATGAAAATATTTTCATCCGATCTTTATCGTATCCGTTGACACCCTTATCAAAGACAGAATAATTGACAATAATTAAATTATGGTTGGGCGTGCGGACATGTCCGGTGCCGAAGTGGTTAACGATTCGAGAGACCAGACCTCAGTTCTGCTTTTCGCAAGTTGCAAACGTGTGCTTCTCTTTATGGAGAAGCTCTAGAAAATAAAAACGAGATTTATTTATTAAGTGCATCTACCAAATTCATATAGTTGAATAATAGTTTAATGCTTAACTGTACTGGCTAGCATTAAAATTTGCTTGCCTTGATCTCCAATCCAGAAGCATTAATTAAAGTTTTTATATGAACACCGTGTACATCTTTTTCATAGAATATGTGCCGAAATTTTTATAAATATCCAAAAAAAATTATAAAATTATGGAATTTATCAATGAAATTCGAAAAATACTCAATCCGGTTATCCAATAACAGGATTTGTGACAAATTTCCGGTCAATGAATTTCTAGACTCAAAACAATATATCCGGTTAACCATTTACCGGAAAGTTGTATTTTTTTTTTTTAAACATAATGTTTTGTATTTTTTGTATTGAAATATTAGAAATGTTGAATATATTTTTTTAAAAATAGATGAAATACAATATAATTTGATTTATTAGAAATACTGCAACAAATAACTCGGATCAATATTTTTCAGGCTAGATTTTTTGTGGCTGTAAGAAAAATTAATATATTTTTTTATGTGTTATTGAAAAAAAAATAAAAATGTTTAGATTCTGAGTTATTAATCCCGGTTCAAAAGTCACTTCTATGCAATCTATAAAATATTGTGATTCTTTTTGAATAATAATTATTAAATAACTTAAAGTTTTTGTTTTTTTCAAAAATAGATACAACTTTTCATAAATTAAATGTCCTAGAAGGATCACAATATTTTCTAGATTACATAAAAGTGACTTTTGAACTGGGATTAATAACTTAGAATCTAAGCATTTTTATTTTTTTCCAATAACACGTAAAGAAATATATTAATTTTTCTTACAGCCGCAAAAATCCGGCCTGAAAAATATTGATCTGGATTATTTGTTGCAGTCTTTCTAGTAAATCAAATTATATTGTATTTCATCTATTTTTAAAGAAATATATTAAACATTTCTAATATTTTCCGTAATTTTATATTTTTTTTGGGTATTTATAAAAATTTCGGGAATATGTGTGTGTGTGTGTGTTTTTTCTATGTGACAAATTTCTTTAGGCCCAATCTCTGGGATTTTTTTTTTGGTCTCTACATTATTTTAAAATAAAACGATATTTTTATTTTTAGTGCACGTATTTAGTTATTTTAGGCGAATACAAGTTTTCATAAATCTGGATGCATATCTTTGAGTCCGATTCTTTCGTCTGATATTTAAAAACAAATCTCATGCTTTCAGAAATTGGGATAAAATTGTCAAATTCGGAACAGGCAATGGAAAAAATTGATCTCTCAAGTGACACAAAAAATAAGTTTAGGAAAACCAAACTAAACTGTCATTGTAAAAACAATTAAAAAATATATATATACGTACAAATTATCTTTTCCATGTGTTTATGAGTGATAATTGTACATCTTATAAGCACTTCTTATTTGCATTTCAATTGTGTTTATATATATATATATAATATATATATATGAGTGGGGTTAAAATGCACCCTTCTTTTTGTGCTCCAAACGTGCACCATTTCCTCATTTCTTCATTTTTAAAATTCAAATAGTTGATTTGAATCTACAAACGTGTTCTACATATTAAAATGTGCTTGGAGACCAAATTTTACATTTTTTGGAAATTTTTTACTATTTTTTCAGAATTTTTTATTAAACTTAACAATAATAAAAAATTCAACACAATGATGATTTTCAAAAATTATGAAAAAATAGTAAAAAATTTCCAAAAAATGTAAAATTTGGTCTCCAAGCACATTTTAATATGTAGAACACGTTAGTAGATTCAAATCAACTATTTGAATTTTAAAAATGAAGAAACGAGAGGAGGGTGTACGTTTGGAGCACAAAAAGCAGGGTGCATTTTAACCTCACTCTACATATATATATATATATGAGGAGAGATCAAATGACACTATTTTTTGGTGACATAGAATGACACCGTCTATTTTCAAAGTCTAAACAGTCGATCCAAACCGTTCAACTTGATGGATATGTTAAAATATGCTTACAGATCAAATTTTACATTTTTCTGAATTTTTTTTTGGTTTATTTAGAGGGGTTCAAAAATTCAACGGTCTGAATATAGTGATTTTGTTAAATACTTAATAAATAGTAAAAAAATTCAGAAAAATATAAAATTTGATTTCCAAGTTACTCTTAATATATTCATCATATTGAACGGTTTGGATCGACTATTTGGATTTTGAAATTTCAAAAATGAACATTGTCACACCATGTCACCAAAATAGTGGTGTAATCCGATCCCTCCTCTATATATATATATATATATATATATATATATATATTTAAACATTTATATCTATTGCATAAAGTGTTCATCACTTCTATCTAAAATACATTCTTGGAAAATTATAATTCTGATAACATACAATCTAAAAGGTTTTGCCCTTAAGTAAATATATTTTGAAAGAAGTATACATAAAAAATGCGAATAAGTGTTTACAAAGACGTGGAAATATCCCAAAAATTTTATTAATATCCAAAAACATTAATAAAATTCAAATTCTATTAATTATTGTGGAGAATTTCAAAAATTGTCCAAACTAATTAAATTCTCATGGATTTAAGAACCTCTTTTCTCCTCACTGGTTTTAGAATTGAGACCTGAGAAATTCTCGCCGATTTCAAATAATTGGACCGGTGAGATTTTCACCGATTAGAACCAAGATTGACTGTCAACAAAAAGATAATCAGTGATTGAATTTAATATGATATATATTCACCCTCATGCGTCAGCAATGAACACACCTTGTTGCATCCATGATAGAGTCGGGTTCTGTTGTGGACTTGTTGTGTTTACAAAGATGTAGTATTGTTCTTTTAAGATTTTTGGTTATGATCAAGTTAGTAGATACATAGTCTTATTGACATATTTATTTGATAAATATGACAATCAATAAATTAATAATGAAATTAAAATAAAAAATTGTACTTGTTTTATTTTACATAGGTTTAATATTAGATATATTACAATTAAGTATTATTGGAGCACTGTTAATATATCACTTACTGCACGACAAATTAATTTTATAAATTATGCTAAATTTAATAGACTATATATCAAAATTGTTAAGAAGGTATCTATAACTATACTTTTGTTATTTTAATAATCATTTGTTTAATTATCACAATTGGTTAGCGAGCATATATTTCCCCAGAAACATGCATAGCAAAATCTTAACCTCGCATTTATTTTTCCAGAAGCTTTTCTTGCTTTTATTTTTTTATTATTTTTCACATTGACCGTAGGTCCCTTTGTATCGTAATTAAGAGATCAAACATTCATTCTGAAAATCTGAAACCGGTGAAAATATCTCCGGTTTCAGAATCTAATTCTAGAACTAGTGAGAAAATAATCAGAAAGAGACTTTTGAATCGGTGAGAATTTAACTGGTTTGAACAATTTTTAAAATTCTCTGTAAAAGTGAATAGAATTTAAAATTTATTAATTATTTTGGATATTAATAAAAATTTCGGACAATTATGACTTGTCAGTTGTCATACAAAAAGAAAGCACCATTATATATATATATTTTCTTTGAACGCGCAACGAGACGCGGGTTTGTTACGTTTGTAATCTTGTAGATGATTATTTTATCGAGCGCACAAGCCTCGTGAGTTCGGCTGGATTTTAAAACAAGTAAAACACCCCAAAATGATTAGAGTGGTGCCGATTGCCATTAAAAAGGATCATGAGTTGTTGAATACCAATAGTTTTAGATCCGGTAGGTGAAACCAGTGTTTTAATATTTGGTCTATTCGACCGAATATTCGTATTTGGTTAAAAATCGAATAGGAAATGAGTATTCGGTTTAATATTCAGTTTTGAATATTCGGCCGAATATTTTTTTTCACATATTACCTATTCGGCCAAATATTTCTGAATAGAGAATAAGAATCGAATATTTCTGAATATGAACCGAATGTTTTCAAATAGAGAATAAAAATCTGAATAAGAACTTAATATTTCTGAATAAAGAATAAGAATCAAATAAAAACCGTATAAGTTATAATTTCATTTATTTAAGTTGAAATTTATGTTTTATTTATGCTTATTTGTAGTTTTGTAATTTGTAATAGAATTGTTAACTTGTTATAACTTGTGTTATGTTTTATTTATGTTTATTAGAGTTAATGCTTATGATTTTTCATTTAAAAATCAGAATATATAAATCCGAATAAAAATCTGAATATTCGGCCGTATACTGTATATGCGGTATTCAGTGGCTTTTTGAATACCGAATATTAAAACACTTGGTGAAACTAAGCATTCCACAAGGCAGCTACTGGGTTAGTTTATAATTTTGAGACTGATATTTTCTTCAAACTTTTATCACGAGAAAGATCGATGGAGAAAATGTTACCTTTTCTGTTGATTTTGGATTACTCATCAATTAATATATTTAGACTTCTGTTTGCACTTCAGATAAAGCAAATGAACAGCTAGTTACCACAAGCTTAAGCACATTGATTGTTTGATGACTGCACAGCGCAAATCTCAACGCACGATATGTGCCACCAAGTTCACATCAGATCAGATCAGATGCCTCAAAATTTGAGTTGATTTACAAAGCACATATCTTGATGTATGTAACCCATTTCTTATTAACAGTGATCCTGTGAATTAAATAGGCTCCGTAACAAATTGAGACTGAGTTTGTTTAAGTTTGTTCAATCATCTTAAAGGATATGCACTCGTGTGTCATTTGGGTCTCACCGTCTCAGCCTCTCAGTTGTGCTGGAGGCATGGATTCATAGTCTCATTTACATAAACACCTGACACCTGGTTAGTTGCAACTTGCAAGTACACAATTGAGTAAACTTAATTGCAATTGAGGGATGAACAAAAACAAGAGAAAAAAAATTACAGTAAATCAGCAGCAGTGAGTCTAAATATGTGGAAAATAAGTATTAATTCATTCATCAGTTGCCAGTACATTCAACTGACACAGATCTATGTACATAATAGTTACTTATTTTACTCATAACCTCTCCTATCAATTCCAAAGTTGGAAGAGGAGCTCCGGTACTGGTCTCTGTTTTCTTTTTACAAACATTAAACTCATAAGCTTGTTAAAAACTTAATATACAACATCACCTCTAACACTTCTCTATCCCAGGATCGGTTCACATGGGATTAAGCCGGTTCCATATATATATATCCTCTTCTATTAAAACAAAAGCAAGCAAATAAGAGCAAAAACCGAGAGAAAAATGCATAGCTGATGGAGCACCTTCTCCATTGCAAGCTCCTGCCGTCTCTGTCTCCCTACCGTGACGAAATGATAAGGACTGGTATAAAACATACTTGCCGGGATATGCGCGGCTCCGTTCCTTGTCAACCAAGGCAACACTGCCAGTGCTACGCCCCCAAGCACCCCTCCAGCTGTTGAATGGATAACTGGAGACAACATTGGAGCTGACATAGGATACACATACTCATGCTGTTGCGGCTCACTTGGCTGATTCACATTGGTCTCGCGTTGGGGTTGGGGACGGCGAGGGATGACTTGGTTTTGGTTTTGAAGGTCGTGTTTTTTGAAGGCTTGGCCTCGGCCGTAAAGAGGAACGAGAGATTCCTGAGAGACAACGGCCTTACAAACGGGGCACTGACCGGTGTGGACATTGGTGTGGCGGAGCCATTTGTAGATGCAGGGCCAGCAGTAGAGGTGGCCACAGAGAGTCACCACAGGCTCGGTCGCAAAGTCCAGGCAGATGTTGCAGTCGAAGCAACCGCTGGAGGCGGCGGCTGGAGTAGTTGCGACGGCTGTTTGTTCTTCCATTATTTATGAGGAAGAAATGGTTCTCTTCTACCCTCTCTCTTCTATTGGCGCGTCCGGTTTGGTGGAGAGTTGATTTGGGCAGGCGAAACTGCACAACTATTAAAAAAAAAAATGGTGTGTGAGTTACACAATTGACCGGTCAAAGGAACAGATTCTTTAGAAACAGGGAAAAGGTTTGGTAGGGAAGCGTGAGAACTGAGAAAGAGAGGATGAAGATGCCACATGTGAGAGATTTAGAAGATGCAGCGTGACCCACCACACAAGTCACCCAATACCATTTTTTATATGACAAATAAATATATCTCGTATATGTATATATGTGGGTTCCAACTCCATTCTGGTATACTAGTACTAGAAAAAAGAAGTAATAAATTATGAGTTTAGATACAGACCGTCAGATTCGAATCGGACTGTCATATTAAAGGGCCCCATGCACTCCACCACGGACCGGATTGGCTCGAATTCGAATCGGACAGTCAATATCTAAACTCAGAAATTGGGTTACTTTAGGTGAACCGGACCCCACAGGACGCGGCCACATTGGGTTGTGTGGCGATTTGGTCCTCCTGTTTAGAATGCGGAGCGTCCCAAATCCCAATCGTATTAAAGATATCGATTATAATTTATAAATCATTAAAATAATTTCGTGTGTCGTTGATAGACTATTTTTTTTTCCCATATAAATTTCGGTGCTCAAAGACTGAGCAAGAGAGCAGTCCTCAAAAGAAGAAGAAAACGGAAGTCCCCTAAAGTTCCAATAAAAAAAAAAATATCAGAAGCGGATCTTATCTTCACAATTTAAAAATTTTTCTTCATGATCTGTATGTATAGAAACTTAATTGAAATTTTATTTTCTCAAAAAAATTATATATCTTAATTATCTTTATAAAAATGCTTAATGTACTTATATTATAGTGATTAGAATCTTACTATAGATTTGAATTTAAATTATATTGATAAAATATTGTGCATTGTGCATTTGACTTTTCAATATCTTATTTAAATTTTCCAATTCCGTCTCTCAAAATATCTGCTAACTCTATGGGGTTAGATTGCTGTTTTTAAAATGCCTTAAAAAGATTCTCAGAAAGTAATGCTGTATTTCGTTGAAAATGCTGTTGAGCAACAACAAGTACCTTATATTATAATTTACTACTAAATGCCAATCCCTTGTAAGAGCGCACAATTAAAAAAAACATGGCCAAAGCAGGCTCCCAAGGATAAGAATAAACTAAAGAGATGACTAAGCAAATAGCCTAATAATAATAATAAGATACGTTATCATCGCCCATTGGTTAAGGGGAGAGCAGGGCCCATTCAGTCCAGAAAAAGACATAGGGGGACCACATATTCTATTATCATTGTTTCTTAACCTTCTGGAATTTAAAACCCAATAAAGAGGTGGATGAAGTGGCCGCAACTTCTGATATCGATATGACCGAATAATTCAGCACATTTAATTAAGAAAGGCTACTATCAAAGAAACAAACAAAAGTCGGTGTTGTACTTGCAATGACCACTTAATAGTTCATAAATTTTATTATTATTTTGTATGTCCAATTTTCCGAAACTTTGTTTTATCAAATTCGAGACACAGAAAGGATATTGAAATTCAGTCTCTAAACACAATTTTTTTCCGACAAATATTAAAAAAGAACTGAAAATTATGTCGTTAGAATGGAACAGACTAGACATCACATCATGTCGCTTAGATGAACGCTTTACCAAGTCTATCCCTATGTAAAATGAGGAATCTAACAAGCGATTTTTTTTTCCTTTATAAATCTTGTTCTAAAGGGTTTGGATCGTGAAAGCCCACCTTCAGAAAAAATAAAATATATATTTCTGTTGGTGAATAGTTAGGAACTAAAGATTGAAGTCATGTCCTCCCTGTTTTTAGAATGAGTAAGGCTTGGCTGCTACGGTGCTATAATTTAATATTTGAGTTTTCAAAATTTTAATGATCAATTCAAATTGTTCATCTTGTTCTCCATATCAAATGATTTTCTATCTAACTAAAAAAAATAGTATAAATTTTTTAAAAAATGTAAAATTTAGTCTCCAAATACATATTAATATGGAGAACAAGATAAACGATTCGAATCGACCGTTAAAATTTTAAAAACTCGAACATTGAGCCGTAGCACTGTAACTCTCTATGCTATCCATAGCACCCAAGCCTTACTCTTTTAGAATTTCACATTTAGAATTTCATGATTTAATAAAAAAATTAGTAATTAATTTTGATATCTTTCATCACTGTTTTTTTCAAAGTTCCTTATGAAAATGAATGTATTTGTCTTGCTTTAAAGGCTATCTTCTAATTATTTATAAGAAAATACTCGCTACTAAATATAGATCACAACAACAAAAATTATATCCTTGTCATTTGATTTTAGAAAATCTCAAAAAATATTGTATAACTATCATTAAAAAGGTGATAATGTAGATCTGATTCAATGGATATAATAATAATTAAGGATCTGTAGAAAAAAATAATTGACGTTGTTTATGGGACAACATTTCATAGCCAAAAGGTGAGAATCATTTTCTATTATCTTGGTATAACTTGAAAGTAACTAAATTATCGCTTCTTAAATACTTGTTATAGATGACACGTACCTGACACTCCACAGTGGCATCATGTGTGAGAATATTAGATCTGAACAAATACAAGTACGGAATGGCTAGGCTGAGCCGGGACCACTGTAGCTACGGTTTAATATCACATTTTACCAAATAAACTAATGCATATTAGAAGGGCTGAGTCAAATTTTCGAACAATTGATGTTAAATACATGTTGAAGTCAGGGACGGATCCATGTGGAGCTAGAGGAGAGTCACTTACCCCTGAATTTTGAGTTTTTATGGTGATTTATCAGTTCCGATTAATTTTGCATTTCCCTGAAATTTTTTTTACACTTTCTGAATGCTTGATTTATAATTTGAGTTAAATTTAGAATTAAAATCAAAATTATTTTTTTTAATTTTAATTGATAATTAGAATTATAAATTAGAACATCAAAAGTTATAAGTCAAGAATATTGAAAAATATAAGTCAAAATATTTTTTTTTGTCAAGTATCCAATTAGTTAATGGATTTAAACTCGATTCAATAATTTTTTGGCCCTTAACAAGAATCCTAGATCCGTCCCTGATTAAAGTATATAAATTTGTTCTAGCAATAATGAAATCAATTTTACAATACATAATATTGTAATCTAAATTATATAAAAAATTATACTTAAATAAAATACTCAAAAAAAATATGGATCAATTTCATACATAAATACAAAAACTTTTTAAAAAAAATAAGGTCAATTAACCTCTATTTATTTGACCCCCATTTATTTTACTCAAGTCCGTCCATGCATTATGCATACAGCATATTACAATATCTATTTCTTTGTTTCCACGGTATAACTTCAGTAAAATAAATGACTCAGCTATCATTGATAAAGTTCAATTAAAGGTCTAATGTAGACTCCTAGAAAGTAGAAACCCCACACACATTTTTTTATTAAAAAGAAACAAAAAAAAAGTAGTGTAATATTAATACAAGTATAAAATTGACGGCGGTAATTAGTAATTTAATAAAGCCGTCTAGAAAAGTAACAATTTTAATAATAAAAAAAGTAATCCTCGTCTCTGCAAGTAGTTGTTAAAAGGTTTAAAATTCTCCTAAAAGGGATACCCATTCCCATTATACCAAACTTCAGGAGAGATAAATTATGACAGGAAGGGGGACAGGACAAATCTCCAATATCTATCGCAGCTCCATTAAATGGACCGACGCTGCGAACGCATACCAACCGATCCGTACAACTTACTGGCATTTACAATTTGTTATTTGTTAAGAATTAAGATAAGATCAAGCGCTATATTTAGTCAACTGTTTGAGAATTTTTTTAGAAAAAAACGAAGAAGATTAACAAAAGGTTCCCCCAAATTGAAAACTTTAAAGAAAGAAATGCTCAATAAAGCAATTCCTGTTTAAAAAAAAAAATTTAGTTTCCAGGTAGACAATAATAGAAGTGTACTGATGTCATTGATGAGACGAAAAGATAAGCACTAACAGGTAACAGAGATCAAAATCGAAGTTTCCAGCTGGAAACGTGAATAAGAACAGACAAGGGAATTTTCTTAATTTTGCTTGAATTGAGAGAAAAGGAGAAATTGGATTCATTTAGTTTGAATTCAGAACGGAGGCGACATAAACCTCAACACCTAACACTTATTAAATAATTATTTCTAACAAACTAATAATCAATGAAAGAATCATAATGGTAAATCAGAATGCGCTGGAAGTGGTATTACGAGATCGAGCGAATTAGGAAAACAGAGAGAAGCAATAGATGCGTACCTTGATCAGCAGTACTTGGGGGTTGTCCTTGATTTTTCTCCGCGTATCTCTGTCTCACTGTTTCCCGTCTTTTGAGTGTTTTCCTTTGGAGGCCAGAAAAAAAAAAAAACTTTGGTTGGAGAGCTCTAATGGCGACTGGTGGGCCGTCGATGTCAGCTGAAGAGCAATTGTAACGAGAAAGAGAGTGAGTGCGTGGGGAAGGGAAGACGTCGGATCAGATAAATAGGGGCGAAGATATTAACAGAGTACTTTTCGCTTCATACAGAACACGGATTATAGAATCCAAAATGTTTTGTGTATGGTTTGTGCGCTACATGAACTAAAACAGCTCTGTTAAAATCGGGTAGATGGGCTTCTATCGGTCCTTTGGTTGAGAATTGAGATGATGACGTGGAATATGATGGGCGGCCGAGATTGAAGTTCTATTCAACAGATTTTTGTTCGTTTCGTTTTGGTTTCTTTGATGTTAGAAGATTTCTCTTGGTATGATCCTTTATTTGTTTGCTGGATAAGGAACCGACCATACTAAGGTAAAGATGTCGTGTGTTTGTTACCCTTTTCCCTGTTTCGTCTCCTCTCCAGTTTTACGCGATTCTATCTCATGATTCCATTAATAGACGAGTTTAGACTGGAGTTCATCCGGACTGAATGTTTCGGATCAGATTTAATTCGGGGGAGGTTTTGTCAAAGAACTTTGCAAAAAGTTTTATCAAAGTCTGATTTGTATCAAAATTTGTATAAATATTTAGATTCAAGAATTCATTTAAATTTATTAAATTTTAAATATGTTTGCACAAGTCTCAATGTAAATCGGACATTTAAGTATAACTTTAAACGAAGTATTGTCCAAAGTCCTTTAGACAAAACTCAATCACATTTAATTCTTTATAGTTAAAATTAGTGTTTTAAAATGCAGCCGCATGAATTGCATATGTTTATGCAGTGATCTTTCGCATACAAAATCTTATACAGCTAAATTCATGCAGTTTTAAATATACGAGCACATATACAGTTCATACGAACTGAAAAAAAAAAACCTAAAATTCATTTTGCAGTAAAGAAGATTATAACATATTGTCTTTACATTTTACAATGTGATAAAGAGCACAAATCACTAGACTAAATAAGTCTTTAGATATAAATTAATTTTATTTTATCTATAACTTTTTAACAAAGCATAGTAAAACCATATATGTACTTCTGCATATAAATCTGCATATGTAGTATGCAGTGGTCTTTCACATGCATGAACAAAACTGTGTTTTTAAACACGGGTTAAAATCAAGCTAGCATTTAATAGATCTTAAGCTTTTGGGCGTCCGACTTTTCTACAAATAAATGCCGCGTAATTCAAGATGAACCGAACTGAACCGTTTGCGCGGTTCGCTTCTTGGTTTTTTGACATACTTTTTTCTACACACAGCGTACAAATCATGAACTATTCTGTCAATATCTTTACCAATAAAAAATGGAAACGGTTTGCCAGATGCAAAAATCTGAAACAATAGTTGAAAACTTGTGGAATTTAATTATTTCTAAAGTGATGTTACAATCATTTAATAGGATCCGTGCTTGTTGTTGCCTGTGGTCCACCTCTTTTAAACCACACTCACAACTTTTCCGATAAATCCTTTTCTCCGCCGTGACATTGATGTTTTTGGGTAATAATGGAAAAAAATAAACGATGAATTTTGTTTGTGTATTGCATTGAAAATAGACAGATCAATTTAACCTAATCAAAGTACTTGAGGCAAAATTATTGGAACCAGATGCTTAAATGGCATGATGGTTAAGATTATTCAGTAAAGAAAAAAAATGATAAGTCCCTTGTAAAATTGAATTTTTTTTTTAAATTTGTTGAACTTTATAATTTTTACATACAGTATTTTTTTACTTCCACTATAAAATAAAATTGAGGAGGGATTCAATTACATCTTTTTTTGTGACACTAAATTACACTCTCAATTTTCTAAGTTTAAATAGTCGATCCAAATGTAAGTAAAATTACTACATGAACATAAGCACTTTGATCATCTTTAATTATGCATTAGAAAATGCATCATAAGAGCAAAATACCATTAAAGATCCCAATAACTTGAAACAACATGATATTACATTAAATACTATAATTAAATTAAAACATAATACATAAGCGTACCTCTAGCATTCATGGTGGTCAACAAGCAAGTACTTCAACGATGATCGCAAACCCTAGATCCTTCAAGGTTGCGTCGGGTCGATTTCTCTCTCTCGCTCTGTTTCACTTTTGCTAATGGAGAGCAAAATCTTTTTAATGGTTGTATGTGAGTATATGTAGAGAGAGGATCAGCCAGGACTCTTATTTATACCCAACACTCATTCTATCCATCAACGATATGAGTGGGGATGAGTGGGTGGTTAATCCATAAATAGATATCCAATTATAATTCATGTAACCATTCTCCAAAAATATATATACATATGTAAATGGATATGTTTAATAAATAGGTTACTCAAAATAGGAATTCCATAAATAGATTCTAGAAATAGAATAACTAAATATTCTAACATTCTCCCACTTATTCAGTAATTCGTAATGAATATAACTTTAATAACATATATGAACTTTAAGACTAGTGATAATATATATGCAATATATTCCATAATTTCGGTATGACATAATGTTTATCCTTAATCAAAATAAAAATGAGTCATGGCGGTTGTGAGTCAGTATATCGACTCATTCCCTTCCATGTACCACAATATTAATCCCAATTAATATAAATCATAAGGGCTTTAACATAATGATCCATTTAATTGTTCTTGCAAAGAACTGATTATTATTTAAATATAACAATAAGGTATACCAACATAAGTAAATAACAATCAAATAGAAACAAACAAACAATGAACTCTTTAATAATATTAATTCAAAGTTTTACAAATAACAAAATCATGCACACTCAACTAAACCCATATTTACGACATGCTCCATAAATGTCTTGGGCGCTAATCCTTTAGTTAAGAGATTAGTTACCATTTTGTCGGTGCTTATATGCTGAATCGCAATTGTTTGCTTCTGCATTTCTTCTTTCACAGCCAGGTACTTTATTTCCATGTGCTTGACACCTTTAGAGTACCAGTTGTTCTTACTGAAGAAGACTGCTGCAGCGTTGTCACAATAAATTTTTAGAGGTTTGGCGATACTGTCAACATACCCAAGCCCTGAAATAAAATTCCGCAACCATAATCCTTGTATCGTGGCCTCAAAGCAAGCCACGAATTCAGCTTCCATAGTGGATGCAACAATAATAGTCTGCTTCGCACTTTTCCATGAGACTGCTCCTCCTGCTAATAGATACATAAAGCCACCTGTGGACTTGCGTGTGTCAATGCATCCGGCACAATCTGAATCTGAGTATCCGATTGTTTCTAAGCAATCGGTCTTCCTGTAGGTTAACATAAGATTCTTCGTTCCTTGAAGATAGCGGAGTATCTTTTTCGCCTCTTTCCAATGTTCCATCCCTGGGTTGCTTTGAAATCTGCCAAGTATGCATACGACAAAGCTTATGTCTGGTCTTGTACATGTCTGGGCATACATTAGGCTACCAACCACAGACGCGTAAGGAATGTTTTTCATTTCTGATTTCTCCAATTCGTTCTTAGGACATTGAAACAATCCAAACTTGTCCTCTTTCTGAATTGGCACTGACTCACTTGAGCATTTATCCATATTGTATCTCTCAAGAATTTTATTTATATATGCTTTCTGAGACAAACCTAACAATCCTTGTGATCTATCGCGGAATATTTCAATTCCGATCACATAGTTTGCCTTACCTATATCTTTCATTTCAAAATTCTTTGAGAAAAATTTCTTAGTTTGATATAACATACCAAGATTATTAGTGGCCAACAAAATATCGTCAACATATAAGACTATAAATATTATCTTACTTCCACTGACTTTGGTATATATACAACGGTCAATGATGTTTTCTTTAAAACTTAAGATGTCATTGTCATGAGGCTTGTTTTAGCCCATATAGTGATATTTTCAATTTGCAAACCTTATGTTCCTTTCCCCCAATTGAAAAGCCCTCGGACTGATTCATGTACACCTCTTCCTCTAACTCGCCGTCTAGAAAAGCTGTCTTGACATCCATTTGATGTAGCTCTAAGTCATAATGAGCTACCAAAGCTAAGACTATTATGAGATAATCCTTTTTTGAGACGGGTGAAAAGGTTTCATTGTAGTCAATGCCGTCTTTTTGAGTAAAGTCTTTGGCAACAAGTCTGGCTTTATATCGTTCGATTTTGCCTTTAGAACCACGTTTGATTTTGAAGATCCATTTACATCCAACTTTCTTGGAACCGTGAGGCAAATCAACGACATCCCAAACTTAATTTTTATCCATTGATTTTCTCTCTTCTTTCATAGCATTTACCTAATGTTCTGAGTCTTCACTTTGTATGGCTTTAGTGTAGGAAATGGGGTCGTCAATACTTGAATCAATTTCTAATTCATTGAAGTACACATAATCATCTATTTGATTTTGTTTACGCTCACGTGTGGAGCGTCTCAATTCAATAGGTTGGGGTTGTACTATCTCTTCGTTAACGATATCATTTATGGGAATTTCCTCATTCTCAGTTTGTTGTTCCAAATTGACATTAAGTTGCGGAGCAACATTTGGAACAGCTTTTTTCGAAATCATAGACACTTGTAGAATAATAGGTACAATGTCTTGCTGCATGACTTTCTGAATGTCAACACTTGGTTGACTTGAACTCCCACTGTTTTCATCATTTTCGATGAATTTAGCATTTCCGAATTCTACAATTCTTGTACTATGGTTAGGACAATAAAAACAGTACCTTTTTGATTTTTCTGGATAACCAATAAAATAACCATTGATGGTTCAGAAATCTAATTTCTTTTCATGTGGATTGTAAATTCTTACTTCCGCTGGACAACTCCAAACGTGTAAATGCCTTAAACTCGGTTTTCTTCCTGTCCATAACTCCAAAGGAGTAGTTTCAACGGACTTATTAGGAAATCTATTCAACAAATACATGGCTGTCTTTAAAGCGTACATCCACAAATACTTAGGTACATTAGCATGACTTAACATGCTTCTAACCATTTCAATTAAAGTACGACTCCTACGTTCGGTGACACCATTTTGTTGTGGTGTGCCTGGCATTGTGTATTGCGCAACAATGCCTCGCTTTTCTAAAATTTAGTGAATGGACCAGGATTTTGACCCGATTCATCATACTTTCCATAATACTCACCACCCCGGTCAGATCTAATAATCTTCACTTTTCGTTCCATTTGCCTTTCAACCTCAGTGACGAAAATTTCCAGAGAATCAACTGATTGAGATTTTTATGCAAAAGGTAAATGAATCCGTAACGTGAGTGATCATTGATAAAGGTGATGAAGTATTTTTCTTTACTAAAGGAGGGAACGTCAAACGGACCACAGATATCAGTATGGATAATTTCTAATAATTGTGAACTTCTTGTGGCTCCTTTCTTTGATTGTTTGGTTTGTTTTCCATTAATACAATCAACGCATGTTCCAAAATTTGTAAAGTCTAAGTTCGGAAGAACCTCGTTCTTTACAAGACGTTGGATTCGGTCTTTGGATATATGACCAAGTCTTTTATGCCACAAGTAAGCCGAATTATCATTTATGTTAGCTCGTTTAATTCCTACGTTAAAATGCACAGTACATAGAGATTGGACAAAAACATTATCAAGACAAAGCTTGTAAAATCCATCAACTAAAATTCCATTCCCAATTACCCAATTGTTTTTACATACATAACAACAATTTGAAGCAAAGTTAACTTCATAACCTAAATTATCAAGTTTAGATACAGAGATTAAATTCCTACTAAAAGTTGGTACATAAAGTGTATGAAGTAAATCTAAAGTACAGCCAGTGTCAGTAATGAGTCGATACGTTCCAACTCCCGCAACTGGTACTCTTTCTTTACTTCCGGTCATCACTGATCTCTCATTTAGACTTGTGGTCTGGATTGAAAGGAATCCCTGCATGTTATTAGAAATGTGAGTGCTAGAACCAGAATCAAACCACCAGGTGTTATTAGGAACATCAATAAAATGAGATTCAAAACATACTAAGGCACTATTCATACCTTTCTTTTCGAACCATTTGCGACGCTTCATGCAATCTTTCTGGAAATGCCCAACTTTCTTGCAAAAGTTGCACCTTTCCTTGCTTGTCTTTTTGAATGTTCCTTTAGAATCTTTCTGGGTTGGAGAACCCTTTTTCTTTCCTTTTCCACCACCTGATTTCTTGACGTTGCTTGTGCTAGCGCCATTATGGTTCACAAGGTGGACCGCGGGAGGCTTGTTATCTTTGATTCTTTGCTCCTCTTGGATCAACATTCCAGACAATTCATGAACTGTCCACTTATCTTTAAGTGTATTGTAGTTCATTTGGAATGGTCCATACTGATCAAAAGGCAAAGAATTGATTATAAACTGAACCAAAAATGGTTCCTCCACGGTCATCCCGACACCCTTGAGTTTTGAGGCTAAGGATGTCATCTCAAGTATGTGCTGGTGCATAGTAAGACTGCCATCATATTTCATGGTGGTCAGTTTTGACATTAGCGTACTTGCAACACTCTTATCAGCACTTTGAGATTGTGCTTTAACACTTTCTAAAAAGTCCTTGGCACTTTCAGTAGTCGGAAGCGAAATTTTGACATTAGTTGCCACAGTCATCTTAAGAAACATCAATGCCATTCTGTTTTGTTTCTCCCAACCAGCCATTAGAGCCTTTTCTTCAGCGCTGCTAGAGTTAGTAAGAGCAGTGGGCTTTTTGGTTAGGATGGCATCCTCAAGATCCATTGAGCCAAGTGCAAACTGCACTTGTTCATCCCATTCTGTAAAGTTGAGTCCATTAAAGGTCACAACTGACTGAACCATTGATGCAAATCCGGCACCGGCAGGAGTGAAACCTTTATTTAGAAAAATTATGAAGAATAATTAGATTTCAAGTGGTAATTATAAAATGGATATTTTCATCTTATTTTTGTAAAATAATTACTCTAATTCTTTAGGATCAAGCTTCTTTACATCTACCTTTAAGATCAAACTTGACAATATGACAAGAAACTAAAGAAAATCCTTACGTGAAACTTTTAATATCCTTTTATTTATCTTCATAACCCGTTCGGCCAGTTGCCTAAGTCTTGAAATCACAACCAGGAAAGTCAGGGAGCACTTGGCTCTGCTACGAGTTCCGACTTTCCTAGACATTGCTTCATTCTTAAGTTAGTACAACAGCTCTTACTAAGGGTTTTTTTTTTTTGAGTTAAGAAAATTCTCTTGTTTACTATTAGTTAAACTTTAAGTAATTATACTTATTTTAACTTTTATTAGGGAGATAGTAAAGAAAGAACACTTTAAGAGGTAAGAAGGCTTTAATGTAAGTATAATTAGGAAGAGATATTAGAAGATGTACGTTAATGCTTTGAATCTTCTAATTTAACCTTAATTCAGATATTAATTCAGATTTAGGAGCAGTGACGTAAGATAAACCCTAATCACCCTTTGGGGCTAATTAAGATCTACAACCTAATAATATAATATATCTAATATATATTATATAACACTTTAATTAGTAATTTTATTGGTGTCTCATCGTGCCACCTTTGGATATACACAATTGACAATAACGTAAATTACTTGCAACTTTAATGTATAAATCATAAGAACGACGTATCTACCTTTGGGAGTATACTTAATGTCTCATGATTTAATACAATAGCAATAAAAGAAAAGAAAAAATAAATAAAACTACATTATTGAAGCACTTTAATTAGCAATTTCATTGGTGTTCTATTGTGCTACCTTTGGGCATACACAATTTTACATAATAACGGAAGTTGCTTGCACTTTTAATGTGTTTAATCATAAGGGCAGCAGACCTACCTTTGGGAGTATCCTTAATGCCTTATGAATTAACACGCAATTCAATTCAATATCTATATGATGATTAAATATCATATCACATAAAATAATCATTCAAATTATTCTTTCAAGTCTAACCCTAACTTCCCCGGAAACTTGCAATTCAATTGGGGATTATCAATTTTACAAGTTCTAATTTTATAGATTAATCTATAATAGTTTAATTACAGAAATTTAATGAATATTATGAAGTTTCCAAGCAAGGCTTTGATACCACATGTAAGTAGAGTTACTACATGAACATAAGCACTTTGATCATCTTTAATTATGCATTAGAAAATGCATCATAAGAGCAAAAGACCATTAAAGATCCCAAGAACTTGAAACAACATGATATTACATTAAATACTATAATTAAATTAAAACATAATACATAAGCGTACCTCTAGCATTCATGGTGGTCAACAAGCAAGTACTTCAACGATGATCGCAAACCCTAGATCCTTCAAGGCTGCGTCGGGTCGATTTCTCTCTCGCTCTGTTTCACTTTTGCTAATGAGAGCAAATCCTTTTAATGGTTGTATGTGAGTATATGTAGAGAGATCAGCTAGGACTCTATTTATACCCAACACTCATTCTATCCATCAACGATATGAGTGGGGATGAGTGGTG